>WOVY01000879.1:1067500-1207500 GCA_013436015.1 Rhipicephalus annulatus | reverse complement strand
GTGTCCATTCGTCCGTGCAGCCATCCATGCGTCCGTCCATGCATTTGTCCGTGTGTTCGTTCGCCTATGTAGTCAACTCTCGCACCACCATCTCGCGTCTTTTCAATACATATTCCGCATATAGAAGCATCGCCATCTAGCGGACATTCCAAGGACTAAACGAGAGGTGGCACACGCATCCTTTCTTACGGCTTGCGCTTCGGGTCTACTTCCCACCTTTACCCACCTTGAGTTCATGGTATATACTAGTTCACTGTATTCATGGCGCTGCGGCCCAACGCTCGCTAAACCTTTCTAAAACCAAGGAGGTTACGCCCAGCAAGTATAACCTAGCAACCCTTTTTTGTCAGATAGTGCTCAATGTACATGCCAATGGCTGCTAATGGGGAATGAGAGACAGGAGAATTCGGCTTTTAGTTAACGCGCACACTGCGAATTTTTTATTGTTCAACAACGCACAAGAGAAATCTCCCACCGGCACCACCTTGCAGGTCAAAACGTAAGACTGGTTACGCAATAAGACTACGACGAGGGACGAACGGGTGCCGCTTTAAGGAGCTTCCCCTTAAAATGGCTTTAAACTAGTCCCATAGTGGAGTACCTAGTACTCTAAATCGTTAACCACTTTTTCTAAACACTAGTACTCTAAATCATTAACCACTTTTTCTAAACACATACACCTTATACTTTGCACGCAAGCGTGTGCTCCATGAGAGCTAGGCTCACACCGAAGAGCACCAAGGCTCACGCGGAAAAGCTGCGAGTTCCACTGGAGGCACAGTGGGAATAATGCACGATCGACCGGCAGCTGAAAAGGGTTTCGCCTAACGATTAACGTCGTACGGAAGCGAGATCTGGCGAGAAAACAGTGCCGATTTGCTGAAATTAGTAAGGCAGGCAACAAATAACAACTACGTCGGCTCTTTCGGTGCAATAATGGGATTGCGATGTTTCGGGGCGGGCGCTGAAGTTTAGGATTGTTTTTTCTAGTGAATGCGATGTTGACGTGTTCTTCTACTCTTTGTTTGTTGTTTTTTCTTTGCGGTGCTGCCTTTAGCAAGTTGAAGGTAGTGTTAAGAAGAGTATTGTTGGCTTGGGCCTTACCGCGTAATATAGCGATATTGCCTAATACTGCGACATTGTCCTGTGACTACCTGATGCTGTAAACTTCTGCGTTAATATATGCAGGGAAAGTTACTATGTGCCATATAAAAAAAACAGAAATACACAAGCGTCATTGCCGCAAGTATTTTATACTTCGGTGCGTCGTTGGTAAAGCGGAAAATCTATCTGCGCTAACAGTGTGAAATTAGATTTAAATGGTGACATTTTTACAATATAGGAGGCCACTCACTCATTGATTGATATATGGGGTTTAACGTCCCAAAACCACTATAATATTATAAGAGACGCCGTAGTGGAGGGCTCCGGAAATTTCGACCACCTGGGGTTCTTTAACGTGCACCCGAATCTGAGCACACGGGCCTACAACATTTCCGCCTCCATCAGAAATGCAGCCGCCGCAGCCGGGATTTGAACCCGCGACCTGCGGGTCAGCAGCCGAGTACCTTAGCCACTAGACCACCGCGGCGGGGCAAGGCCACTCACTCAGAGGGCCTTTCTCAGTGTTAATATGAAATGGTACGGAACTGACCCATTTTATCAGGCTGTAATTTTGTTACAAAGTACATGGTTTCCACACGGTGTTCAAGCAAGTATTCAGAAATTATGAAAATTTGATCACCCGTCAAGTTTTCATATGTGCAACTGGGAAAACAAAAGAAATAACTAGAATAAAAGAGAAACCATAATATTCTAAAGACAAAGAGAAGGGGAGTAACTGACTGCCCAGACTTACTAAACATGACCAGTAAAGTCTGTAGCTTAGAATACTTTAAATTAGTTATCCAACAGAATGTGTTGAAAATTATCGCACTCTGTGCATAGTTGAACTCTGTGCTGCAACACTCCGCAATGGAATGCCAATAAATTTTTGCAATTTCCCTAGAAACGTTGGCCTTAGACAAGTGCAGTGTTTGTTGTTTATAGTGATAAGACACGGTCCTTCAGAAAATTGCACAAGAAAACGTCTAGGGATGATAGCACAACGTGGAACTCTTCTGACGTTATTTGTATGCAGTCTTTCTCGTGTGTTTCTTCGCGTGCTGTTTTTGCTTTTTTTTAATTCATGTTCATTTTTCAACGTTGTACAACAACAAAACGGGACAGACAACTATATTTTCATCCTTCTTGTATATCTTGCAGCCAAAGTTTGGTAATTTGCCGCAAAACTACACCCCAATAAAACAGGTCCGTTCTAAATGGACCTCCAGCAATTCTTTGTATTTGTGTCATTAGAGATTTGTAACATCTGGTAATAAAATCTGATTATTGATGTTTCCTATCATTGTAACATTTTCGTGTGTAATTAACTTCTGTACCCATTGCCGTTTCTAAGATGAACCTTTATGCACACCACTCTCGACGCGCTTCATATATGATACATTCTGAGGAAATTAACTGGTTACCTCTCCAATGCTGGAGTACGCAAATTATTTTGGTAGCTTAGACAGAATGCTGTTGTATTTTTTTTTCAAGCGTTAAGCTATTCATTTTGTGGCACGTGGTAATTGTACTTCAAACTCTAAACCAACCACATGTTTCGTGGCAGGGCTGATGTTGATGTAATACTAGACTTTCGACTAATTTTTACCACTGTGCCACTCCTTCCTTCTTATGTCTTTGGATCAATGTGCGCATTCACTTTTATTCTTATCGGCGTAATAAAGGCAACCTTAGGTTTCTAGAACGTTGGCAATTGCTCTACATGACCTTGCTTGCCGAGAGATAAATAAATAGGTACGCACATTTTTTTCTATATTTTATATGGTATTTGTCCATCGTTGTGGCGTAGCGTCTCCGGGGCTCGGATGCTAACGCGAACATTTTGGGGTTCAAACCCAGCCCCAGCAGAGTCATTCCACCGAAAGTGATATGCTAGAAGCCCGTGTAGTGTGCCATGTCAGGTCACGCTAAAAAACACTAGACGGTGGAAATTTCTGAAGCCCTTCACTACAGCGAGCCTCAGAATCATATCGTGATTATGGCACATAAAACACAACTCGCTGTTGTCAATATTACTAATAATGTTATCACTATTATTCCATTAGTTCATGGCATACCTCCATTTTCTATGGCTAAAACATTCTACTCTTGCCTACTCAACTTTGCTTCTGCTAAGGTGTCAACTCCTGCTGGCACCTTAGTCGAAGCAAGGCTGAGCAACCCAATTATTTTATGGAGTGTTCGATTATTCTGTAGTATGATCTCTACACCTTGACTGCAGTGCACAGCAAGAGAGATTCGCTAGTCTGCATGTAAACCTCCATGTTGTTTTATTATTCGTACCCAATAATCATACTGTATACACCCGCGAAATCTCAAAGGATTCTCTGTATTGCTTTTTCAATTAATTTCAACACTCAAGCTGGCCAGCCTTCCGGCATAGCCCAGACTGGAGAAGGCGTACACAGGGACACAGACACTAGAAGGAAAATGCAAGCGCCACAGGCATTTATTGTGTCTGAGTTTTACTTCTAACGTCCTTCTCTGTGCACGTGCTTTATCCACTCTGGACATGAATCAATACCAACTAGCTCAATTATTCCAGCTAGACATAGCTCATTAACCGAATTATGTTGGCGCAAACTAATCTTGATTACATAACAATCTATATTAATCCAGAAAAGCTGGAACTAATTTTCACCACCTCAAACATTTTTTTTCCAAAAACGGTTTGTGCAGCTTAGTAAGGCCCGTATTCCTCCCTCGTTTTCCTAATATTTCCTGTGTCCTTAAGGTGCTTCGTAAACAAATATTAAAGCAGTATTCACTAATCAAGCTCAGCTATCTTTTGCTCCGCTCGCTGTTTATTATCCTATTTACGCGTGTTACAAAGACAGTAAGAGAAGCGAAAGATAAGGACAAGGTTGGTCTGTGAATACTGGCCTAAGGAAGGTGTTTAGGCAAGCTGGTTCACATTTTATGCAAAAAAAAACAGAGTGCTAAAGAAACGAGGCAGCAACCAAGAACTTGTCCCGCGTGCATTTTGTTAGCATCTCAGTTCTTCCGCGGCGTTCATTACATGGCGTCTTGCAAAAAAATATAAATAAAAAACAACTAAGAGACGTTGATGATGTGTAGAGTTTAACGTCCCAAAACCACCATATGATTATGAGACGTTACGAACTAAGAGACGTTAACTATTCCTTGTCTTTACCCTTCTTTCACTCAAGGGGATTTACCACGCTCTTGGGTTTCCAGCTGTACTCATTAGTTTGCGTCTTTTCTTGTTGCTTTGTTTCATTTTATTACATGACATCAACGGGGAACTTGGAGTGTGCATGCATAGGGATTATTTACAATGTCGACGTGATTTTCCAACAAGCCATGGCCACGTGATAAAAAAGGCAGTCTCGCAGCAACCTAATTACTTCACAGAAGAACAACAGGCAATTACTGCCGCTGCCAGGTGCAGACATTAGTGCGTGGCCCACCAGCTGCCATTCCAAGCCTTCTCTCACTTTCTTGGTATTTAGGTTATGTTCACATGGCGTCAGTGGCTTTGCGCCGATTGCATTTAGGCCACCTGGTTGGTTGAGCTCCTGGTGTCTCAGAACATTTGTTTTGTTGGGAGCCGGTAGCCATCGCGATGAAGTTAGACAATGTAGATTCTTATGCAGCGAAAAACGTTTAGCGCAGCCAGAACCAAACATAAGGTTGACGCTTCGAATTAATTAATATAAACAGCTTCTTTATATGTGGGAGGAGTTGCGTGTTTTAAAAATAGGACGAATAAGTGGGTGATCAAAAAAAAACCTGAGTCATCGCAGTCAGTATCTCAAATTTCGCCGGCTGGGAGATAGCTTACAAATTCTCTTAAAGTTTAGCTAGGTAGCCGCTTTTTTTTTATTTGGCAATGACAAAATAGATAACTTACTTTATTATCTTCGTGCTGGGAATAATAACACAACTGCGAACAACTCATATACTTTACTTTAGGGTACATGAACTGCTGCTCAAGTAATTTTTGTGTGGAGTGTCACGGTGTTATTTACTAAGGCAAAGGTTTTGGGCACCACAATGAATGAGAAAGTTGAGTGTCGGCATCAAGTCGAGCTATGCAAAAAAGACGCGATGTGACAACGTTCCCGCGGTGTCACATATCACTGAAAATTTAGATGTTATCATGATGTCACATGATGACTCTTTCGCATGACATCGTTGTTTGCTCAAAGGTGGACGGATAACGGAGGCAGCGTGAAACCAAGTGAAGTGCACAAACCCTGCACTGTCATCGATCCTGGAAGGAACGCGGAACCAATTTAAATGGAGAAAAACTCCGCAAGAGGGCATGGAATGATCAATACACTGAATTAGAAGGGAAAAAAGAAGGGTTTCACGTTCAAGTTGTCTTAGGATAATGCATATAGAACCCTACGATTTTTTTAACATGAAAGTGTTTTACGCCGGGGTCCACCACGGCTCCACTGACGTAACTCCGTCACGGACATGACGTTGCAAAATATATACTAACAGATTGCACAAAAATAAACGGTAAGGAAAGCTGCTGTCGCAGCGCATCAGACCAGTGACCTCTCTATCCGCCGCACGCGGCGCTAACCACTAGACCACGAGACGCACGTTGTCAATGCCCCTAGCGGAAAGAAATTTATATATGCCATATACTGATTCGCGGTCCCCGGAGCACCGTAACTTTAGCGCGGTTTTGCCATCAGTAGCTAGATGGCGCAAAGGCCTCGCTTGGGCATGCTCCTAAGGTCGTTGCCTCTCGCGTTTTAATCAGTGCCACCTCCACAGAAAATGGTCTCTATTACGCACGCGCTTATAAGACTCCTGATTCGAAGAACGAAGGTCACTTCGCTTGCTGCCGCGGCTGCGTTTACTAAAGGAGCACGCTGCTCACACACGAAAAAAGTAAGGATTGTGACAGCTGTTCGCGCTTTTCTTGTGTATACTTATGCGTTTGTTTCATGGCTCTTTCTTTCCATTTGAACAGCGTGCTTTAAGTGTCGTGCTGTGACCGCTGTTAGTCCGCGTTCGCTCTGGGTATGCTCATTTCATGCGTGATATCTGCTTGAGGTGCGCGCTGCAAGTTTTGAGCGGCTTACTCTTCTTCGGGTGAATTTGCAATTTGCTGATGTAGCATTCATTCTTTCACCCTTGTGGCAAAACAATGCACAATGAACGCCCAACTACCTTTGTAAAACACGTTTCGTTTTCGTGGTATACCGATTTCCCAATTTCTAGAAAGAGAGATCCGCCACATCTTTATTGTTTTTTTTTAAATCAATGCCAACATTACATTAAAAAAAAGCCCACCCCGAAGCATTTGCAAGAATCGAGCTGTTGTTGTTGTGGTTGCTGGTGAAAGGGAAGTTTGTCTTCCTGGAAGGTGAAACACAAACTCGGCAAAATATCTCTACGCCACGTGTGTCAATTGATTTTGCCGTAAGCATTCCGGTGGACATTCCCTAAACAAAACTCACTATAGCCTTTAAGAAAGGAGAATGGCATTTTCATAATGGCCTAAGAAAGGAATTTATTTTGTATGTATACAGAGAACACACAATAGACAGACGAAATAGGGAGGGAACAGGCTGGCAACTGCCACCTATAGGAGCACAACGCCTGCCTGCTCATTCAGGAAGGGGAGACATAGAGGAAAGGTAGACAGGAGGAAAAAAAACAAGCAAAGTGAAAGGTACGCAAAATCCCAAATAAATAGTCAGATGGCCAAAAAATCTATAAAGTGAGGCCAAATTTGTTATATTCAAGAAAGCAAGGAAGAAAGGGAGTAAGCAAGCCGATTTTACGTTCAAGTTAAACTTAATATACGCTGGACTCACTCACTCACTCACTCACTCACTCACTCACTCACTTATCAATCACTCACTCTCTCACTTCTTTCTGTTCTTCTTCTGTACACTATTTCACTTAACGCCTATGTCTCGTAGCACCATCCCCACTTTCAAGGCGAGGCTTATATCCACAAGGTGGTTCCTGTCGACTCCTAGATTTCATCCTGGGCAGCTTCCGTGAACAAATATATCACCCTTACCGTTCATTTTAAAAAATGTTTGTTAAGCGCACCGGAAAACGTGGGCAAGTTGAAGTAGACAAGACCATCCTTACGTTAACCAACTGCGCATACAGATGTCGTTACTTCTGTTACATATTTCGCTACAGAAATTTGTTGCAGAAGTGGTTACGGTGAACGTTAACCAATAGGCCCAATTCGCCATCTTGCTGGAATAAAACCCTTATCGTGTGGAATCATCGAACAATTTGTACCACATCGCCACCTTGATTACAGTGCACAGCTAGAGAAATTCGATAGTCAGCCTCTTCCAATAAACTGCTTGAGCACAGAATTCAGGCTAACGAATTCCCCAAGAGAGGCAGAGCTCCTTCCTATCGCTAGAAATCGGATTACATTGACGCGAACAGAGCTCGAATCTTGGCAGAATGCACTCAAGCTTAGAAGTAGCCGGGCCCAATTAACGCGTACGAGTACTCTCTCCCATTAACACATGCACGACTACAAGTCACGGTGCAACGGCTGCACACAAATTGCGAGGTGGTAAATATCGCGCCATAAGTGTGTGCTTCTATAGATCTGCCCTCACATGCCGTGTTACTATGTAAACAGGAACGCACTGCTATGTAAAGGCGCGGTCGAAACCAGAAACACGCATATACGATTGTGCTTGTAAGCCCGCTAGGCTGAGCATTGCGGCCGTAAAACAAGAGCCGTTCACGTGCTACTTCGCTCTCAGTGCGCAGGTTCAGCGTCTTCTAGTAGAGCGGAAGATCTTACGGCTCTGCGACATCCGGACAAACTTTCGACGTCTGTATACAGAAGTGTTGAAAACAGTTTGGCTGTTCACTTGCATCAAGGATAAACAAGTCAACTATGAAATGGAGTACTTTATGCCTGCGTTAACTCCTTGTAATCTGCGGACGACTGGCACTTTGATGTCCTCCGTACAGATAGATATTTTAAGTCGCGTGTTGTGGAAACGCAACGCACTGGATGAGGACATGCTGTAGTTAACGAATGCGCCATGTCATGGTGAGCTAAGCCTTGCATATCTAAGAGGTCAAAATAAGGTTGGCGGGCACAGCCAGTCTTATATAATTGCTATTCCAATTAACATGTTTTCAACATGAAGACAACTGCTAATTTGAAATGTATTTTCCTGAATAGGCATAAAATCTATAGATATATGGTTACATCGGTGTACTTCTCCGTGCTAAATATGTGAGCATTTGTCATAGCGCTATCACAGCACAAGTTAAACTAGTCACTAGGCCTGTTCCTACACACATAAGAAGCGTAGTGTGTCCTGAACACGCTTCCATGGGTAGATGCGGTGTGAGCTATGTGCTTTGTTCGAACGAGCTTCCCTATTTTTCACATAGCTTTGACACCCATCTGCGCTTTTGGCTTGAGTTACATGAATAACGTTCGCCTAGATACTGTAAATATTGCAAGGCCAAGCCTATTACTTTCGTAGGCACTTCATTTTGTATTTATGTGACCTTGTTGCTGGCTTAAGCAAGAAAATTTATTATGCATGCATAATTTTAATAGTGATCAGCTTTTTTCGCTTTATTTGATGGAATGGCTTTCTGTTTCCGAAACATCCCGGGATTTTAGTCACATGCAGCGTCACTATGAAAAATGACGTAGCAACACCACATCAACACGCAGGAATCATTTCTAGCTTAGGTGTGAACAAAGTGAAATCTCAAAGCCATGTAGAGCTGCGCGAACTACATGCGACCCTAATTGACGCAGATAATGCGGCCATTCGCTCAGTGAGTCTTCCAGAGCGTTAACAACGTATAACAATTTCCGCTTCAGCACCAATTGTGTCTCACAAAAACGTGAGCCTGAATAAGGTCACCTTATTTCCTACTCCGTTTTCACTTCAGAAAGCGCGCTGAGCCACGTTTGCAAGAGACCAGATTACAGCGCTCGGTCGATGGCTTCTCAAAATACTCATCCAGCTTTCCATTTGTCTTTTACAACCATGTTTACGACATAGTCGCTGTGCATGGTTGCTTTTGTGTGCACAAAGTGCAAGATGAAGGTATTATAGAACTCATTCTAATTCATAAATATCGCAATATTGACGAGAAGGCTATATTCATAAAATTCTCAGTAAATAAAGGCTTATCTATGCGAAGACTTAGCTTGGCATGTCGCGAGGAGTGTCCATGTATCTCAAAGAAGAAGCGTCTTTGGTCTCTTTTCTTCAGAGAAAACGACTGTGCCAGTCATGCGTATCTGAGAAATATTGCGAATATTGTAATGTCTGATTTGAAGTTTAATTGAATGCTGTGATCGTCTACGGGCAGATCTTCACTGAGATAGGAATAGAAACGCAAAAGAGGTCAGCACATCTACACTCAAACTAAGATGCATCGAGGAGTCCTCAGCGTAGACAGCGACGTAAAATAAGCGTGTCGACAGCTGCACCAAAAGAAAAAAAAATTGAAGAAAAATGTAGTGCGAGAGTCGGTGTCAGACACGACTGTGGAGCCAGCGACAATGCGTCGGTGGCCGAAGGGCGTTCCGTGCCGAGTCGTAAAAAAGGCAACTGTACGAATGAAACAAAGGCTGCGTCGCTGCTTCGAGTGCCCGCTGCGATTTATCACCCCGAACCTCCTAAAGTGCAACAACACGAAACTTCTAAGCTCTGGTCACTGTACACAGCACCGACTTATTTTCAGTGTTGATATGTTCTGTCTCTCGTGTTTTGTGGAATTACCAACTTTTTACTTTTTTGTCTTTTCACAGCTGTATCAATTATTTTGAGGCTGCCGTTCGTTTACTGTTATTATATACGCTCTCCAGTCACCCGCTTACTGGTTCAGCTCAATGCGACACATCGTTTCTTGGAGAAAGGCACATACACTTCCGGTCTTAGTTTTTCTGCGATATTTAGAACATATGAGATATAGAACTGTGCCAGCAGGACTCCTTACTGCCTTCCGGGCACTGCACTTCCTGTTGATGCCGCAAAAGAAGAACTAAAAGTCAGCAAATGAAACAGCGTTATGGAGAAGCTTCATAAAGGGCGTTCAGGGACAGGACATATCCCGGTGTCCCTTTAGTTTACGAACGTTTACAGCATTTTTTTTTGTTTCGAGGGCCACAAAGTTGACGCCGTATTTTGGATGTTTTGCACTGCGAAAGAAAATTATTTCCACAAAAGAAGACCCTTTCGAATCTTGTCAAAAACAAAAATTAAAAAAACGAACAAATTACTCCAAACTGTAAAGCTCTAGGTGTCACATCGGTTGCAAGCCCTTCTCCGAGATTATATTTGTATAACCAACCACCTAAACGATATGTAAGGAAAGAAGTGTATGCTTAAAGGCTTTTGTTTCTTTGTTGTACAAAATACTAATGAGATCTAACAGACAATCATGCTAAAGAAGGTATAGTGGATGTTATATGAGGTAATTGTAGTGTAAATTTAAAGAAAGAAAAGTGGATGAAAACAGAACTTGCGGTGGGCAGGTACCGAACTTGCGACCATCGAATAACGTGTCTCACGCTCCACCAACTGAGCTACCACGGCTGCTATCCGCGCAACCACTTCCTTAGTACAGCATCGGACGGGTTATTCGAAAGTCGCATGTGCGGTCCCTGCCAACGGCAACTTATCTTTTCATTAATCTTTCTTTCTTCAAACTTGATTGATTGATTTGTGGGGTTTCAACGTCCCAAAACCACTATAAGATTATGAGAGACGCCGTACTGGAGGGCTCCGGAAATTTCGACCTCCTGGGGTTCTTTAACGTGCACCCAAATCTGAGCACACGGGCCTACAACATTTCCGCCTTCATCGGAAATGCAGCCGTCGCAGCCGGGATTTGATCCCGCGACCTGCGGGTCAGCAGCCGAGTACCTTAGCCACAAGACCACCACGGCGGGGCAAAAAAAAATAACTTGTCGTGAGCAGGAATCGAACCTACGACCTCCGAATAACGCGTTCGATGCTCTACCACTGAGCTATCATGGCGGCTTTTCTTCAAATTTAGATTACAATTACCTTATATAAAATGCCCTATACTTACCTTGGCATGATTATCTGTTAGATCTCCTTAATAATGACTAGGTCATCAATATTTTTATGTCTCAGGTACCGAGAATTATTAAATTGCTTGCTTCCTACAACTGTATTCTTGACTTTGTAGGGTTGTTCATAAATTCTAAAGAAAAAACAAACTGCCAGACATAAAAAAGACGAGTATATATATATATATATATATATATATATATATATATATATATATATATATATATATATATATATATATATCTGTGTGTGTGTGTGTGTGTGCGTGCGTGCCATGCGTGCGTGCGTGTTCACTTCCTCAAGGGGTCGATGCACCGACGGAATAATAAATTAAAATAACTCAATAGCAATAAGTGCTCAATGAAACCCAAAACTAACACAGTCGTTCACCTTAAGTGAACATAACAAGTTGAACTTGTGTGGGGGCTCGCGCCTTCGCATAGCGTAACGTAATTATGTCATCCACTTTTATCGGTCACTATATCACTTTTTCATTTTATTTTTATTATACTACTTTGACCGCGTCTTTTATAAAAGTAAACTCATGCCTACTTGCAATGCTACTACTTAATCAAGATTTATGATATTTTGTATATTATGGCATTGGTTTTTAATCATCCCCTCCCTTCATGCCAATGTAGATTATGACCAATCACAATCTTTACTAATACATTCTCCTAATCATACTACTTCAGGCCCATAGCCCGGATTTTTTTTGTGGGAGGGCCCACGTGCTGACAACCTTGAGTATTTTAGTAAAACTCAATTTTATTACTTATTTTTGGTGAAACACCCTGTTCATATGAATTTCGGGATAACCATGCATTTGGGGCACTTCCCCTCCCCCCTCAATGCGGAAAGGTGAGCGAGTCGTAATGTGTTTATCATTGAAATCAACCAAAAGCCATCGACGAACAAGTCATGTTTGTTCACGACGCCATGGATATTTATTGCGTAAGGCAAACTATATAGAACGCACAGCACTATAGGCTTGGCTCCAAGGTAACGACAATCTAACTTGATGTGTTAGATGAGTGGTGCCCAATAAGGAATGCACATGGTTTTCTGAGAAACCCCCGGACCCGGCTCGGATTTTAGCTTGAATTGATTGAGAGTGATAGCTGCCGCTAACGCTATAACGTCAAGGCTACCGACACCACGGCCGCTTAGTTGTGCCATAAAGTGGGCGCCACTCCTAGCGTTGGCAGCCCGGATACCAGGACCCTTGGGAGCAGGACAGGTGCCTGAGGTTCAGCCGCTTCTTCGTTCTTCGTAAAGTACTGCTTCTTGCGCGGGCACATGTTCATCGCAAGATAACGCTAAGACTGAGAGGTGAATGATAGAAAATAAACCTTTCCGAAGCCTTTCCCCGTTGCTAAGCTGCTTTATTCTTATTTCAACTTCAGATTGCTCGCTTCTTGTACTTATCCTTCCTTTTAACCCCTATCTATCCACTGAATCATACTGGGAGCCACTTGTACAAACAAGGAGGCGAAAAGGGGGTTGCCCTGCCAACCGGGTACATCGGCAACATCTGAAGTTGTCGTCAAAACAAACGTTCCCAACGTAGCATCGAGTTGGGAAGCATGTGCCGCTACCCACCACCCCTTTGAATACTTCTCCCTGCTTCTGTTTCCGTCACGAGGAAGGCAGGGAAATTCAATTTTCCTTGTTAGTGGGTCCCGACGCTCGTACCATCAACTACTCGTTCCTCTGCCTAGCGTACGGTTTCTTTCTTTATTCTTTTGAGGCCACTCTCGCGCCAACACTAAGCAACATCAACGTTCCTTGGACGAATTTCAGACAGGAAATGCCGGGAAGCACAAATACGCCACTTCAAGCTTGAAGTGAACGTTCTCCCTCGCCATAATTGACGCTTGTGCAGCTGTGCTCACGGCTGCCTCTTAAGGGATGAGAAAATTTCCACTAAACTGCTGTTCGCTTTGTCGACAAATAGTGCAGTATTGATTGCTGCATCGCAACGGGACTCATTGGTGTTCGATATCGAAAGCACGAATTTTCAATACGTTTTTACAGGATGATTGAGCGCTTGTGCGTGCACTTCATTCTGTGGCAAAGCCAAGCTGGTGAATTTTATCTGAACTTTAAAATTTAGCAGACTTTGAAAACATCACCATACGTCGCATTCCGCAATTTACGCGTGCAACGACCTTGTGAGTGAATAGTAAATGTTATGTAATGAATAAAATAAGATTAAATCAGCCCCAGTGAAAAGTTCATGGTTGTGTCAAGAATTCTGTATACGAGAGGCCGTAACTACAGAGGAAGTGGCCGAAGAAGCATCTCGGAAACTAGGGTACTAGTAATTCATTCAGTGTAACTATCGATGGGAATACACCAATGCATGTCTGGTGAAATAAATAAGTCAGCAGGAAACAGCCTTAGAAGAAGTGAAGTTCATCAAGCTATTCACCAAGCTATGCATGGTAATTCACAAGAAGACTATGCTAAATAAACTTTTAAGAGTATCTTTTGCGAACCAGGGATAATAGAAGTTGGGCAAATACGCCCATGACAAATGACTCCAGCTTTCGACTGTTGTGTGGCCAGTAAAATTAATGAAGGAACAGGACAATCAACGTGCCGATGAATGGAAAAAAAATGCACACAATGAAACGATACTTGTGAGGCGTGGGTAAATGAGTCAAATGAAAACGTGGGAGATGACAACTGCACGCTTCATTTCATTTCGAAGTACCCAATGATGTTTCGAACACTGAAAAAACAGCCATTTTTGGTTCACGCCATTTTTGCTTAGTATACATCTGGCGCTGAAAAAAAAAACGCGTAAGAAAGTCCTTACGTTTCATAGCTTTGTGTGAGAAAATGCAAGTATCGAGAACGTGAATGCGGGTTCGTCCTCACCGAACTGCTTGAAATTGTACACCCCAGATGAGAAAATTTTATTCTTCAGTTTGGAAGGTTGAAGAATGAAAATTAAATAAAACGCTTTGTATTCAGTTCATGACTTTTGAGCTGGAAAAAAAGAACATAGCTAGTCAATTTATTTTATATTCTTTTCAAATTCATGAGGAATCATTTTCGATTTTTTGTAACAAGGAGCAGACATGATGAAAGCAAAATTCAAAATTCAAATTACATGAAAAACAAGCCCCTTTGAAGGATACTGCAGCAAATACGTACATTGTGTTTGAAGCAATGAGATCAGTGGTTGACCATTCTTCCCTCAACCCCCTCTCTCTCAAGCTTTCTAGACAGGTATCTGGTATACACTTAAAAACGTCAATGTATTTTAGCACATTTTTTTTATTTTCGAACAAAACAATCATGCCCATCAGTTTGTAAAGCTGTTATGGGATGTCTATCCCATTTGTTGCGGTAGCTTCGCTTTTAATAGAGAATGCTATACTTCAAGATGATTCACATAAAAAAGGGCAAAAACCAAATGTTTATGACAAGAGCAGAAACGTGTTATGCATGCTTGCGTTGTTTATCGTCAAATTATTATTCAGTCACACTGACTTTCCCTGAGGCCCAATAAAGGCCTGCGTCTCGTCGTCACTGATCAGACCAAGCCATTCTTTCTAGAGTGGCCTCGAGCAGCGAAGAATAGGGCTCATGTAAAGCACGCAAATTGTGCGAGACAGAGATCTAAACTACAAAAGCTATAGAACTAAAACGTTTTGGGACACTACCTGATACTAACTTTTCCCACAGATCCGACGCAAGTTTTCTCGTATTTATTTATTTGTTTATTTGTTTATTTATTTGCAATACTGCCAGTCTCTACTGAGACCATAGCAGGTGGGCACTCAGTACAGATGCTATGATAGCTCATCATAGTAAAAAAACTGTAGTACAGAACATAAAAGCAACATTAACCTGGTACTTTGTACATTACCATTATTTACGCAACATAATAAACAAAATACAAGTGCATACTAAAATGGCAAGTTTAACAATAAGACCACTTACATGGCTGTTTACTGAACATAGAAATAGTACATACTGATTTCATTACCATTCTCACTGGGTATTTAAAGAAGCTAAGAATTGTTTTCAATTTCTAATTCAAACTGAGACAGTGACTCAGTATTGGTGATGTGAGGGGCCAACATGTTCCATTAGCGAATAGCAACCTTTCAATCTTTCAAACCGCGTGTTCCAGCCTCACAGCTTGTTTTTTTTTTCGCCATATTTAATAAGCATAAATCAGTGCTCCGTAGCGCTTAGATCGGCGTCTGGGCCACGCCTGCTCTGGTTTGATACGGTTTTCTTGTTTTGTAGGTTCACATTGAGGAAGTGCAGATCACACATATTGGCTGAGAGCCATTGAGCTCTAGGAAGGCACTAGCACGAAGAACAGAGGAGCCTCATTTTGGTGATTAGAAAGCTTTTGAAGATGGTGGAGGGGAAAAAAGCGCATGGGAAAAAACGTGTAAACTCCGATCATGCGTGAAAGGACGTTTTTAGGTGCATCTGTTATACATACGGCTTTTTCTTTTTCATTAAATGTCGTGCCACTGAATCTTCTAATATCGGCAGATTGTCACCCCGGAAGTTTTTCAACAAATAACGCTAATGGAAAAACGCCGTGGCAGCTGATGGTCGAATGCGTCCTTTTTGCAAGGCCTTGTAATGATAATCGCAACTAGTAGAGTAACAAACAAAAAGTGTAAGATGAAGGAACAATGCACAATAACATTGAATGAATGAGTGTATCAATGAATGAATAGAAGCGGTTGATTTTGTTCATACCATACTGACCCATATGCTATGGACAAGGGAGCGATAACATTGCTGTTATGATAGCAGTAAATTGATCAATTGATGGAATGAATAATGGATTGATATTTGTTTATTTCATACCCAGAATTGGCGGAAATCACAACACAAATTAAATAAAACAGCTGTAGTAAGGGATGAGCGTGCTATTGTACAAGCAACCAAGAATCTTCGAAGTAGCAATACTACTATAAAAAGAAGCCACGCCACGGTGGTCTAGTGGCTTACGTACTCTGCTGCAGACCTGCAGGTAGCAGAATGGAATCCCGGCTGTGGCGGCTACAATTTCAATGGAGCAAAAAATGCTGTAGGCCCATAGGCTTACGTTTGTGTGCACGTTAAAAATCCAGGTGCTCGAAATTTCCGGAGCCCTCCAGTACGGCCTCTTTCGTAATCAAGTGGTGGTTTCGGCACGTTGAAGTCGACATATCAATAAATCATTAGTATAAAATAAGTCAATCAGCAAATAAAACATATATAATTATGGCTGTTTTATGCCCCAAAACGACGATATGATTATGAGTGATGTATCAGTGGAGAGCTCCGGCATACTCAGTCGTCTGTTGTTTTAACGTGCACCTACAAAAGCAGGAATGGCAATCGCTTCGAAAAGTCTCTCCCGTGCATGAGTACTTTTACAATGTCCGTAAACTCGAAAACAATGTTGGTGATTGATTGATTGATTGATTGATTGATTGATTGATTGATTGATTGATATGTGGGGTTTAACGCCCCAAAACCACTATATGATTATGAGAGACGCCGTAGTGGAGGGCTCCGGAAATTTAGAGCACCTGAGGTTCTTTAACGTGCACCCAAATCTGAGCACATGGGCCTACAACATTTCCGCCTCCATCGGAAATGCAGCCGCCGCAGCCGGAATTCGAACCCGCGCCCTGCGGGTCAGCAGCCGAGTACCTTAGCCACTAGACCACCGCGGCGGGGCGAAAACAATGTTGGTGATCACGAAAGATGTTCCTTCTATCACTTATGATAAACAGAGCCCCGCTGACTGTTTGCCTTCTAATTGCGACCAACCTTGCGGGAAGCTGACGTGGCCAACGTCTTTACCGCGGTGCCTTTTAGCGTGGTCCATTAAGACCTCTGGAGTAAGGCTAAATACTTCAATATACCGTCGTGATGATAATTTTGACTATTAGCGTTGTAACACCATCGTGTATTGACGGTCATTTTCTTCATGGTCATTTAATTAAAGTAATAAAATAGCAGCACCTAATAACCAAAATTCAAGACCTTGTTAACAACTGCTCTGAGAAGCTTTGCGCAACAGTTAGTTTTTTTATGTTTTTTGTTGTATTGCATTTTTACCAAACCATATTTTGTAATTAGTGTGCTGTTGCCTATTGCTGTCATTTGTTACGTCTTGCTGCTTCAACCCAATAATTTTTATGAGTTATCTTTTTCACCTATTTAACCTATTTCATAGCCTCTAACTGATAAAATCTGCCAACATACCTAGAGGGCGGTAAAAACAAATCCTAAATAAATAATGTGTTGCTCAAGAACACTTCAATCATAGTTCATACGCAGAATTAATTAGTGAAATTAAACTCAGTACCCCGCACATAAGGCGTGAGAGTGAAATGAATTTGCTTATAATTTAGTAGTCTCGAGAATTCGACATATAAATAATCTTTAACCATCCACCCCCCCCCCCTGCCCTTTCCTTGATGGCTGGATGTTCGATGACATCAGACCCTGACCCCAAATTAGGAAGTGCCGATCACAGGAGTCGCTTGGAACACTTAAGAGAGGTAAGCTTAGCCCCTGGACAACAAGTAGTCGTAAAGGGGATAAGAGTGTCACCAAGGTGAATCCCTGGGATTCGGCAAGACGCTGCAGCCTCATGGCATAAAATCCTTTTCTGATACGATAATTCCTTTCTCGAAGCATGGACTTGCGAAAGAAGGTCTGATAAATAAATTGCTTTGTCGCAAACGGCTAAGACCTATTGTCATTAGGCCTTCCTTCTAGTGGTGTTAGACGAAATCACTGATTTAACGAAGGCTTATTACTTCCGAGAAAAAGTGCTTCCGGGGACGTTATTTAGTTAGCCCTTAATACAATTCTGAATGCAGCCTTCATGTAAGCCAAGTGGTACCAACTCGTATTAGACGCAAGGAATTTGATAATATATTGGTTTAGGATAGGTGAAGGTGGCAGTATTTAGTACTATAGCTGAGCGCAAAGCTACGACCTCTTCGCCTCCACTAACCTTCGCTCTATGCATGCTCGGTCCAAGTATTAGTGTGGTAGAGGCGCTCAACCCAGCATGCATGCTCATATTTGATTGATTTGATTGATATGTGGGGTTTAACGTCCCAAAGCTGCCATATGAATATTAGAGATGCCGTAGTGGAGGGCTCCGGAAATTACGACCACATGGGGTTCTTTAACGTGCACCCAAATCTGAGCACACAGACCTACAGCATTTCCGCCTCCACCGGAAATGCAGCAGCCACAGCCGGGATTCGATCCCACGACTTACGGGTCAGCAGCCGAGTACCTTAGCCACTAGACCACTACGGCGGGGCGGCCTCAGATTTGCACCGGCGTTGACTGAACAAACATTATTTGGTGACTGATGAGTTTGGCGGTTTGTGTAGGCTCTCCTATCTTTCTTTCCCTGTTTCTGTTTTTCAAACTTTCAATCTCACCATTCTCTTTCCGCAGGGTTGGACAACACACCAGTTTCTGTATGCGGGGTAACAACCTCGCCTTTCCTCTTTTTTCTCCTGTAGCTTTTTTATTGGTGAACTTAGTGCATTATGCATTTAGTAAGAGACGGAGACAGAACAACATGAAATAAAAAAAGCAGAGACGTTAACCTGATATTTACTTAGATCATTTTCATTCTAACGAGCGTTAGAGTGGGTGACCATTCTGGAAAAAAATGCACCGTGTAATATCACTTGTAATTATATGAAGATTTGAAGAACAGGAACTCAGGAGAGTTTGTATGGTTATGTGAGAGTATTTATATGCGCAAAACGTCCAAAAAAACACAAGATATAAAACCAAACAACACGAGTGAGATGAAATTGTGCAACAATGAGAAAAGGACTCTGGTACTGCGTGAGAATTCAAAACACTTGTAGGTTCCTCCCAACCACCGCATCTAGCGAAACCATAAGTATGTGCGAGTATTCTTCGCGTTGAGAACTGCAATACTACTTTCTCGTTTCTTCAATTATATTTTCTTTATAAAGATGGTGCTATAATGTGCTTCACAATATGAATTATTACTCCTGACAGCCGTAGACTACAATATATTATTGCTATACCAGATATTATTGTAAGCGTTATACAAGATTTTGTTTCTTGAAACTCTGATGAAAAAAAAACCTATAGACGACGCAAAAATAAAATAAATGTTGTTTAACTTCTTAATATAACAACAAACATTTAAAGACATTTTATAAGGTATGTGGCTGTAATTTATGTGGCGGCAACAGAGCAATGTTGACTCTAGGGTGATACATTATCCAGCCTCTTTGAATTCCGAGTACTCGGAGAACACAATAAGCAGAAAAACGCCACCATACGTTTCGTTACATTAAGGAAATTCACCGTTTCGTGGCTTACGGATTCCAAGAAAGCAACGTATCTGTGTTACTGCGAAGCCGCCGGCGTTTATGCCGTAGACACCATAGAATCTGTATCATTGTCCGAAGCCATGCTATTCAGGATAGCCTTCCATGATATGGTGCGACGAGAGGAAGAAAACTTTCAGCGTCTCACTCTCGACTGAAAAAAAGTCTCTAATAACAAATAGGCAACAGAAAGATTGGACCAAGAGATGAGCGAAAAAGACTTTCATCCAACAAAACTTCTGTTCTAGATTTCTATTCTTTCTATGTTGCTTGATTTAGATCAATACAACCTACGTCAATGGCCTACGGCCGGAGCTCGTTTCTTCAGTCAATGATTTCTCGCTTTCGGAGACCATTTCCTGTCCTTAGTGTGTGTCGGTGAGTACGAGCATTATCATACGCCTACGGTCGCGTATCATTCTCCGAGAGCCCCCGCTGAAATCAAAGTAGTCTGGCTTGCCTCGAGGGTGGACGTGTTACACCTGTAGAAGTGACCGGTCGGCTGTGAAGCTTCCGTAACATCACAAAATGAGCGAGCGTTGAAGCCAACGAATTCTCTGCGGGGTCGACAATACCATCTTTGCAAAAGCATGAAAGCGCCTCTCGCTTTTTTTGCTAAATAAGAGCAAAGTAATATAAAAAAAACATAATCATAGCAGATCCCCTTCGCGACCACGCAACAAAGCCCTTGCGAAGTCACCTTGGCGATCATGCCCTTGCTGATGCGATACAATAGCTGCAGGCATGACGGCTGCTATTCAGCATCCTCTGTGGTCGTCGTGAAACGACGCAGCCGTTTATGTCTGAATAGAAGTCGAGAGCATGCATGCGTTTGATAACGCGTGTTCCATCGCCGCAACCATTCCAGATCGGTGAGCTGGTATCGCTCGTCTCTTCATAACGACGCTGCACTTTCTGAGTCTACAACACAGCGTTATTGTGTTTTCCCTCTCGAGCACTTTGGTGCATCCTAGGCCACGGCTTTGCATCTCGGTCCCGACATTTGTGTCAATGCTCCCACCAAAAACTTCATTCTCGAACAGAGACCATAGGAACAAATTACGAGAAGCTGCACTGCAGCTTTACGCCTAATGTTTCCATACCGCTTTTGGATACCTAACAGACAGTGATGCCATAAGAAGTGTATGGGATTTTATTAGAAGTAGTTGCAATGTAAATGTGAAATGAAGAAGAGTGTTCTACATTAGGCGCAATAGTAATAGGCGGTACTTGCAGATGACCTACGTTTAGGTGTGCATATATATCTTAAAAAGTAGACGCGGGAATAACCGCACCATCGCTCTGTGGTAGAGCATCGGACCCTTTGTTAGAAGGTCGCAGGCTTGGATCCTTCCAGCGGCAAGTTATGTTTATCGTCCACTTTTCTGTCTTCAAATTTTCAATCAAATTACTTAATATAAGTATTTTTTATTGTAAGCTTGAAGAAAGAAAAGCATGATTGTCTGTTAGTTCTGATGAATATTGTTTAAAAGCACTGAAATTTGGGTGAGTTTGTAGTTGAACATATTAGTATTCAGAGTGCGTAAGCGCCCTGCTGTGGTAGTCTAGTGCCTAAGGTACTCGGCTGCTAACTCGCAGACGGTGGGATCGAATGCCGGCTGCAGCGGCTACATTTTTGATGTAGGCGAAAACGTTGTAGGCCCATGTGCTCAGATTTCGGTGCACGTTAAGGAAAACCCAGGTGGTCAAAATTTCTGGAGCCCTTCACTAGGGTGTCTCTCATAATCATATGATGGTTTTGGAACGTTACTCCCCACAAGTTAATCAGAACACGTAAGTAGACAAGAAACGAACGACAGAGTTATACAGACGGGCACTCCCGTCGAACTAAAGTGTATTCACAAAAAAAGGCCAGGTTGAATACACCGAACATGGAAATGCAGGCGTGAAACTACAATTTAAAAAAACTGGAGGACAGCTATCACGTCAGAGTAAAAAAAACGCAACAAAACACCCCGTGTTTCCTACGTATGAAGACATCATACAAAAATCCAAAAAGTAAGGTGAAAAACCAGACATGTCATGGCAAGCGAGAAAGTGGCTATCGCTGGCCTGCTTTCAGCTTCGTAAACTAATCTAGGAAAACCACCTAACTGGTTCGTAGGTTAATAGATGGCTACCTCTGATAGATAGCTCTGTCATTCGTTCCCTTTCTGTTTATGTGCTCTTAATACCACTATGGATATTGTGTCTGACAAGAAGCAAGCCCTTAAATTTGCACTATCTTATATTGTTTTACACTTTTCTTTATAGCGTTAAGCTTTCAATGCACGTCTCCACCACCATGCCCGCATAGTTCACGTGATCATCACCTTTCATCGCAACCGCTTAGAGGCAAGGGGAGGTCGTTAATGCATTGGTCTTGTTGTCTTCGTTGAAGTGAGCCATAAGCGACGTGCGGAACGGGTGCACGGGTCGTGAGCCCGGCGACTGGCTATTGTTCGTTGAGCGAATTTCACAACTCTCTACGGAGCGAGCTTTCATGAGCCGTTGAAGTAATGCGCTACACTTTACACTGACAGAATAAGTGAACGGCTTAAATGAAAAAAAAGAACTGATTCTAGGAACATCATACAACCACATATTCAACCAATGTTATTCCCAGAATGTTGAATTATTTAAGCAGGAATGATGCAAATATAGAAAATATGACCACAAAAAATGTTGCATCATTGTTCTTATAAATATTCATGATGTCGTTTACGCTTTTGTACTAGTTTCACCTCTTATGCATTCTATAACACATCTGTGCGTAGCCTTTTTATGGAAACTGCTGTGTTTGTTTTGGTTTAGATTATGTAATTATATTGATTGACATTACCATATTTCTGTATAGTATGTTTTTTTGTATGCCAATGCTTCCGACACATTCTTTTAGGTAGCGGGAGCCAGTGAAGCTGTTTTATTACAGCTTTTACTCCCGCTAACCTTCTTGTAGACTCGAACATGAAAATAAAGATTCATTGCAGTTCAATTCATTACGGTTCGATTAACAGAAAAAAGAGAACGCTGATTTTATTGCGCACAGCGGATGAGTCCTCGTGCGAATGTTTATGTGTCAAGCGGACGACTTGCCTTTTATCGAGTACACTCATTTGAAAAGCTTTCTTAGCGAGTGCTTGAAAGACTGTTTCTAGTTCGCTAGCTTAACATGCATAATTGAGCATAATTAGGGGAGTATTATAGCAGCACCATAATTTGAGCGTACGACGAGATTCACTCATCTTTATCAGTCTCGGAAGACGCACCAAAACATTGATTTAGGAGAAGAGTGACAATGAAAACTTTTTCGAATAATTTGCAACAATGAAGAAGTAAGGGCTTCATGAAATTGAAGAAAAATGGGCCGAAATTCGATAATATGACACGTATATTTGATACTTGCTTTAATTATGCTAATAAGGTTAATAAGATATACAATATCGCGTGTCTCGAGCAGAGTTTGTAACACGAGTTCAAATAAGTTTCAAATGTGTAAACGATGATAAGAAATTAAATTTTGAAAGCTGACAAGTCGCCTTGAAACACAATATGGTAAATATAGCTGCATAGCACCAAGAAAAACCGAGAGAGAAAGAGAGAGAAGAGTAAGGCAGTAAGGTTAACCAGATATTGGCATCCGGTTTGCTACCCAGCACAAGGAGTGGGGAAGCAGGGGCAAGAAAAGGGGTGTAAAGAGAGAAAGAGAAATGAGAGAAAACGCACGTGCCCTCCGGAGAAAACAAAACTACACACACACGCAGGACGGGCGCTGTGGCTTCAACCGTTCAGAAAGGTTGGTCAATCGCGAAAAGCACCGTAGCATATGTAAGTGCTTCTTCTGTGACGTTGCATTCTAGTTATATTGTAAATCTCTTTTCTCCAATAGAGGTTGGTTATCTCGCCTGCTGAGCTCATTGCGGAGGCATATTCGCTGTCCACTATACTGCAGGCTGGCTTGCACACGTCGCCACAAAGTAATTAGCCGCACTGAAAATATGTCCGACTGTACTCGCTTGGCCCTACGTTAAGTCTTGAAGCCTCGTCGAGGCTTCGCCGAGTGGACGCGACCCCTTAAACTATAGGCTGTGGTGGGTGTTGCGTGAGGTTGGTTATCTCGTCTTCTGAGCTCATTGCGAAGGCATAGTCACTGTTCACTATACTGCAGGCTGGCTTGCACACCTCGTCACAAAGTAATTAGCCGAACTGAAAATATGTCCGACTGTACTCGCTTTGCCCTACGTTAAGTCTTGAAGTCTCGTCAAGGCATCGCCGAGTGGACGCGACCCCTTAAACTATAGGCTGTGGTTGGGTGTTGCGTGAGGTTGGTTATCTCGTCTGCTGAGCTCATTGCGAAGGCGTAATCGCTGTCCACTATACTGCAGGCTGGCTTGCACACCTCGTCACAAAGTAATTAGCCGCACTGAAAATATGTTCAACTGTACTCGCTTGGCCCTACATTAAGTCTTGAAGTCTCGTCGAGGCTTCGCCGAGTGGATGCGACCCCTTAAACTATAGGCTGTGGTTGGGTGTTGCGTGAGGTTGGTTATCTCCTCTGCTGAGCTCATTGCGAAGGCATAATCGCTGTCCACTATACTGCAGGCTGGCTTGCACACCTCGTCACAAAGTAATTAGCCGCACTGAAAATATGTCCGACTGTACTCGCTTGGCCCTACGTTAAGTCTTGAAGTCTCGTCGAGGCATCGCCGAGTGGACGCGACCCCTTAAACTATAGGCTGTGGTTGAATGTTGCGTGAGGTTGGTTATCTCCTCTGCTGAGCTCATTGCGAAGGCATAATCGCTGTCCACTATACTGCAGGCTGGCTTGCACACCTCGTCACAAAGTAATTAGCCGCACTGAAAATATGTCCGACTGTACTCGCTTGGCCCTACGTTAAGTCTTGAAGTCTCGTCGAGGCTTCGCTGAGTGGACGCGACCCCTTAAACTATAGGCTGTGGTTGGTTGTTGCGTGAGGTTGGTTATCTCGTCTTCTGAGCTCATTGCGAAGGCATAATCGCTGTCCACTATACTGCAGGCTGGCTTGCACACCTCGTCATAATGTAATTACCCGCACTGAAAATATGTCCAACTGTACTCGCTTGGCCCTACGTTAAGTCTTGAAGTCTCGTCGAGGCTTCGCCGAGTGGATGCGACCCCTTAAACTATAGGCTGTGGTTGGGTGTTGCGTGAGGTTGGTTATCTCGTCTGCTCAGCTCATTGCGAAGGCATAATCGCTGTCCACTATACTGCAGGCTGGCTTGCACTCCTCGTCACAATGTAATTAGCCCCACTGAAAATATGTCCGACTGTACTCGCTTGGCCCTACGTTAAGTCTTGAAGTCTCGTCGAGGCTTCGCCGAGTGGGCGCGACCCCTTAAACTATAGGCTGTGGTTGGGTGTTGCGTGAGGTTGGTTATCTCGTCTGCTGAGCTCATTGCGAAGGCATAATTGCTATCCACTAAACTGCAGGCTGGCTTGCACACCTCGTCACAAAGTAATTAGCCGCACTGAAAATATGTCCAACTGTACTCGCTTGGCCCTACGTTAAGTCTTGAAGTCTCGTCGAGGCTTCGCTGAGTGGACGCGACCCCTTAAACTATAGGCTGTGGTTGGGTGTTGCGTGAGGTTGGTTATCTCGTCTGCTGAGCTCATTGCGAAGGCATAATCGCTGTCCACTATACTGCAGGCTGGCTTGCACACGTCGTCACAATGTAATTAGCCGCACTGAAAATATGTCCGAATGTACTCGCTTGGCCATACGTTAAGTCTTGAAGTCTCGTCGAGGCTTTGCCGAGTGGACGCGACCCCTTAAACTATAGGCTGTGGTTGGGTGTTGCGTGAGGTTGGTTATCTCGTCTTCTGAGCTCATTGCGAAGGCATAGTCACTGTTCACTATACTGCAGGCTGGCTTGCACACCTCGTCACAAAGTAATTAGCCGAACTGAAAATATGTCCGACTGTACTCGCTTTGCCCTACGTTAAGTCTTGAAGTCTCGTCAAGGCATCGCCGAGTGGACGCGACCCCTTAAACTATAGGCTGTGGTTGGGTGTTGCGTGAGGTTGGTTATCTCGTCTGCTGAGCTCATTGCGAAGGCGTAATCGCTGTCCACTATACTGCAGGCTGGCTTGCACACCTCGTCACAAAGTAATTAGCCGCACTGAAAATATGTTCAACTGTACTCGCTTGGCCCTACATTAAGTCTTGAAGTCTCGTCGAGGCTTCGCCGAGTGGATGCGACCCCTTAAACTATAGGCTGTGGTTGGGTGTTGCGTGAGGTTGGTTATCTCCTCTGCTGAGCTCATTGCGAAGGCATAATCGCTGTCCACTATACTGCAGGCTGGCTTGCACACCTCGTCACAAAGTAATTAGCCGCACTGAAAATATGTCCGACTGTACTCGCTTGGCCCTACGTTAAGTCTTGAAGTCTCGTCAAGGCATCGCCGAGTGGACGCGACCCCTTAAACTATAGGCTGTGGTTGGGTGTTGCGTGAGGTTGGTTATCTCGTCTGCTGAGCTCATTGCGAAGGCATAATCGCTGTTCACTATACTGCAGGCTGGCTTGCACACCTCGTCACAATGTAATTAGCCGCATTTAAGATATGTCCGACTGTACTCGCTTGGCCCTACGTTAAGTCTTGAAGTCTCGCCAAGGCATCGCCGAGTGGACGCGACCCCTTAAACTATAGGCTGTGGTTGGGTGTTGCGTGCAGGTTGGTTATCTCGTCTGCTGAGCTCATTGCGAAGGCATAATCGCTGTCCACTATGCTGCAGGCTGGCTTGCACACCTCGTCACAATGTAATTAGCCGCACTGAAAATATGTCCGACTGTACTCGCTTAGCCCTACGTTAAGTCTTGAAGTCTCGTCAAGGCATCGCCGAGTGGACGCGACCCCTTAAACTATAGGCTGTGGTTGGGTGTTGCGTGAGGTTGGTTATCTCGCCTGCTGAGCTCATTGCGGAGGCATATTCGCTGTCCACTATACTGCAGGCTGGCTTGCACACGTCGTCAGAAAGTAATTAGCCGCACTGAAAATATGTCCGACTGCACTCGCTTGGCCCTACGTTATATCTTGAAGCCTCGTCGAGGCTTCGCCGAATGGACGCGACCCCTTAAACTATAGGCTGTGGTGGGTGTTGCGTGAGGTTGGTTATCTCGTCTTCTGAGCTCATTGCGAAGGCATAGTCGCTGTTCACTATACTGCAGGCTGGCTTGCACACCTCGTCACAAAGTAATTAGCCGAACTGAAAATATGTCCGACTGTACTCGCTTGGCCCTACGTTAAGTCTTGAAGTCTCGTCAAGGCATCGCCGAGTGGACGCGACCCCTTAAACTATAGGCTGTGGTTGGGTGTTGCGTGAGGTTGGTTATCTCGTCTGCTGAGCTCATTGCGAAGGCATAATCGCTGTCCACTATACTGCAGGCTGGCTTGCACACCTCGTCACAAAGTAATTAGCCGCACTGAAAATATGTTCAACTGTACTCGCTTGGCCCTACATTAAGTCTTGAAGTCTCGTCGAGGCTTCGCCGAGTGGATGCGACCCCTTAAACTATAGGCTGTGGTTGGGTGTTGCGTGAGGTTGGTTATCTCCTCTGCTGAGCTCATTGCGAAGGCATAATCGCTGTCCACTATACTGCAGGCTGGCTTGCACACCTCGTCACAAAGTAATTAGCCGCACTGAAAATATGTCCGACTGTACTCGCTTGGCCCTACGTTAAGTCTTGAAGTCTCGTCGAGGCATCGCCGAGTGGACGCGACCCCTTAAACTATAGGCTGCGGTTGGGTGTTGCGTGAGGTTGGTTATCTCCTCTGCTGAGCTCATTGCGAAGGCATAATCGCTGTCCACTATACTGCAGGCTGGCTTGCACACCTCGTCACAAAGTAATTAGCCGCACTGAAAATATGTCCGACTGTACTCGCTTGGCCCTACGTTAAGTCTTGAAGTCTCGTCGAGGCTTCGCTGAGTGGACGCGACCCCTTAAACTATAGGCTGTGGTTGGTTGTTGCGTGAGGTTGGTTATCTCGTCTTCTGAGCTCATTGCGAAGGCATAATCGCTGTCCACTATACTGCAGGCTGGCTTGCACACCTCGTCATAATGTAATTACCCGCACTGAAAATATGTCCAACTGTACTCGCTTGGCCCTACGTTAAGTCTTGAAGTCTCGTCGAGGCTTCGCCGAGTGGATGCGACCCCTTAAACTATAGGCTGTGGTTGGGTGTTGCGTGAGGTTGGTTATCTCGTCTGCTCAGCTCATTGCGAAGGCATAATCGCTGTCCACTATACTGCAGGCTGGCTTGCACTCCTCGTCACAATGTAATTAGCCCCACTGAAAATATGTCCGACTGTACTCGCTTGGCCCTACGTTAAGTCTTGAAGTCTCGTCGAGGCTTCGCCGAGTGGACGCGACCCCTTAAACTATAGGCTGTGGTTGGGTGTTGCGTGAGGTTGGTTATCTCGTCTGCTGAGCTCATTGCGAAGGCATAATTGCTATCCACTAAACTGCAGGCTGGCTTGCACACCTCGTCACAAAGTAATTAGCCGCACTGAAAATATGTCCAACTGTACTCGCTTGGCCCTACGTTAAGTCTTGAAGTCTCGTCGAGGCTTCGCTGAGTGGACGCGACCCCTTAAACTATAGGCTGTGGTTGGGTGTTGCGTGAGGTTGGTTATCTCGTCTGCTGAGCTCATTGCGAAGGCATAATCGCTGTCCACTATACTGCAGGCTGGCTTGCACACGTCGTCACAATGTAATTAGCCGCACTGAAAATATGTCCGAATGTACTCGCTTGGCCATACGTTAAGTCTTGAAGTCTCGTCGAGGCTTTGCCGAGTGGACGCGACCCCTTAAACTATAGGCTGTGGTTGGGTGTTGCGTGAGGTTGGCTATCTCCTCTGCTGAGCTCATTGCGAAGGCATAATTGCTGTCCACTATACAGCAGGCTGGCTTGCACACCTCGTCATAAAGTAATTAGCCGCACTGAAAATATGTCCGACTGTACTCGCTTGGCCCTACGATAAGTCTTGAAGTCTCGTCAAGGCATCGCCGAGTGGACGCGACCCCTTAAACTATAGGCTGTGGTTGGGTGTTGCGTGAGGTTGGTTATCTCCTCTGCTGAGCTCATTGCGAAGGCATAATCGCTGTCCACTATACTGCAGGCTGGCTTGCACACCTCGTCACAAAGTAATTAGCTGCACTGAAGATATGTCCGACTGTACTCGCTTGGCCCTACGTTAAGTCTTGAAGTCTCGTCAAGGCATCGCCGAGTGGACGCGACCCCTTAAACTATAGGCTGTGGTTGGGTGTTGCGTGAGGTTGGTTATCTCGTCTGCTGAGCTCATTGCGAAGGCATAATCGCTGTTCACTATACTGCAGGCTGGCTTGCACACCTCGTCACAATGTAATTAGCCGCATTCAACATATGTCCGACTGTACTCGCTTGGCCCTACGTTAAGTCTCGAAGTCTCGTCAAGGCATCGCCGAGTGGACGCGACCCCTTAAACTATGGGCTGTGGTTGGGTGTTGAGAGAGGTTGGTTGTCTCGTCTGCTGAGCTCATTGCGAAGGCATAATCGCTGTTCACTATACTGCAGGCTGGCTTGCACACCTCGTCACAATGTAATTAGCCGCATTCAAAATATGTCCGACTGTACTCGCTTGGCCCTACGTTAAGTCTTGAAGTCTCGTCAAGGCATCGCCGAGTGGACGCGACCCCTTAAACTATAGGCTGTGGTTGGGTGTTGCGTGAGGTTGGTTATCTCGTCTGCTGAGCTCATTGCGAAGGCATAATCGCTGTTCACTATACTGCAGGCTGGCTTGCACACCTCGTCACAATGTAATTAGCCGCATTTAAGATATGTCCGACTGTACTCGCTTGGCCCTACGTTAAGTCTTGAAGTCTCGCCAAGGCATCGCCGAGTGGACGCGACCCCTTAAACTATAGGCTGTGGTTGGGTGTTGCGTGAGGTTGGTTATCTCGTCTGCTGAGCTCATTGCGAAGGCATAATCGCTGTCCACTATGCTGCAGGCTGGCTTGCACACCTCGTCACAATGTAATTAGCCGCACTGAAAATATGTCCGACTGTACTCGCTTAGCCCTACGTTAAGTCTTGAAGTCTCGTCAAGGCATCGCCGAGTGGACGCGACCCCTTAAACTATAGGCTGTGGTTGGGTGTTGCGTGAGGTTGGTTATCTCCTCTGCTGACTCATTGCGAAGGCATAATCGCTGTCCACTATACTGCAGGCTGGCTTGCACACCTTGTCACAATGTAATTAGCCGCACTGAAAATATGTCCGACTGTACTCGCTTGGCCCTACGTTATATCTTGAAGTCTCGTCGAGGCTTTGCCGAGTGGACGTGACCCCTTAAACTATAGGCTGTGGTTGGGTGTTGCGTGAGGTTGGTTATCTCGCCTGCTGAGCTCATTGCGGAGGCATATTCGCTGTCCACTATACTGCAGGCTGGCTTGCACACGTCGTCAGAAAGTAATTAGCCGCACTGAAAATATGTCCGACTGCACTCGCTTGGCCCTACGTTAAGTCTTGAAGCCTCGTCGAGGCTTCGCCGAATGGACGCGACCCCTTAAACTATAGGCTGTGGTGGGTGTTGCGTGAGGTTGGTTATCTCGTCTTCTGAGCTCATTGCGAAGGCATAGTCGCTGTTCACTATACTGCAGGCTGGCTTGCACACCTCGTCGCAAAGTAATTAGCCGAAGTGAAAATATGTCCGACTGTACTCGCTTGGCCCTACGTTAAGTCTTGAAGTCTCGTCAAGGCATCGCCGAGTGGACGCGACCCCTTAAACTATAGGCTGTGGTTGGGTGTTGCGTGAGGTTGGTTATCTCGTCTGCTGAGCTCATTGCGAAGGCATAATCGCTGTCCACTATACTGCAGGCTGGCTTGCACACCTCGTCACAAAGTAATTAGCCGCACTGAAAATATGTTCAACTGTACTCGCTTGGCCCTACATTAAGTCTTGAAGTCTCGTCGAGGCTTCGCCGAGTGGATGCGACCCCCTTAAACTATAGGCTCTGGTTGGGTGTTGCATGAGGTTGGTTATCTCGTCTGCTGAGCTCATTGCGAAGGCATAATCGCTGTCCACTTAACTGCAGGCTGGCTTGCACACCTCGTCACAAAGTAATTAGCCGCAATGAAAATATGTCCAACTGTACTCGCTTGGCCCTACGTTAAGTCTTGAAGTCTCGTCGAGGCTTCGCTGAGTGGACGCGACCCCTTAAACTATAGGCTGTGGTTGGGTGTTGCGTGAGGTTGGTTATCTCCTCTGCTGAGCTCATTGCGAAGGCATAATCGCTGTCCACTATACTGCAGGCTGGCTTGCACACGTCGTCACAATGTAATTAGCCGCATTCAACATATGTCCGACTGTACTCGCTTGGCCCTACGTTAAGTCTCGAAGTCTCGTCAAGGCATCGCCGAGTGGACGCGACCCCTTAAACTATGGGCTGTGGTTGGGTGTTGAGAGAGGTTGGTTGTCTCGTCTGCTGAGCTCATTGCGAAGGCATAATCGCTGTTCACTATACTGCAGGCTGGCTTGCACACCTCGTCACAATGTAATTAGCCGCATTCAAAATATGTCCGACTGTACTCGCTTGGCCCTACGTTAAGTCTTGAAGTCTCGTCAAGGCATCGCCGAGTGGACGCGACCCCTTAAACTATAGGCTGTGGTTGGGTGTTGCGTGAGGTTGGTTATCTCGTCTGCTGAGCTCATTGCGAAGGCATAATCGCTGTTCACTATACTGCAGGCTGGCTTGCACACCTCGTCACAATGTAATTAGCCGCATTTAAGATATGTCCGACTGTACTCGCTTGGCCCTACGTTAAGTCTTGAAGTCTCGCCAAGGCATCGCCGAGTGGACGCGACCCCTTAAACTATAGGCTGTGGTTGGGTGTTGCGTGAGGTTGGTTATCTCGTCTGCTGAGCTCATTGCGAAGGCATAATCGCTGTCCACTATGCTGCAGGCTGGCTTGCACACCTCGTCACAATGTAATTAGCCGCACTGAAAATATGTCCGACTGTACTCGCTTAGCCCTACGTTAAGTCTTGAAGTCTCGTCAAGGCATCGCCGAGTGGACGCGACCCCTTAAACTATAGGCTGTGGTTGGGTGTTGCGTGAGGTTGGTTATCTCCTCTGCTGACTCATTGCGAAGGCATAATCGCTGTCCACTATACTGCAGGCTGGCTTGCACACCTTGTCACAATGTAATTAGCCGCACTGAAAATATGTCCGACTGTACTCGCTTGGCCCTACGTTATATCTTGAAGTCTCGTCGAGGCTTTGCCGAGTGGACGTGACCCCTTAAACTATAGGCTGTGGTTGGGTGTTGCGTGAGGTTGGTTATCTCGCCTGCTGAGCTCATTGCGGAGGCATATTCGCTGTCCACTATACTGCAGGCTGGCTTGCACACGTCGTCAGAAAGTAATTAGCCGCACTGAAAATATGTCCGACTGCACTCGCTTGGCCCTACGTTAAGTCTTGAAGCCTCGTCGAGGCTTCGCCGAATGGACGCGACCCCTTAAACTATAGGCTGTGGTGGGTGTTGCGTGAGGTTGGTTATCTCGTCTTCTGAGCTCATTGCGAAGGCATAGTCGCTGTTCACTATACTGCAGGCTGGCTTGCACACCTCGTCACAAAGTAATTAGCCGAAGTGAAAATATGTCCGACTGTACTCGCTTGGCCCTACGTTAAGTCTTGAAGTCTCGTCAAGGCATCGCCGAGTGGACGCGACCCCTTAAACTATAGGCTGTGGTTGGGTGTTGCGTGAGGTTGGTTATCTCGTCTGCTGAGCTCATTGCGAAGGCATAATCGCTGTCCACTATACTGCAGGCTGGCTTGCACACCTCGTCACAAAGTAATTAGCCGCACTGAAAATATGTTCAACTGTACTCGCTTGGCCCTACATTAAGTCTTGAAGTCTCGTCGAGGCTTCGCCGAGTGGATGCGACCCCTTAAACTATAGGCTCTGGTTGGGTGTTGCATGAGGTTGGTTATCTCGTCTGCTGAGCTCATTGCGAAGGCATAATCGCTGTCCACTTAACTGCAGGCTGGCTTGCACACCTCGTCACAAAGTAATTAGCCGCAATGAAAATATGTCCAACTGTACTCGCTTGGCCCTACGTTAAGTCTTGAAGTCTCGTCGAGGCTTCGCTGAGTGGACGCGACCCCTTAAACTATAGGCTGTGGTTGGGTGTTGCGTGAGGTTGGTTATCTCCTCTGCTGAGCTCATTGCGAAGGCATAATCGCTGTCCACTATACTGCAGGCTGGCTTGCACACGTCGTCACAATGTAATTAGCCGTACTGAAAATATGTCCGACTGTACTCGCTTGGCCCTACGTTAAGTCTTGAAGTCTCGTCGAGGCATCGCCGAGTGGACGCGACCCCTTAAACTATAGGCGGTGGTTGGGTGTTGCGTGAGGTTGGTTATCTCCTCTGCTGAGCTCATTGCGAAGGCATAATCGATGTCCACTATACTGGAGGCTGGCTTGCACACCTCGTCACAAAGTAATTAGCCGCACTGAAAATATGTCCGACTGTACTCGCTTGGCCCTACGTTAAGTCTTGAAGTCTCGTCGAGGCATCGCCGAGTGGACGCGACCCCTTAAACTATAGGCTGTGGTTGGGTGTTGCGTGAGGTTGGTTATCTCCTCTGCTGAGCTCATTGCGAAGGCATAATCGCTGTCCACTATACTGCAGGCTGGCTTGCACACCTCGTCACAAAGTAATTAGCCGCACTGAAAATATGTCCGACTGTACTCGCTTGGCTCTACGTTAAGTCTTGAAGTCTTGTCGAGGCTTCGCTGAGTGGACGCGACCCCTTAAACTATAGGCTGTGGTTGGTTGTTGCGTGAGGTTGGTTATCTCGTCTTCTGAGCTCATTGCGAAGGCATAATCGCTGTCCACTATACTGCAGGCTGGCTTGCACACCTCGTCGTAATGTAATTACCCGCACTGAAAATATGTCCAACTGTACTCGCTTGGCCCTACGTTAAGTCTTGAAGTCTCGTCGAGGCTTCGCCGAGTGGATGCGACCCCTTAAACTATAGGCTGTGGTTGGGTGTTGCGTGAGGTTGGTTATCTCGTCTGCTGAGCTCATTGCGAAGGCATAATCGCTGTCCACTATACTGCAGGCTGGCTTGCACTCCTCGTAACAATGTAATTAGCCCCACTGAAAATATGTCCGACTGTACTCGCTTGGCCCTACGTTAAGTCTTTAAGTCTCGTCGAGGCTTCGCCGAGTGGACGCGACCCCTTAAACTATAGGCTGTGGTTGGGTGTTGCGTGAGGTTGGTTATATCGTCTGCTGAGCTCATTGCGAAGGCATAATTGCTATCCACTAAACTGCAGGCTGGCTTGCACACCTCGTCACAAAGTAATTAGCCGCACTGAAAATATGTCCAACTGTACTCGCTTGGCCCTACGTTAAGTCTTGAAGTCTCGTCGAGGCTTCGCTGAGTGGACGCGACCCCTTAAACTATCGGCTGTGGTTGGGTGTTGCGTGAGGTTGGTTATCTCGTCTGCTGAGCTCATTGCGAAGGCATAATCGCTGTCCACTATACTGCAGGCTGGCTCTCACACGTCGTCACAATGTAATTAGCCGCACTGAAAATATGTCCGAATGTACTCGCTTGGCCCTACGTTAAGTCTTGAAGTCTCGTCGAGGCTTCGCCGAGTGTACGCGACCCCTTAAACTATAGGCTGTGGTTGGGTGTTGCGTGAGGTTGGTTATCTCGTCTGCTGAGCTCAATGCGAAGGCATAATCGCTGTCCACTATACTCCATGCTGGCTTGCACACGTCGTCACAAACTAATTAGCCGCACTGAAAATATGTCCGAATGTACTCGCTTGGCCATACGTTAAGTCTTGAAGTCTCGTCGAGGCTTTGCCGAGTGGACGCGACCCCTTAAACTATAGGCTGTGGTTGGGTGTTGCGTGAGGTTGGCTATCTCCTCTGCTGAGCTCATTGCGAAGGCATAATTGCTGTCCACTATACAGCAGGCTGGCTTGCACACCTCGTCACAAAGTAATTAGCCGCACTGAAAATATGTCCGACTGTACTCGCTTGGCCCTACGTTAAGTCTTGAAGTCTCGTCAAGGCATCGCCGAGTGGACGCGACCCCTTAAACTATGGGCTGTGGTTGGGTGTTGAGAGAGGTTGGTTGTCTCGTCTGCTGAGCTCATTGCGAAGGCATAATCGCTGTTCACTATACTGCAGGCTGGCTTGCACACCTCGTCACAATGTAATTAGCCGCATTCAAAATATGTCCGACTGTACTCGCTTGGCCCTACGTTAAGTCTTGAAGTCTCGTCGAGGCTTCGCCGAGTGTACGCGACCCCTTAAACTATAGGCTGTGGTTGGGTGTTGCGTGAGGTTGGTTATCTCGTCTGCTGAGCTCATTGCGAAGGCATAATCGCTGTCCACTATACTGCAGGCTGGCTTGCACACCTCGTCACAAAGTAAATAGCTGCACTGAAGATATGTCCGACTGTACTCGCTTGGCCCTACGTTAAGTCTTGAAGTCTCGTCAAGGCATCGCCGAGTGGACGCGACCCCTTAAACTATAGGCTGTGGTTGGGTGTTGCGTGAGGTTGGTTATCTCATCTGCTGAGCTCATTGCGAAGGCATAATCGCTGTTCACTATACTGCAGGCTGGCTTGCACACCTCGTCACAATGTAATTAGCCGCATTCAACATATGTCCGACTGTACTCGCTTGGCCCTACGTTAAGTCTTGAAGTCTCGTCAAGGCATCGCCGAGTGGACGCGACCCCTTAAACTATGGGCTGTGGTTGGGTGTTGAGAGAGGTTGGTTGTCTCGTCTGCTGAGCTCATTGCGAAGGCATAATCGCTGTTCACTATACTGCAGGCTGGCTTGCACACCTCGTCACAATGTAATTAGCCGCATTCAAAATATGTCCGACTGTACTCGCTTGGCCCTACGTTAAGTCTTGAAGTCTCGTCAAGGCATCGCCGAGTGGACGCGACCCCTTAAACTATAGGCTGTGGTTGGGTGTTGCGTGAGGTTGGTTATCTCGTCTGCTGAGCTCATTGCGAAGGCATAATCGCTGTTCACTATACTGCAGGCTGGCTTGCACACCTCGTCACAATGTAATTAGCCGCATTTAAAATATGTCCGACTGTACTCGCTTGGCCCTACGTTAAGTCTTGAAGTCTCGTCAAGGCATCGCCGAGTGGACGCGACCCCTTAAACTATAGGCTGTGGTTGGGTGTTGCGTGAGGTTGGTTATCTCGTCTGCTGAGCTCATTGCGGAGGCATAATCGCTGTCCACTATGCTGCAGGCTGGCTTGCACACCTCGTCACAATGTAATTAGCCGCACTGAAAATATGTCCGACTGTACTCGCTTGGCCCTACGTTAAGTCTTGAAGTCTCGTCAAGGCGCCGCCGAGTGGACGCGACCCCTTAAACTATAGGCTGTGGTTGGGTGTTGCGTGAGGTTGGTTATCTCCTCTGCTGACTCATTGCGAAGGCATAATCGCTGTCCACTATACTGCAGGCTGGCTTGCACACCTTGTCACAATGTAATTAGCTGCACTGAAAATATGTCCGACTGTACTCGCTTGGCCCTACGTTATATCTTGAAGTCTCGTCGAGGCTTTGCCGAGTGGACGTGACCCCTTAAACTATAGGCTGTGGTTGGGTGTTGCGTGAGGTTGGTTATCTCTTCTGCTGAGCTCATTGCGAAGGCATAATCGCTGTCCACTATACTGCAGGCTGGCTTGCACACCTCGTCACAAAGTAATTAGCCGCACTGAAAATATGTCCGACTGTACTCGCTTAGCCCTACGTTAAGTCTTGAAGTCTCGTCAAGGCATCGCCGAGTGGACGCGACCCCTTAAACTATAGGCTGTGGTTGGGTGTTGCGTGAGGTTGGTTATCTCCTCTGTTGAGCTCATTGCGAAGGCATAGTCGCTGTTCACTATACTGCAGGCTGGCTTGCACACCTCGTCACAATGTAATTAGCCGCATTCAAAATATGTCTGACTGTACTCGCTTGGCCCTACGTTGAGTCTTGAAGTCTCGTCGAGGCTTCACCGTGTGGACGCGACCCCTTTAACTATAGGCTGTGGTTGGGTGTTGCGTTTACCAACACCTACGCTTCCTGCATTGGGATGTCCAACACCACAATTTGTGACCACTGGGAAAACAAAGAAACCATTCGACAAGACGAACAAAAAATAACACAATAGTAATCAGCACAAAAAATAATGGTTTGCTTAGCTAAGGCTCTTCATTTCCCTGTTCAAAGTAAATTTATTCATTACATTCAATTATTGCCTAAACTCCCACATATTTTAACGCTAAGTTTTGTGTCACCAATAGTAACAAATGATCCTGTTGCATTTTTACTATGCAACAAAAATAGTGTTGATTACACAAATAAGGATTCCAAAACGACATTCAAATACATTTTAATAAAACTCACACAAAAAAGTTTTAATGCTATGTTGCAGTGGACGCTGGTTTAATTGTTTGTGGTATTTAGTGCAACTACTACATTAAGCTATCAGAGACGCCACTGTGGGGAGTTTCGGGTAACTGCGATCAGCTGGGGTTTCTCAACGCGCACTGACACGGTGCAGTAAAGAACATCTCGAACACAGGTAGCCAAGACGTATGAAACATTCCGGAAGTAATACTAAGCGTAAAAGCCGCGAACGTACACATTTATCCTATTATGCCCCATTCTTGTATCTGCTGAATAAGGCAGAGTGTTTTTAAAACAGTGTGGCAGCAGGCTGAAACGTTTATATCTTAAAGAAAAAAATCACAGCATATCCACGGAGTGAATGATGATCAGTGGGGCGAAGCGGCCTTCAGCCTGTCCGTCCGTTCGTTCTTGCTTTCGTTCGTCCGTGCGTTCGTCCGTGCGCCCGTCTGTCCGTGCATCCATCCATCTGTCTCCTAGTCCGTCTCGCCATCTGTCCATGCGTTTATCCGTGCGTCTATCTAGTGAACACTCCAAAGACCGCCATCACACATCTCGCATCCCCGGTGGCACATACACGGTCTAGGGCGGATAAGTACCAAGCGTGTCACGCTGACGGACAGGGGACATTGCTCGACCCTAAGGAGCTTCACTCCTAAAACAGAGTGCAATAGATCCAGAAGAGAAAAAGAAGAAAGACGCCTTGCATAAATTGCAGTCCCTACAGTCTGTATAACTTTGAGCAAGCTAAGTTTACACACACTTAATTATGAATGTCTGAAATTATATCATTTCATGAGGCCCTAAAAAATCTTCATTCTTGTAGAGGTGCATGATATGTTCTTGGTTCACCGAAACTACTGGTAGATGCAGCTTGAGACGACGGGTCTAGAGTATAAAACAAGTAACGAACATGAGTTAGTAGAGGACACGCTCAAGAGCTATTATTTATCGAATTCTTTCTTTAGTTCAAAGCTGTCTCCGCATCTTATGCTCCATTCTCTGCCTTTTTAAATTGCTGTTGCAAGTGAGTAATGCTAATATTTTTTATAATTCTGAACAAATCATCACAGTACGTTTTTACTGTGTAGATATTTTTTTAAGTATGTGCCTTGTTGGAAAAAGACAAAAAAAGATGAAGACAACACGAACAGCACAATCAGCACAAATGTTTACGGATTCTTTCAACGGTTTCATATGCATCACCAGCACTCTATAGTCTGACGCCAGGCACGACCAGCGTCCATCGGTGCGGCCCGATGGCGACCGGAGCGAAATGCGACATGCTGCATTTCGCACCTATGCGTTACCCCGACAACAATGCGTCTCCCTCTATTCGTGACGGAGGGACGCCTGACGCGCTAAAACGCGCATGCGTCAAATCAACGCAGCGCGATGTGTGCCTGCGAGTATATGACAGGACCAACACCTGGCATGGCAACGCCGGCGTGATGCGACGAAGCGAACGCCGGTGAGCACGCGCACCACGTCACATCAAAATGTATTGGCGAATTGACTGTGGCATGTAGTCATGTTCTCACAAGACACGCATCTCATGATTATCATGTTTGCACCAGCCATATGCCTTCTTCATCTATTGGCATCACGTAATACCGCATTTGGTACATGTGAAGCTAGCGAAACGGTCGCGAGCAAATCATGAGCGTAGCAAGTAGTCATGTTGTTACATGACACGTACCTTATGTTTATATTGTTTGCCCCAGTATCATACCTGCGTCCTCTATTGACGTCCCGTAATACCAAACTTGGTATAAGTGAAGCTAGTGAAATGGCCGCCAGAGCATCATGAGCGTGGCATGTAGTCATGTTGGTACATGACACGCATCTCATGATTCTCATGTTTGCACCAGTCACATACCTTCGTCATTCATTCGTGTACCATAATACCAAATTTAGTCAATGTGACGCTAGCGAAACGGCCGTGAGTGCATTATGAGCGTAGCATGTAGTCATGTTGTTGCATTACGCGCATGTCATGATTTTCATGTTAGGGTCTGTCGCTTGTGTTCGCCATGTAATCATGTCATACCATACCAGTTTTGCAACATGCCATGTGAACGGAACCACCGCAAGAGCTGCAGGACCATGAAATGTAAATCATGACTTTCATGGCATACATGTCATGATTTTCATGTTATGGCCGGTCAAATGTTCTTCATACAGCCATGCGATGCCATATCAAGTTTGGTATCGATACCATTATTTAAATGACCTGGAGAGCTAAATGTCATAGATAGATAGATAGATAGATAGATAGATAGATAGATAGATAGATAGGTAGATAGATAGATAGATAGATAGATAGATAGATAGATAGATAGATAGATAGATAGATAGATAGATAGATAGATAGATAGATAGATAGATATGCTCAAAGTCACCTAAGTTCGCTAAAAAATGCTTCGAATTTAAAAATTGTAGTGCTCATATCATGTCCAACAAACTCTTGACGGTTCTGCTCTCCGGGGACGCCAGCGGGACGGGAGGGTTACTGCCTGCATTTTATGTGCATATAACCGACATTGAAATGCCTGACAAGTAAGCTCAGCTTTTTTTTTTATCTCTCTACCTAAGCAAATGGGAAATCGAAAGTTCCTGGCATTGTATGTATGCGCATACTCAGCAATAGCTAGCCTGAAAAGACCGTGAGTGAAAAATTTAGTATCCAAGACAAGCTAGCTAAAAACCAGGTTTAGTGAGAAATAAAGCTCAAGATGCGATGAGATTACTTCATTCTCGTGCTAATATTTTTTTAAATCTTTTCTATGAAAAATCGAACGAAAGGGAAAAGGTCTGAACACAAAAGTATTCCTGTTCTCTTTTTCTATATAACACTAACACACAAATCAGTCATGAATATTCACCAAAGAATTCAACAGGGCTGCTTATTTTGAACCGATAGCATGTCAACCATCTCAATATTTTTGTTGATATTTACATGCTTCATTTACGTTTCAACGAATCACCTCACCGTCAATTGATGGGACCTTTGTTAGATAGAAAATATTACCAGATAGTAACAACGTTACATAAATGGTGTGGCCGATAGTTTCGATCAATCGATAATTGGCTTTCTTGCAATACGGACCTGTAAAGCTGTAACTTAAGACTTAAAAATGTGGTCGCTTTCACAATCGTCCCTTGAACTGTCAAGGTACTCTTTTTTTTTCGTCTTCCTTCAAGCTTCCAGGAACAGCTAGTGCATTACTAGCAACTTTAATGCACCACCACCTAATCTTACGCGTAGATTATCTTGTGTGTGCGCTTCTCCTAGAACAGTAAAGTTAAAAACAAAGCATTCTTTAAAGGCGTAGGGCGACATCGTAATGGCGCGTTTGGTGTGAACTCCAGATTTTTCAACAGCGGTCCTATAGCGGTATTCACACGAGGGAGAAATCCCCGGAGGAGAGGCGAGGATGGCGCATCACGTGACAATGACGTCACGGGTTAGTGTGTTGACTAGACCTCCTCGCGGCTCCTTGGGGGACACGGCGATCATTCCTCCGACCAATCAAACGATCCCCGTGCTGCGGGGGATGTAGCCAAATTTCGCGTGACTGTCTGGCCACATTGTAGCCTTCCCTTCGGCAGTACGTGGCGGCGGTAGCCTTTCCGAGTCACGGTCTGGACTCGCAGGCACCGTGATGGTGAAAATGAACGCTGATGCAACTTTTAGGGGCGAAGCTCCTTATGGCGTGGCTTGGGCGTCCCTCGTATGTAACCACCAGTGGCACATACCCGAAATAGGTATAACACTTGACCTCCAAGGTGGTGCCAGTGAGAGATTTCTTCTGTGCGTTGTTTAACAATAAAAAATAGTTCTCAATGTACATGCCAATGGCTGCTAATGGGGAATGAGAGACAAGAGCATTCGGCTTTTAGTCAACGCGCACGCTGCGATCCCCATTAGCAGCCATTGGCATGTACAGTGAGCACTATCGGACAAGAAAGGGATGCTACATTATACTCGCTAGGTGTAACCTACTAAGCTTTCAAAAGGTTTAGCGAGCGTTGAGCCGCAGTGCCATGAATACAATGAACTTGTATATACCATGAATGAACTCAAGGTGGTTAAAAATGAGAAGTAGATACGAAGCGCAAGCCGTAAGAAAGTAAAAGCCGAATTCTCCTGTCTCTCATTTCTCACTAGCAGCCATTGGCATGTAAATTGAGCCCTATCTGACAGGGAAAGGTTGCTACGTTATACTCGCTGGGCGTAACCTCCTTGGTTTTCGAAAGGTTTAGCGAGCGTTTGGTCGCAGTGCCATGAATACAGTGAACTAGAATATACCATGAACTCGAGGTGGTTAAAGGTGGGAAGTGGACCCAAAGCGCAGGCCGTAAGAAAGTGTGCGTGTGCCACCTCTCGTTTAGTCCTTGGAATGTCCGCTGGATGGCGGTGCTTCTATATGGGGAATATAGGATAAAAAGATGCGAAATGGTGGGACTTGGAGTGTTGAATAGATTAACGAACGGACACACAAACAGATGCATGGATGTACGCATGAACGGAAGCAGGGGCGGATGCATGAAAGAACGCAGGGACGGGCGCACAAACAGACGCATGGACGGTCACACAGACGGACGCATGGACGGACGAATGCTTCGCCCCACTCTCCATCATTCACTCCGTGGATATGCTGCCATTTTTTTTCTTTCCTCTCGTGAAGATTACTCTTGCTTGAGGGACACCTCTTCCGATTACTATAGTAAAACTAACCTAATAAATTGTGCGTGGGAGACGATAGCCAAGTAGAAGATGGAGCACTACCCTCTCCTTAAAGTGATATTTATTTTGTTTTAAAGTCAGTATTCTTATAAGATTTGTGACATCGCCCGCTTTTGCTGTTGTTGCTGCTGCTGCAGCTACAGCTAAGCTTATTCAACCTGACAGAGACATATATATATATATATATATATATATATATATATATATATATATATATATATATATATATATATATATATATGGCCCGCCACGGTGGTCTAAGGTACCCGGCGGCTGTCCCGCAGGTCGCGGGATCAAAACCCAGCTGCTGCGGTTGCATTTTCAATGGAGGCGAAAATGTTGTAGGCCCGTGTGCTCAGATTTGGGTGCACGTTAAAGAACCCCGGGTGGTCGAAATTTCCGGAGCCCTCTACTACGGGGTGTCTCGTAATCATATGGTGGTTTTGGGACGTCAAACCCCACATGTCAGTCAATTAATTTTTAACAGGTCTCTTGATCCAAGATTAGGCGCTTAAAATATTGGCACTCGTAAAATCTGAGGAATGTCTCTTTTTTATTTTCAGAAACATTATATAATTCACATTTTAATTCATCGGCAGTATCAGCCTTTTTTTAAAGCTGAATTTGCGTGGGGAGGACAGAAGCGGTCTTCTATTATCTTGTGTTTCAAAATTATAATCAAATACTTGTGCACATAATTGTCAAATATTATTGACTAGACCACTTCTGTTCTACGTTGTTCTCGTGAGCAAAATGCTATGACAGCATAATTCCTTCTTTCACAGAAAGCCACCCTACATCGAAAGATATTTTGTTGGAATTCTTCTCTGCTGACTGAATAGTAGTATTTGACAAAGCAAAGAGGCTTTGCGCAGTTTCGTAGCAATGAAAAGAGAAAAAAGAAAATCTGGTGTCGATGACGCTAGCAGGAATGTCGTGTCGCTTTGGTGAGTTCGTTCATGCAAAAAAGAAAAGCTTGTGGTGGCGAGTCAAACCGAGGGCAACGCCACGTCTGCATTCCATAAAAACATATAAAGCAGTTAGTTTCTAAAATCAGCAAAGCGGCAGGGTGGGTGGGGGTGAAAAGGGTCACTTTTTTCAAGCTGCAGCAACACTTTTGTCCCCCAAGCTACCCCAGCGATTTCCTCCTTCTCTAGTCATGACGCAACGCGGCTTTGGACCCCCCCCTCCCCCAGTCTGAGAAAAAAAAACTTGCCGACATCTATGGCTGAGGTTAAAAGAATTCTTCAGTGCTCGCACTTCATTGTACGGTGGAGGCTCAGTCCACCCTGACCTCTCCCACCGTTTGCCTCATCCGTGTTAGTGAGGAACATTTGCATGGACTTCTCTTTGTCGGCGTCACTAGGCTGCCCCTTTATCCCCCGTGGATGTGTTCCTCGTGTGAACACCGCTATACGACCGGGTTGGTCAACCATGCATTGAACACCAGGTGTGGTACGACCTTGTGTTTGACTTTAACCACCGAGTCATAAATTGTGGCAGTAGGGCCGGAGGCTGCCGGCTGACGCAAAGTGTTAAAAAAGTTTCGGTTTAATTGAACCACCATAAAAACCCCGCTTCCTTCTAGGCCATCTTAAGCTCGCGAAGCGGCTAGTGTCGCGAGCACGAGAAACCACCGCGAGTATATATATATATATATATATATATATATATATATATATATATATATATATATATATATATATATATATATATATATATATATACGTAGATTGTCAAGAGTATGGCTTTGGTTGCCGTAGAATTAAGGGAAAATAAGTATACGCCTCTAAAAAAACTGTTTATTTGTGACGTTTCGATTGGAGACCGATCGTCTGATGAAGATCGGCCTCCGATCGAAACGTCACCAATAAACAGTTTTTTAGAGGCGTATATACACGTGGTCATAAAACAAAAAGAAGGGGGAATGGATAGGCGGGATCGCCACCCGTGCAAGCTCGGTATCCTGCGCGGCCTCGCAGGCAATGATAGAAATGACGTCACATTTCATTACGGGCTTCCAGACAACCTGCATCTCACACATCTGTAGCATGCTTTCAGTCTTGTTCTATTTAGCAGTTTGCTTTCTTCTTTTTTTCTCCTGTTCGCGTAAGCCGGAGGCGTGGTGTCGGTAACTGCTGGCGCCCTCATTCATATTGCAAAATAGTGCAAAATAAAAGAAGCGCCGGCCGAAAATAAACATTCACTCGTCAGGTTAGCGATCTTCCACGTTGAATTTTAATGGGGAAGCAAAAAAAAATGTCTGTGACGACTGCGGCTGGAATAACACTGGCAGCTGTGAATTCTAGGTTAGGTACCCAAAAAGAACGAGAATGAGGGCACTGCTAGACAAAAAAAGGCACTGTATCAAATAAATTTGAAGTGATAATGGAAGATCCCTGGTACTATCTAGAACAAGGAATTTCCTCGACTTTCTGTTGTTACAATGATGAGAAAGCACAAGAAACAAACCACTGCGGAAAATGAGCTGCCAATATGGTGCGGTCACTCTCAGGCTACCTTCGAAACATGGCCCCTTCTTTAACTCTCCTCCTCATTGGCTGAGTCGCCATGTTTCCGTTTTATAACATTGCTTCATTTCCTCCACCACTGCGGTATACATGATACTTTTACGTCACCGCATTGGATACAAACTTTTAGACGTCCAAGTACATAAGTAAATAAATTAACTGTTTTTTTCGTGGTTAGTCCAGCAATGTTGGCGCGCACCCACGGTTTCTTAACTTGAGCGCAATCAAAGAAAAACCCCTAACCGGAGCGCTTATGGTCGCACATTATTCACGCCCCTCCTCCCCTTATCCCTTTCGTTTCTCCGCTTTAATGGGATCGCTGGCTCAAAAACACGTCTTCTGTCCAAAACAGTCCTTTCTCTCCACCCCCCCTCCACCCCGTCCCTTTCAGACATTGACCTGAATCTACCGTAAGTGCCCTAAATGTTAACTAATCACCTTTCAGTGGCTACTGCTTGTAGGGTTTTATATATAAATTTTTTTTAGCTGTTTTAATGGTTTTTGTGTTTAGTAAAGCATGATGGTTCGCAGCCTTCTGGAGTCACTGTTCCTATGAAAAAACATTTGATGGTGTTATTGAAACTTGCATCAGTGGCCATATACGAGACTAATAATGCTAGAGCAAGAAGCCGACCGAAAGAAATAATAGGCATCCCCTAACTATTAACGGGCCACTAAGCAATCTAGAAGAGCCGTTATAAATTTAAAAACACACAATTTGTCGCGTGGCTCAAGGGATTTACTGGTCCGGACATCAAAGAGTCCACATTGGCAAAATTCAATGAAAAAGTTTCGATAAATTAACTGAATGAAGAGTCTCACATAAAGAAGGGGTTTTTCCTATATAAAGTGACAGGCATTCGACACTTACCACGCTTAGAATAGACCTTGGAAAGCAGGCCCGGATATTTGTCTCCGGCCGTCATAAAATGGTGCTAAGGACATCATTAAAACGACATTAACATAACAGTAAATCATGAGAGGGCTTTGACCAATTTATTAAGGAAACTGAGGGCTAGCTCCTCTTAAGAAAACACCATTGCGCTTCTCATAGTAGTATTAAATACAGAAACAAGGGTATCTTATTGAACATTTCTTTCCAGATGGCACTTAGATTATGTATCTGGTTTTCCGGGTGCAAGCTTGCCCATAATAATCAAGGTTTAGAACGCTGCACTTTAGCAGCCGTTCCTGTGCTGAGCGTCATCGGCGTCGCGTAACCGTCAGAGCGGATGAGTACAAAAGAGAACGAACGTGGAGTGGAACAGAGGAAAGAGGACAGGAGAGCAGCGGGAGGAGAGGAAAGGAGGGGCTGGACGATAGTTTCTACGGCGGCCAACCGTGATGCCACAGTAGTGCACGCGGCCATGCGTTCACCGAATTACCTCACGACTAAGATATGCAGCGAGGGTGCCCACCGACTCCATACATTGAAATAAAGCGCTGCACGAACGAAGGCCTGTCTGCGACGACTGTTGAACACCGCGCCCGTGCGCCCCCTTCCGCGGTCTCTCAATTAGCAAGGCAGTCACACCTCCACTTATAGCAAAATCAAAACACGCAAACCGCAGCGCTCAGAATTAGCAGTAAAGAGTATTGTATTTTTAAGCCACCTAAGTGGTGCCTGTGTACTTAGACATATTGCGAGTTTCTTATCTTCCGAGATTTCCTAGCACATGTTTCTTTTGAAACTGCAGAAGTCAATTCTCTCCACGCTTTACGAATTACTGGCGTTTGCACTAGTAGGTTTAGAAAACGTTAAGAGTTTAGAGCACGAGGTACTCTACCATGGGAGAGCATAAAGCCGTCTCGTGGGCCTCACCCCAGGCTTGTGCAAACAGGCTTGCTTTAACGCGGTCCGGTCTTTGCTGCGGTGACAGTGTCAGTTAAACTCGGCCTTATCTTTGCTGTGGTCAGAACTACCTAACCACAAGACACTATTAGGTCTAATCAAGTTGCGTCTCAGATACGCCTTTCTTTTAATGACGTGGCTATCAATACAGGATTACTCACAGCAAAAACACCAAATGAAACAAGCGGCGATAACCAAAGTGAAAGGAGGTAATGCACATTGCAAATATGTTGGCTGAGATTCTCAAATCCTGATGTCTTGATTTGCATCTGCCTTCTGAAGAGAGGTGGGTTATACACAGCGAGTGTTGTTTCAATTGCATGGACTACCATTTTAATATGTAATTAGGTAAATGTAAGTGTACGTCGGCGCTTCTTGCTCTGATATACTTTTGTGTAAATCAACAGTTCAATCAATATTAGTAGTTCCACATCACTTTACTCCTTAAGTAGATATTTTTTGTATTTAGCAGGAAAAATGGGTGTCCTACGGAGGTTATTTTATGGTCAGTCACCACTTCACAGGGTTTTACTGCTGCGTTGATAATTATCCCACATAAGGTTTATTCAGCCGGACACCTGTGGGTGCGCCGAAAGCAGCATTTCGTGCCTGTCTTCAGACAAGCATCGTATATATGAACTGGGAACCAGAACTACGTACTTTTAGACCGAAATGTAGTGCAATACATCAGCGTATAATAAAACGCTATATCTCCCTATATTTTGACCAGTGAACCAGGAGGGCGACGCATCAGGCAAGTTGCTTATGGTGTAGCAACAAGCCATTCATGGGCACTGCGTTATTAGCAATGTACGGATCGATGCAAAGCAGCTGCGGGATGCAACGATGAGATGTGCAATGCAATTTTGTACGTATTTTGAGTATATATCTGCTGTCCACATACGCAAAACATACAGTGGCTGCGCGATACCATGTTATGAAACAAACTGAAGTATCATGTTGCAACCGGAATCGTCGTCAGCCATTACGTCAGCATTGCAGTCGTCTTGGATGAAGTCCCATATTCCAGTTTATACGGCTTATACTCCTTTACGCAATGGCCTTCAGTGAAGAAATGGAATGTAACGTAAGATAATAGTCCAATGCATTACTATCCTTCTATTCACCAAAATTATTCCGGTGACAAGCACGTGATGGTTAATATTTGGCTTTATTTTTCTTAGAATGTTCTGCATGCTTTTTGTTACATTTCATACAGTTCAATATTATATTTTATTTTCCTTTCAGCTGTGCCACTCGAATGCATCATTACAAATTTCATAGGCATGTCGTACTTTTGCTGCAGCTTCAAGAGCATTTCTGATCTCCGCAACTATTTCAACATCAGCCCTGCTTATCTCTGCTATTGGGAACAATGTTATCAGTCATACTGATAATGATAATTGGCATTAACTGGCACATGGAATTGTACCAGAAGTATTAGGTGCGTTCTCATGGTCTTTATGTTACCCGCTGAAAAACAGTAGAGATCGATTGCGGCATTTTCATATAAAAGAAGAAAGGTTACAATGACAAATGGTGCGAAGCTCCAATATCCAAGTTATTTCATGCATGCTGATTGCTTTGCTAGCCCTAAACAACTTTAATGACAATTCAGCAAAATTTTATTGATTAATGCCAATACACTTCAAAATAACTTCACTGGCACGAGTCATTCAAGTTGCTGTAGTAAATTATTTTGTTATCAATTCGTATTGAACGGCATTTAAGTATCATATCAAAGGCAGTGAAAAGGAGATGAAAAAAGTTTGTCAGATGCCACATACCTTGGGAATCTACGTTATGCGAAGCATGTGGAGGGCAGGAGACCATATTGCAGTTTTGAAATGACAAACATCATGAAATGACGCTAAATATATGAACGAATCCTGCACGAACATACATATCTTCAAGAGTTGCAGATGTCGAATAACCAGGTATTTGCAATAGTGCAACGAAGCCAACTGTAACATGCGTGTTACCAACACCAAAAGCTGACATGAAGCGCTGATGCTCGCGAAGATGCTGGTCCTGGACACTGCTACATCGATGAACTTCAGCGCATGCCTCCTAACTACAATTGACGTTAACCTAACGTGACGGCTGTATCAAAGGAGTACATATGTAATGATCGTGAAATCGGATAGCCCAGTGCTACAACCACTATTGACGTTTCACGAACACTAGTTTTATTGGAAAAGTAGCTCCAAGACGTGGCGTAACTCTGTGCAGAATGCTTGGGTTCAACTGCAGCTGGGGCCCTGGAATTTATTTGCATTCGTCGGGTCGACGCTACCGATGTTGGGTATTTCTTAACGCTGACGCGTTAAAACTGCCCATGTGTGTCCTCGTCGTTGCTGGCTAGATACTGATTTCAATCACCTGAGGCACATACCCACATACCAGTGGCACATACGTACTCGTGGATATGTGCCACTGTCTTGCAGGAAGTGTTTGACGACGTACGCGACGGGATTGTGACATTATTCATGTTTTGACCAGCGCGTCATGTTTGTCAAACCATCTTGCCATCTCATACTAATTTTGGTTCCCGTTAACCAATAGGAGTGATCATGGCAGCACCTAGACGTAAGCGGATAGATAGATAGATAGATAGATAGATAGATAGATAGATAGATAGATAGATAGATAGATAGATAGATAGATAGATAGATAGATAGATAGATAGATAGATAGATAGATAGATAGATAGATAGATAGATAGATAGATAGATAGATAGATAGAAGTGCTTCCAGTATGCAAAAAATTACTTCACATTTAGAATAAAAGTGATGCGCGAGAAGTAGAGCATAGCAAGAGGATCACTTTTGAGACGCACTCATACGCTGTATGGTCTCCTTGCGATCTCCGCAGTTCAAATGTATTTTTCAAATATACTGATAAAAATGCACATACAAGTATACTAACGTTACAAAATAACTGGAAAGCATATAATGAAAATAGCCCTCAATTTCAAACTCTATCTCAGCGAACAGCATAAGTGAAACGCGGTAGTTTTGCTATTTATGAATAATAAACTTAAAAGCAGTAATGTTTTTTCATTTAAGCAATGTGCCGAACAGGAGAAGATTCTTTCACTTGGGCACTTCCTTTGCGGGAATTGCAACGCCACTAAGAAATGCCAACTGCACCTGCGATATGTATTCAAATGGAAAGTTTCCAAACACAAAGAAAGTCCACACTAATTGACTTTGCCTGTATTTGTTTCGCGTGCACACGAAATCTTTCTTGAGAGAAATTTGCAAGATGTTATTTCACGTATTTTGCTTAATCCCATCATGCGACAGGGAGGAAGCGAACGTATGCTTTCTGGTATTTTGCAAAAGGGACTTTTTATGCCATGTCGCGTGAGATACATACTTGCCTCTTTCTTGTTTCAGTTTACCCTAAAAGAAAAGAAAACAGAACCAAAATTTACAACTGCGACTTCCCTCAGTTTCAACATGGGCGTCCACGAAAGCTCTGCATTATTACTGAAGCCAGATACAAGAAGATTACGCTACGGTGTCAAGCATGACGACGGGCTTTGGTGTAATGTTGCTCGTCTGAGAAAGAGCTCTGACGCAGCGTGGGTGGCATAAAGAGGTCGAAGCCCGACAGGCATCCCGATAGTACTTTCTGCGACGGTCCTCGCGACACGACCCACCTTTTGTCACCCGTGCATACGATAGAGCATTGGCTTGGCGCAATGGGGGCCACTATTCCGACATCGCTGCTGTGGCAGAACGTGGATGCTTGTGCTGCTCGCCGCGACACTATTTCCCTCGGGAGCTGTAAACGCGCCTTGATTACTTTCCGCGGAGATTCACTCTGTGTATCATTTGTTTATCTTCTCGCTTATGATGCAGGGGGCATGTTCATCGCAAGATAGAGCTGCAAACCGGAGATAGCGAACAGCAATGAGCTCTCGTTTTCGTGAGCTGCATCAACATTATAGGGTGCTGTTGTCATTTTGTCTTATTTTCAATCTCTCTTCTGAATGTGACAGCATTTAGCAGCGCACACAGGTTACACAAAGAACTAGCACAGAAAGGGGCGACAGAGGTGCTGACCATTTGTGTGCGTGTTCTTTGTGTAATCTGGTGTGCGCTGCCATATACTCTAATGTCTTATCAACTAGCCCCCCTCCCCCCTGCCCGCCCCAATACGTTTGAAGCTACTGAATACGTCTCCACTTTGCGAAGTTGCTCCAAGAAAGCAAGCCCGCATCTACCAGAGACGTAAGCAAGCTTCAGCGAATGTTTTTCTAAGAAGGCCATCAGCTCTTTCCACTCATGATTTTTAACAGCCCCTGTTCACAAGCGACCTCCTGTTTGCCGTCCTTTACTTGCTCTGCATACTGCTCAATACTAGCGTTACCTTCATCCAAAACAGATCAGGCTATGAAGCTTTTTCGGATAAGTCAATGAATGCACCTGTTTCTGCTACTCTTGGATCTCTTTGACGTCTATTTTCTGTGCTGTTCAAAAAAAAAACAAAGTTGTACACGAAAACGCAACAACAGAATTACTGTGCAGCTTTGAGCAAGACCTCGTGATCAATGTCAAAGTGTTCACGTGTGATTGCTCAAGCATACTGCCGCAATGGTTTACGCACTTAGTGTTTGAAACATAATGCGACATATCACATATTTCATTCTTGATAACACACGGTTTACGCTCACAGAATCACCGAGTCAGTATCTCCAAGAGCGTGTTTGGCTAACTTCGTGCTCACGCTTTTTTATAGCTTACAGAACGCCGTCCAAGTGTTACGCCTAGATCTAAGTAAAGCTTCCAGCAGTGGTGTGCATCAGTATCAGTTTTGTATAATATTATGGATTGCATAAACTGAATGGGATGCTCAGTCTTTGTGTCAAAATGAGCTCCATCGCATTGGCTTAGCGTGTAACAAATGCTGTTTTTTTTTTAGAAATTGTAAGATTCGCGTTGGCTATACACAGGCGCTTTAGAATAGAGTTAAGCGCCATTTACTTAATAGAACACCAGTATTCCGTTGGATTTCATACTCCGACCATGAGATTCAGAAAACAATTTCACCTTTCTGTGCTGCACAGTGCAAAATATCCAGATATGTAACCTGCTCCTTGTTTGAATCTCATTTGCTGTCAGGCCACACATTTATATGCTACGGGAAGATGATAGAGGCTCCAACTAAAAGTTTTTAAGGGACCCGACGTTTCGGAACCGACTTGGTTCTTTCTTCAGGGGTGACTGCGTAGGCTACGTAGCAGCAGCGTCTTGAAGAAGGAACCAAACCCCTGAAGAAGGAACCAAGTCGGTTCCGAAACGTCGGGTCTCTTAAAAGCTTTTGGTTGGAGCCTATATCATCTCCCAGTTTCATACCCAACCAGACAGACTTCTCTCAAAAGTTTACATTTAAATTTGTACGCTAAGTTTTCATTGTTCGCCGCACCCCCTGTTACAAATAGCTGGCATTCAGACAAATGAGTATACTCACTAATGATTAATGTGACACTGTAGGCTAGAAGGTCCAATGGCACACGCCGCAGTGGAAACATGTAGCTTCGGGAGGGAAGGAAGGATGAGAACGACAGTCAAATAAGGGCAACGCATCCAAGCCTTTAACGTATAAAATAATGCCTCAGTTTCGTAGCAAAGAAAACAGCCACATTTACGCTAACTTCATCTACAACTCTGGGTTTCAAGAAAGACCCCATCAAAAATGTTAAACTAAACTAGATTGATTGATTGATTGATTGATTGATTGATTGATTGATTGATTGATTGATTGATTGATTGATTGATTGACATGTGGCGTTTAACGTCCCAAGACCACCATATAATTATGAGATACACCATAGTGGAGGGCTCCGGAAATTTCGACCACCAGGGGTTCTTTAACGTGCACTCAAATGGGAGCACACGGGCCTACAACTTTTCCACCTCTGTCGGAAATGCAGTCACCGCAGCCAGGATTTGAACCCCCCGACCTGAGGGTCAGTAGCCAAGTACCTTAGCCACTAGATCACCGCGGCGGGGCTAAACTAAAGAGACACAATTCTGGATGCCTATAAAGACAAGTGTCTCTATTGAATTGAAGACAGTATGCGCAGTGTTGTTTGCAGACAAACAATTTTCGTGAACCACCCTTTTAACTCTTTTATTATCCATCTCATGTTAACTGTGCATCCATAAACACTGAACGCCACGTAGCGCCCACAAAATTTCTCAAGAGAGTTGTTAAAAAGCAACTGTGCTGCTTCAGAAAAATTTTGGATAACCTTCGTGGTAACAAAAACACTTGAGTTCTTTATTCTACAAAGTATACAGTTATTCACTGTAGGTGTCTGCGAGTACCATTGTGCAGTGGTGTGTGCACAAGAACTGAGCTGGAACTGTTTGCGTTGCAATATTATCCCTTATGAAGCAGTAGCTTACAGTGTTTAGCCAGTCTGCGCTAAGAACGCTCTAATCTGTGCTGAACATAGATTGTCCATTAGCCAGCCTTCAATACGGCGACGAGGACGCCTGTTGTGAAGGGTTTTGCTTTGCTTGAACAAGGTTGTAAGATAACATAGATTATGTTGTTGAATCTACTGCCAAAGGAACGTTATTTCTTCTTTGTTTATAGTCGAATTTTAACAAAGGGAAAGAACAACCGCGTAACTTAAGTGCTCTATATATACAGGGATTTCAACGCGCTCTTATGAAGTGATGTGGAAACAGAGCTTTTAATTTCTTTATCAAGCATTTAATGGAAGCTTATGGCTTACTTATTCCGACTTTATCAGTAAAATAAAAGTTGCCATTGCTATTGTCAATAGCACTTCTATTTCAAGACAGCTGCACAAAATACAACATAGAATTTTTTTTTCCTTTTTTGGAAGCTAGTTCATCAATTAAGTTAGGTAGTAATTAGTGCTTTATTCAAAAAGCGTAACTTGATTACCTACTGATGAATACCGTATAGGGTACTGAAGTAAGAATACGGACACTTCCGAACAGTAAAGTCCGGGCAACCGTATTCATTCTCACTTGCATGTAGAAACAGCGCAAATATACATAACAGACAGAAGAAGATACCACAAGGCGCTCTTCTTCCGTTTGTGTCTGTATATATGCGTTGTTTCTGCATCCAAGTATAAACCACCAACTATTCCAACTTTCGCTTCTAGTGTAATCAATCTTGTGTGTGCGTTTTCTGTGAGCTCACTACATATGCCAGTGCTCCAAGTAATAAGAGGCGTATTTCGCGCTTTCTGTTCTTATTCTTTGTTTTCTCCTGCGTCATTTCCCGCAACGCATACCCACATCGAATAGGTGATCCTGTAACACTGAGAGCTCTAAAATTTCAAATGTACGAAACGCTTGGTGTTCACAGTTCGTGCGAGAAATAGCTTCATTTCACCACCTACAGTAATAGCACGCGCGTTTCTGCGACAGGCGTTTTTTTTTCTTACTTTGCAATGTGTCAATGAAAAATAATACGCCGCTGCAGACGTCATGGTGCAAGTTATTTTGAGGCTTCGTGAGCGAGTTTAGGACGTTAACGTGGCTCCTAATGACCCAAATATCTTCCCCGAGCAAATACGGTATGAGGAATGTATAACTTGAACAAGATTGCACGAGCGAGGTATGAGAGATCCTTATAATAATCCGAAGCAACGTAGATATACGAGAATAACATTATCATTCCGACGTAACATTGTAAGGCTTTGCTTGTTCCATAGGCTCTATTACAACTTCCCTCAACTTCGTGGTAAACTCCTAAACCCCCCACACAATACATCTCATCGCCTTTTTAACTCTTGCAGCATCCAGTGGTTGCATGGTTCAACGTCTTCTTTCAATCATTCTTATTTGCCGATCTCCATTGCAGAGTGGAATATATTGCCAGATATTGTTGTCACCGAGCGTAACCCCATTGTGTTTAAGCAGTTGTTTACTGATCACCTCACGCTGTAATATTCATTACGACCCTACCATGTTTTTCATGTCTTGTTAAATTCCGATGTTTCTATTTTGCACCTAAACAAGTAATCTATTTCACTGAGATGTGTGTTTCAAATTTGTGACCTGACGAGTCTCATGTGTAACTTTCTATGTTACTCCCCCATTATGTAATACTCCAACAAGGGCCTTTAAGGTAAAATAAAGGATGATAATGATGATGATAATGATGATGATGATGATGATGAACGTTGCAGTACGCAATCACCGTAAGCGGCATTAATCAGCCAAAACATCGATTCTGCACATGTTTCTCGCTTCATTGCCTGTTTACTGAAGTATCGCCCGAAGCGATGCTTCAGAAACCAGTATTAAGAAGAAACAGTCTTTAGTAAAAAATTGGCACTTTTTATTTTTTATTTCTTTCTGTTTTACCCATTTCCCAGTTTCTGCGCTCAATCGACCGCACTAGAGAAGGCTTCTCGGCCAGATGCTCGATTATCCTTTAAATGCACACCGGAAAATTAAAGAAGTGCCACTCATCGATTAGTTTTTTTTTTAGATTGTAACGTGACTGTAAAGCTTTTGCGGTAAAGGTAGAAGCCACAAAAGATGCGCTGGTACAGTTTTTGGCGTGTATATCTTTGTTTGTAAACTACACCAAGGTATGCACTGAGATTTTACGCTGAGACAGGCATAGTATGTTATTCATATGATAGCCGGTCAGTCATACTTGTTTATACATACTGTTACGTGAGAAAATAGATGCCAGATCGGCGAGGTCTTAGATGAAATATATCTTAAACCAACAGTTGCGGCATGACAGTTTAATCAACGGCTGAGCAGAGACAGCGCTTCATCCTTTTCGTTTAGCCCACGCATGCATGGTCATAAAGAATGTATTATGCATGTAGCATAATCCTCAGCTGCAGAAACGTCAAATCGTCGCATATAGATGCCAACGACCGCGGGAGAGTGGTAGGGCTTCAAGCATGCCACATGTGCAGTATCGGAGGCCCGAGGGGAAGATGAAGGTATAACGAGGCGACAGGGGCAATCTCATATGTCACAGGATTGTAGTAACAGCAGAAAGGATTCGGTATGGGCCTGTGTAGCGAGACAGCAGTTTTTTCCGACAAGCCGACTTGACTGGTCGGAGACCATAGCAGAACCAAAGGGCTGGGCGAAAAATGCAGGTCTCGGTGTCGTTGATCGTGTATAAACACCGTTGGTTCTCTTGAGAGGTCAGAAGGTGAGTACGGACAATTTCGCGTGCATAAGCAGCCCAAGTGCTAGTTTAAACCGCAAATTTGCTAGTCGATACTGCGGAAGATGGGATGACAGTATCTAGCGGTAACATTGGTTTTCGGTCGAACAACAGAAAAAAATGCAGAGTAGGCGACAAGGTCATGGCGCGAAGAATTGTATGCAAATGTCAGGCACGCTAAAGCAAGGTCCCAGTCAAAGTGGTTTGAAGAAATATACTTTTCAAGCACTCCAGCAGGTGTTCAATTTAAAGGCTCCGTGAGTCTATTTGTTCGCGTATAGTAAGGACGTATTGAGCTTTTGCTTCATTCCACATGACGGCAGGATATCGGCTATGACATTCGATAAAAAGGTGCGGCCATGGTCTGTAAGCAGCTGGCGTAGAGCTCAGTGTTGCGAAATCACATCGTGTAGGAGGGAATCAAGCCCTCCTCAGCCGATTTGTAACACACAAAATAAAAGAGATGACTACAAGGGCACCTGGACTTAGGGTGACAGATAGATAAATAGAAAGACGAACAAACATATTCAATGTGCATTTGGTTCGTAACAGAAATGCTCCACATTTTAATTGCTCTCATATGATTTTGTCAAACAGACAAAAAGAAGCACTTAAATTTTCACTCATTTCCTTTACATTTAAGCAATCACGAATTGTAACCAAGCCTAAAATCTAACTTAAGGTTCCTTTTTCGGTTATCTTGGTTCCGTGATGTCTTGACCTTAGTGACCGTACAATGAAAAGTCATTTCTACAATTCAGACTACTGAAGTACCTCTAGTGAGGGAAATAGCATCAGCAAAGAGCAAAAAAGGAGTCTGCAATTGCCTCTGCTTCTGACTTTTCTTTACATATTGATTCAAATTGTTTAAGCGCTAACCTAAAAAGCGAACGAAGAAAAGAGGCGCAATCTGAAATAAAAGAGCACATTCCCTCAAAGAAAGCAATGTTTCGTGCCAAAGTTTAGTTTTGAGATAACAAACGCCTTACTGCTGATGCCATGCCTTTTTTTTCTTCGTTTGTTTTTGGCAAGGTTGGGCTCTTAGAAAAGAACTGTGATTTGTAGAAAACGATCTGAAGCTAAAGATGGGACAGAAAAAGCAAGACCAATTCAATATAAGATCAGATTGTTCACTGTCGCTTGACCTCATTATAAATTGAGATGCTGTGCAGTGCTCTTCAAAGAGTGGTTATCCCTTGTTTTATTTCACTTGACCTTTCACGAATTGCCCGAGGCGTCATTTAGCTTGTGGGCAGTGTCCCGACTGTCCATCTTCTGAACCTTATTCTTTTATTTTGTTCTGTGTGAATGGAGTCATTTTTTAATGAACTAGTCAACTGCTTTAGATGATGTTAAGTGGATCAGAAGCAATCACTCTAAATACTTGCACTTGCGCTTCATTAGGACACAAAACATTGAAACATTAAGGCGAGGGCTTTAAGCAGTTCATTTGTGTAAATTAAGGGTCAGCGCTGGCGTCGTTGGATGTGAGCGAAAACTAAGTTTTGTTCTTGAGCAAATTTTTCTAATAATTAAGTAAATAAATATACAAATAACTTCGCTTTAAGTGGAAATAAAATCCATGCATTCAGTGTGCCAAGCAGCTATTTTACAACAGAGCTATTCCAGTCTTTGAAACTGATTCCGTAAAAAGAAAAAAAAATCTATTCGTGGCAGGATAACGCTATCACGTTGAACTCCTAAAAGCGAAGCTTAAGGGTCCACGAATTTTTCTCTGCTTGTTATGTTCTGGTGCACTGGACTGAAGTACTCTTCACGCACAATAACATGGCAATTGCGGGTTAAGCCCGCGAATGAGCGTACGCAGTCGAACTCTGTATTCCGGTCACGTAAGCCTTCCCCAGCAATGCGGGCAGTTAGCTTGGACATATGTTTTGTGCGATATCTTTGCTTTGTTACCACGCACTGCAGCTGCGTAGTGACGTCATTTATGTGAGAGAAGTCACGTTACAGGCATCACATAAAAGGCTTACGAGCCGATGGCACAAATAAAAAAGAACAAACAAAGCTGCATGAGTCTCTTCTTGTGTTTAATTTGAACAGTGAGAGTAAGGAACGAACATTTGGGATTTTTGGCTTATTGATTCGCACAACTATTGCTATAACACTTCATGAGACGCGCATAACGAAAGCTTCCTGTGGTTGGTATAAGAAATGTCTACCATCGGTCTTCACAAACTGAGAAAAATAATTAGTACGAATGATCATCAGATATAAACCATCACCTTGTGACAACCTCCTGTGCAAAAAAAAACAATGGTCTTTCAAGAATTCTTCAATTATACTCTTCGCAGCAATAGTACTTGAATTTGTTAGCTCGTTAGATGCCATCATAAAATTGTAATCTAATTTTTAGTATGTTTTCACAATTTAGGGTGTTAGTGCACAATTTCTTTTCTCTATTTATCGGCCCTCGGCTTCATAAAACATGTTTGCTTTTATAGTAGCAGATAAGATCATAGTTTTTCATTTGCAGTACCCTTCTATTTACAAAACTACGGGAAGAAATTTAGGTATAAAGTACCTTGGCAACACCATCTATTTTTGTCGCTGAGCAAGGCGAAATGAACAAAGAAAACTAAGTAAATAATAGAAAATGCGATATTTCCGAAAAATATGCAGTTATCGGTACGTCCTAGCCCAGTATGTCACGACAAAAAATTTTCAATGTGTGTTACAAACCTCATGTCGTGTGAAGAAAGCATATAAATCGAACGTTTAACTTTATAATTTTGCAAAGACCTCATTACCAGAGCTATTTTTTCGCATCAATACTAGTAACGTAGGCCATTTGTTGATGTTGAAAATGTTATAACAACATAAATTATTCATGTTTTATTAAGTAACGCTTCGTCTTTTCCTGGCCTTTTGCTCTATGTCATTGGGTGAAAGTATTACCATATACCTAACTAAATGTTGATATCTTTCAAAGAGTAACTCCCAGCAGCGGTAAGAGAAACCCATAGCAACACTAAATATTGCTACTAACTTTTCATTCTATGGACAGCTTATGTACCTTTTTTCATATTATCCGTAAAAGATTACTGTGATAACAGAAGAATAGAAACGAAGGAAAAAGAAATAAAGACAGTTGTCGTAACAAGAAAACATCTGGTCTACCACTGCACAATGTGAAACGGAAACACGGTAATAACACAATACAGGAAGGTGGGGATATGTACCCGTGAGTGCACATTTCTGTGCGATCAAACACTGTCACAGTGGCCTGTCATACTTACAAAATGCACGAATTCATATTCACTACTTTGAGCATCGCTGAGCCGTGAGCACTCTATTCATGTAGCGTATAAGCGAACAGTAGACGACCATCTAGAATCTGTGATACATATTCAGCCATTCAGGTGTTCACAGGTTCTGTTACATCCCACGACTGAACTGTTCACCGTAAGCATATTGCAAAGTAGCCCTCATGTCCCCCAGCTGGTTTCAGCGGCTGCGCCGTGGCACTTGGCACAACATTACTGCCTGAATATTCCCGCAGGATAACAAAAAATGACACGAGCACACGTGGGTTGGTGTGAGAGGGTAACTTATTGTGTCGTTGTGCATCGGTTTGTTTGATTCGTTGGCCCTGTTGATGCAGCTGTCATGGTGAAAATAATGCGACAAGCGGATAGCTTCGCCAACTCACGAGCCAATATTGCACTGAAGGGCATTGTTAACGTCAGGGTGCCCGGCCACCAATCAGTGGTGAACACGACACGAAGCTCACTGCTTGAAGACGTCGACGGTGGCTGTGCTTCAACAAGCGAAGGGAAAAAAGTGTATTCTTTTCGTTGGTGTACAAGGTGATTTCTCTCCGCTTCCAGCTGGTCACAAGAGTTGGCACTGCGCCATGCTCCCTGCACTAATAGTGCCTTCTTTGCTATGCAACTTCGCCCTCCCTCCCCCAGCCCTGTGCAAACACTCGAAACACGTATAAACACCTCATGCTTCGTAGGTCATTGACACCTTGGGTAAACCTTGCTATTCCTGGTGGGAAGCTGATCAACATGAGTCAACTGCAGCATCTGCCGTTGGCTTATGTGATTATTTCTCATCTTCAAATAAAATTTCGTGCCCTCGTTGTCCTGATCAACTAAAACCTAGCTATAAAAATGCGCCCTTGATAAAAAACATACATTTTGAAACATTCCAAAAATTCTTAAGAGTCCAACAAAACTATACCATGCTTTATTCTTTTTTGCTCTAGGTGTGAAGCTTTACAAGAGCACTAGAATATTCCAAGTATCACCATCCTGTCTCTCCACACATACAACGAAACACACAATCAACGCACATTCACATTAGTAGTATCTTTTCCTGCTTTTTTTTATGTCGTACCCACAATGTCTGAGTAAACTAATACAATATAGGAGTACCAATTACCACCATGCTTTCGCAGGATATTGTGATGAAGATCGGCAAACGTAGAAACGTTTATCAAAGCTTGTTTGCATAATTTCAGTAGGGTATCTCGTGAGTTTTAAAACTGCATCCGGAGCAGCTCTGCTGTATGTCAATGATCAAACGTGCGATGGATATGAAGTCCCGTATCTACTCAAGCTTATAGTACAAGTTGCTTGGCAGAGTTGCTACCTAAATAAAGGCTAGTGTCCACAAAGAACTAATTATACTCATATAGACAAAGCAAAGAGTGTTTCATTGTCGGTAATGATAATTCTAGAGTGCTCTCTTACGCTGCTCAATCCCAGGAATGCGGGTAATATACAGCTATATAGATTTCCATTGAGACGAATGGGTGAGTACAGCCGCAATCCCCATCCTTGTAGAGCACGCGATCAGCTGGTTTTGCTCTGTGGTGTGGCACCATGAGGCAGGTGCGGGCTTGACGTGGTGTACCCGTGAACATACGCGGCCTAATACAGATGCAAATCTGCACACATCTAATCTTTGTAGGTGCCTTTTCTTTGCCGGATGTGCACGTTATTCAAAGTTGAAACTTTTTCATGTATTATGGCGTACTTGAGAACAGCCACAAAGGCTACATCCCTTGTTATGAGAGAGTAGGGTGCATGTCATCAGCCCATGCGCATGCTTTTCTTGTCATCAAGATGTCACAACAGCCCTTAGTCCGGATGCACATTTGGCTAAAGAAGCACACTTTTCGGCAATTCAACTAGATCAAAGTGGTTCTGCAATGTCTGTTTGGTCCCGAATGCGCTTGGGCGCACCCCGTCGAACCTCACCATGAGCACCGAAGTGTCGCCTCGCAGAGCTAAACCCGCTGGCCACGCGCTCTACACAAACGTGGACGTGGCTGTGCACCGCTTTTCCACTAAAATAAGACAACGTTCGGCTCATTCAGTTAAGGATGACGTGGTATGTTTTAACGCAAGAGCGTTAGAAATCTCGAGTCGCAGAAATTCCGCCGTCGACGTCGGCACCGTTGGTTTTAGTGAAAAATGGTTCGTGAAAGAAAAATCGAGAAAGAAGCAAATAAAATTAACAAACTATTGTTCGGCCCCATTGAGGATCGAACCGGGGCCATTCGCGTGGCAAGCAGGTGTACTACTACAAAGCCACGAGGTTACTTGCAGCTGCTTTGAGAAAAAGCACTACAAAAATGCTATCTAGTGGAAGGAGTCTCCCAAACGCATTTTGTTTGACAGGTGTCACGACGAAAACGAGCCCGTTCGGCGATTTGTAGGCGCATTTGGGAGGTCGTCAAACTAACAGCCGGGAAAGTGCAGCCATCGCCGCTGCACACACAGGAACTTTCAAACAGCTCTCGAAATGCACAACTATGTCCATCTAGCGGAAAACATATCACACCTTTTCAGAGGCGTTGGTCAAGCAAACAGAAAACGCTAGATAATGTGCTGCTATCAGTGAGGCATTGTGAGAATCTTCGTGGCGTCCAAGATGGCGAGCGCGCGGCGTGTATCTTGGAAGCCATGCGACTCTTGCTTTCATTAAAAAACATGTATGTACCGTTCGCACGTGGGTGCGTGTGTGTGTGTCTGTGTGACATCTGTGAGACATTGTGAAAAACGTGTCTCGACTACAGCAGAGTGCCGTGCTAGCAGAGGGAAGTGGCCACACTGCGCAGTCACTGCATTACTATAGATACGTCGTGCTAGCGCGCGCGTGTGTGCGTGCGTGTGTGTGCGTCTGTGCGTGTGCGTGTGTGCGTTCGTGTTTGTGTGTGTGTTCGTGTGCGTGTGTTCGTGTGCGTGTGTGCGTGTGCGTGTGCGTGTGTGTGTTTGTGTGCGTGTGCGTGTGTGCGTGTGCGTGTGTGTGTGTGTGTGTGTGTGTGTGTGTGTGTGTGTGTGTGTGTGTGTGTGACAAAACATATTACTAAGTATAAATTTAGTGTTGAAGGGTGCACTAGGGGCCGAATTTCGCTATCGCCTTCAATTCTGAAAGGCGAAGCTTAAGGGTCTCCCAATTTTTGTCTCTGTTGTTGTTGGCAAACAATTAGCTGTAGACTGATGATGCGATCTTCGTTTGTGCATTAAGACAAACAACCTGGGATTTAAAGCAAGGATGTAACTGTGAGAACTTGTAAAGAAATCTACTCGGTGAGTTCAATGTGTCGTTTGATTGATTTTTATGTAATGTACACAATGTAATATCATGCAAGCACTCATACAATAGTAAATAAATAGAATTCTTGTAGTTGATTTAAACAATTATGAGTGATAGTATGTGCAAAAATTTTCGCTTAACCTTACCAAACTCGTCCAACCGCTCATATAAATTAAAAAAAATTATGAATTATAGTAGCTATTTGAAACAGTTATAGGCGATGCTACGCACAAAAGATTGCCTTTACCTTAATCAAAATAAACATGACATAAATATTAAGTTATGCCGTATTCATTTATGAAACTATTCATTTTATTTATGGAAGTTCATATTCATTTATGAAGTTCCTGCACAAAATCCCCTCAATGAAAATTTGATCAGCTGGGGCAAAGGCTTACATATCTAGACAAAAAAAACTTGAAGTGGTGTGGTTTTCGTGAGGGGCGCACATTTTTTGGTAAAACAGTTTTCAAGAACAAGATCTACCATTGCAAAAAACTCACTAACTGAACACCTGAATTTCAGTCAGGCTGGCAGACGGTAGGAGTGGGGCTTTGACAATGCTTCGACTAATTGAGGACGTTCGCAAATATGTAACAGGGCTTTCAGTAAGGGCAAGCTTCTGGAATGCTGCCTTCACACATGGCAAGACTTAATCCTCAAAAAGCGATCACCATTACTAAAATCAGTGAAATCATTCATTGTGCACCTGCAGCTTACAGCGTCCGGAATATTCAAAAACATTTAACGCGTGTCACAGGCATTCGAAAGAGTTACTGGTTATAAATTAGAGTGTTCATCGTATGAGCAGCAGAGTGGGAAAATCTGTTACTGCTGTGTGCTCATTGCAGTGGCAGAGGCAGCTAATATTACGTCTTTGTTTTTAATAAATGTATATAAGGAGAGGTTGGTGCCAATGCGTGGTGCCGGCTACTCCTCTTCTCTTGCACAAAAGTCGACATCGCACATTTTGTAGCAAACACAAGGCTATACATATGTACATAGCACAACACTTACACAATGAGTTCACGTTTTTCAACACTGAGTGTCCACACCACACAGAAATGTGTCCACACTACAGAGAAATGTGTCCGCACCCCACTGAGTTTGTAAAAACACAAGTATTCACGCCAATGAGGTGTTCACACTAAACATGGAAGTTCAATAAGATGTCTAAGGTGATCTTGTCGCTTAAATACTGAACTGTTTTCAGAAAGGTTTTCCCAAAAATATCGTAGTAAAACACCAAAAATACTGTTTTGAAACATACTAGTTAATAGTGAAGTACATTTGTTTTTTGTTTAGTACTTCTGAGCTACTTCTGATTCCTCCAGAAAGTGAACGGCGCTACAGGGGCTTGTAGCTTTCCTTTTGACCATGGTCCCAAGATTTTTGCAATTCATGGAGGTTGCTTATCCAAAGAATTGAGTTTTTGAAAAATGTTCTATCGAAGTACGTCATGATTTTTACAATGCAGATGAATGTGCTCCACGTCTTCTTGAGCTTCTCCACATGAGCAGGTAGGACTGCCAGCTTGCTTTATCCTAAACAAGAAGGTCTTTGTGTAGGCTGTACCAAGTCGAAGCCTATGAATTACTGTTTCTACCGATTGGCTAACCTTTAACGGAATATTAAATTCTATACCAGGATCAATATCATAGAACAGAGAGTTTTGCGCACCGTTTTCGAACCAGGTTTTCATAGATAGTTAACATCTTAGCTTATTTATTGGACACCATGCATCGCTCATCGACAGAGGTAGCACTGATATATTAATTTCTTGATGTGTTGCATGTGCAATGTGATCAGCTATGTCATTTCCTGTTATTCCACAGTGGCTTGGCACCCACTGGAACATTATGGTGTGGTTAATATATTTATATAGCGTACGTCCTCTGTATTTCATATGCGAGCTCACTAGTTTTGTTGCCCAAGCTGATTCCTTTGAAAGAAACCAAAAAGGACTGTGAGTCACTAATAACTACCCATCGAAGTGGACCTGGCTGTAAACATATGAAGTGTAAAGCACAGAGTATTGCATAGAGTTCTGCCGTTGTGGATGTTGTGAAATGGCTGAGTTTAAAAGCTTTTCTCGCTTGTTATGCAGGTACAAAGAATGCCGACATAGAGCTTTGATTCAGACATGATCCGTCGGTGTACACGTGAACATAGTCTTCGTAATTGGTATAAATGTGTGTTAAAGTTAATTGCTTTATTACAACTATGGGCATGTCATTCTTACAATTTATTCTCGGCATCGAAGTTGCAATATTTGGGATAGGGAGTCACCATGGTGGGAAGGATGCACATGGAGGCCAGTATTCGTGCGTAGGCAGTAAACTCTTGAATTCCACTATAGTTTTATGTATTCTTGCAGCTGATCTATCCTGAATAGCTCGGTATAGGGGATGATTAGCGTGTTGAGTTGCCAACCGAGGAGAATGCCGGCAAGTTTTCGTAAATCTCATAGCATGAAAAGTCGGTTGATGAGACTCCGCAAGTACTAAAGCACTGACAAATGCTCGCGGTACACCAAGACATATACGAAGGCTTCTGTCCAACAATCTTTGAATCCTCTCCTCTAAGTTACGTGATATTCCATGTAAAACCGGGGCAGATTAAGCTATTTTTTGTCGAATGATTGCTGAATGTACACGCAATAAAGAAGAACATGAACTACCCCATCTCACTCCGGTCAGTCGATGTAATATATTGATTAGAGAGTTGACTTTGTCCTCTAATGATTTTATCTGCGGAGCCCAAAACGGACATCTGTCTAAAATAACCCCTAAAAATTTGTGCTGTTGCACAAGTTGTAAGCACTGAGAGTCTATCTGAAGTTTGAATTTTTTAAGGCATTTTCTTGTGAATGGAAGTACAGATGTTTTTTCATGAGAAAGAATCATGCCTCTGCCCTTATAAAAGTCAATGATTATTGTCAGCCCATCCTGAAGTTTTTGCTGAACTGCTTGAACGCTCGTGTCTGATGCCCAAATGCACAGATCGTCTGCATATATAGAATATTTCAAACTAGTAGGTAAGATATAGAATATTTCAGCCATAACTCAGTTAAATAAAAGCGGGCTTAATACGCTACTTTGCGGAACTCCTTGACTAACTCCATGCTCTTTACTTCAACTGTCAGCTGTGTCAATGAAGTTTTTCCTGTCTCTTAAGAATTCTACAATTCATCCTAGTGTTCTGTCAACTATTCCGAACTGAATTAAACCGTGTAGTACATGAGCGTGGCTGGTTGTGTCAAATTCTCGCTTTATATTTAGAAATACTGCGCAACGACGATTCATCCACAGCTCCTCTCATGATCTACATGAGCTACAATGTCTATAATGACATCCATGGTGCCTTAATGAATCCAAAACTTCTAGGCGAAATGATAGTACAGTACAGGAATTACCGCTGCGATAAAAATGACATCTCGTCAGAGTCATTATCAGGCTGTGTATAATTATTGTGACTAATGCAGAATAATTTAGAGGTGCTCGCTCCCGCAGAGGGCTAGGGGGACTTGCCGATAATACGTGCTTTGCCAAGAATTATATTGATTCATCCATCAATTCGAAACTTGTTCAGAATCTTACAATGCACTGACAACAGGTGAACGGCTTCACTAAATATTTGTCTAAAAAACAACTTTCTGTTCTAGCTTAGAGCTTTTTAAATGGCATGGCTTATATCATTGTTCAAATGAAACACATATAACTTCAACTGTTATTATATATTGCGTAGGGGTGACACCGACTTCAGGTTAGTTAATACAATGACGTTTAGTTTGTTCTGCTGTAAAAAATAATAAAATAAATCCACGTAACGAAATTTCATGGAAACGAGCAAATTAGAGGGCTTTTATTTGGTAGAGTAATGAAATTCGTGTATAATGTTGAACTCTTATCACAAAGCATATCGCAAAAAATTGAATGTAAAAGACGTAGGCATGGCGTCAGGATGATGTGTACCATTATATTCCTGAAGAAATAATATATCCTCATCAAGGTTTATTTATCTAACTATTTAAGCACTAATTAAGATAGAAGGCTTGTTTAAAATTACGCTCTTGTTTATTTATAAAAAAAAGGCCCATATTCAATATATACAAAGGCTTATAGAAGTATTCAGACACAAAAGTCCAGATTACTTTTGGTGTAGGCTACAATTCGTGCTAATGTATTATGATAAATCTTAAATTTCATGTACTTCCAACTTTGTAAATGTATCTCGCTTCCTATACAGCCTTGGGAATAACACAGAAAAAAAGTTGTAAAGAGAACTGACGAAACTCAACTTGAAGTAAGCATCGAAGACGTCTCTACGCTTTCGTAATCGTTTATTGTACGTGAATTTATTTTTACATTCTGTGTTTGCATCCGATTAGAACGACGGTCCTAATGAAATATACTATCATGAACGTGCCAGCCAAGGCGTTAGTGGTGGTGACAATAAAGTTTTTTCCATCCATCCATTAGTGGTAGCGAGGCTCGCCAGGCAGCGTTTAAGTTTTCAAACTAACAAGCTCGACTAAGCTTCATTTTTTACTACATTTCTTCACTTGAAAAAGAGGTGGGAACCGCGAGTTTGCAGTTAGTGAAACTTGCGCATATGCGATGCACGTTGTCACGCGAAGAGTTTGTTCGGACGTGATTGGCTACCGAAGACTTGTTAGCGGCATAATGACATTACCGCTAGTGCAGGCTTCGTTATAACGTTGTCTCGCATCAAAGGTCCAAGGAAAATCTTTAACTTACATGGTGTTTATTTGAGAGCGGGAGACAGAGAAAACAGGCTTTTTATTTCTACAGACTGAAAGAATCGTTCTCGTTCACTGGAGGGCTTAGTTCAGGGCCCCATTTGCTTGCAGCACATCACGTGCGCACTGCATCGGCCGGCGCTGCTCCTGCGGCTACGAGCTGGTCAGCGCAGTCTCCCAGGAGTAATGTAAGGGTGAAGAAATAGGACGGTAGCCCGGTAGTTGTGGACATTCCCAGATGCAGTGATATACCGTTGGCTTATCGCCACAGTATGGGCAGTATGAGGGATGTTGTGTGGGGTGGGGGAGATGAAGGATGTAGAGGAAGGGGAATGAATTAGTCAGAAGTTGCCGCCAGGCAACCGCGACCTCCCTGTTGAGTGAGTTATGTGGTGGTGGAAAGTACATGTGACTTTGTCGTAATAAGTGGCGTGTCAGTGTAGTTTAACGCTTGGTTCGGTGCATCGTCTGGGTTGGACCGCTCTTCCGATGGCGCCCGGTTCGCAAGCTCTCGAGCTACCGCATTAGCGCATTCATTGCCATGGAGAGAAAAAAAAGTGCCGTTTGTTGGGCAGTCCAGCGAAGTAAACTTTTTTAGAAAGTGACTAGCGAAATACGAACTTACTTTCAGATTTCGCAAGCAAGTTTGAAAAACAACTTATTTTTCACTAGTTATAGCAAACTATCGTATAAAAGTGCAATAAATTTTGATTTTGAAAAGTATTTAGTTATTACCATTTTTACAAGTATCACGATATTCAGCTTGTAATTATAACGACACTTACAATGCTAACGCCACCTTACAGCCTCATTCTATGTTGATGTGTTCTTTTAAGATTTAGTCTACCCTCGCTAAATTATTGCTTAACTTAAGCAGCAGCAGACGCTGTCAACATTCGCCCTGTATTGTGCTCATTGGTAACTGTAAGTGCATCAACATAACCGTGGTAACATCAACCTAACTTAACATCAAAACAGACATCTTTAGTTCCTTACTGTGTAATACCATGTAATTACAAAATAAGTAGGAAGAAGTAACAGAACAAAGAAATAAACATGTTCACGACAGATACTCCCAACTAAACTCCTTAGAATAAACAGAGTAAAAGCCTGCTAAAAAGAAATATAAACACACTATAACACGATACCTTTCCAAACTAATTGATGGCTGTTTACTGAGGTAGTCCAGCTACTGATTGCGATAGTATTTGGAAAGGTAAATGTTCGAGCGGTATTGCTTAATAATGCCTATGAGTTCATGAACATTTTCTAAAGCACAGCAGTACATAACTACTGGAAACCGAAATTTGTTCGTCCTATGTGCGCGAGAATCGCCATGCATGCACACGGTAGAAATTTGGAATACGGTACCACTCACCTCTGGTCATTACTCGTCTTTGTAGGCCTGGTACCTTGACATTGCAGTAGGCAATGAATTATCAACGCGTAATGCGTAACAGTGTTCGTTGTCCTCGATAGGATTGGCAGTGTTACATTGCGCTCACTCAAGCAGTCACCCGCGTTTCTCCGACACTGCTTGCAGAAATAGTGTCCTGCCTTATATCCGGGAGCCTACAAGAAAAGCAAAGAGCCCGATACTCATAATTCTGTTTCAAACAAAGGGCACGATAAAGTAATAATTTAGCGATAAACCTACACTTTAATCATATTCTACTTAAGATGCTTTCTCTGCATATCAGTAATGCTGGGTGCCAACAGCTTCACTTCATGAAAAGTACAAGGCTGTATACCAATTATAAAAAGTTATAAATGAGCAATGCTTATAAAGACATGAAGAAAAAATACTAACTAATAGACAAATACTAACAGACAAAGATGTAGGAACTGATTGTAAGCAGGTAGATATGATATAAGCAAGAAATGCATCGATAAAAGACACCTGTTGGTTATTAAAACAACACCTTTTTGACGTGCAGTAGTTATGTTGGAATAAAAATTATCGGAATTTTCAAAGTTTTCAACTAGTTTGTTTAGGTACTACAAAGACAAAGTTCACCCACAAAGTACGGTAAAAGGAAGTCGTAGTCCTCCTTACCGATCCCTTCATCTTGCTAAAAGTAGCAATCTCAGGTCCTCACTCTCCGTACAGCAATGCAATATAATATATAGTAAAACAGAAAACATAAAATTTCACAAAAAGCTTATTTTGAAAATAGTTCTGATTACTTAGTATTTAGAAAAGGGCACATAAATGAAAAGTCTCTAATGTGCATGCTCTCAGAGCCTATTGTCATAACGAGTGCATCATGCGGCTGTTTCAATAGACTTAGTTGGAGCACAGTAAGAGCACAGTTGGAGCCCTGTCATGTATTTCTGTAATCTTGTTTTAAAATTTAGCGTTCGATAACTTTCATGATGTAGAGGAGAGGGGGGACATGAACAACAAGAGAGAAGGCAGGGAGGTTAACCAGGCAATTGCCCGGTTTGCTACCCTACGCTGGGGAACGAAAAGGGGGCATAAAGAAGAGAGGGAGGGAAAGATAAAAGAAAGAGAGAGGAAAAAAGGATTGTCCGTCAATCGGCTGGCGCGTATGCAGTGGTGGCACTACACAAAAGTTAAAGGCTGTCACGTAGGCCTGTAGTCCTCAAAAAGCACAAGACAGCTTTGACTACTTTTTGAGACGATGAAAGGTGAGGACGGTGTTCCAGTAGCATCTGCATAGAGAGTGGCCGATCGTCCAATTGTCGCAATGCGTCCGAAAGCTTTTGTCTTTCGGAGGCAAATCGAGGGCAATGGCATATCAGAAGGTCGATGTCTTCTTTGCAGCAGCAGACGTCGCATTCCGCATTGTCGGTTAATCCGATGAGGGTTCTATATGCTTTTGTGAAGGCAACCCATAACCAAAGGCGACAAAGAAGCTAAGCTTCACGTCGTCAAAGCTCGGATGGAGGTTGAAGTTCCAGTCGAGGGTTTATTTGGTAGAGTCTCGTCTTATACTTGGGGTGTTCCACTCCTGCAGACACAGACTACGTGCCAGGTGACGAAGTTGCTTTGCAGCGTCAGTCCTTGACAAAGGAATCGGAAGGATGTGCCCTTCTTGGTGCGATGTGCGAGCCGCGTGTACTTCAATTAAACTATATGTGTACACAGCACAACAACAAGTATCCTCGTACACATATACCTTCCACGTCTACCCTACAGGTGGCTCGTTCTCCTCCATTCAAAACATCAAGGCTAATCCGATTAGACGCCAGAAAAGTTCACGTGTTCGTCGGCACACACCTCGAACCCCTCTTTGGCCATGGACGCACGAGATAATTTTTCACTCGATATTTTGCTATGCATCCGGGCTCACCGAAAAACCTTAGGCAAACGTGTGCTGGCCTGGTTAAGGAAACTTGCGCGCCCAAGGCCCGTTGTTGAAGCAACACGTCACGACAGATTTTGCTGCGCGAGATTTCCGTGGGTCTTGTTAGGGGCGTAATCAAGTTACCGCAAGTTATTCCCGCGTTATGTTGGTGTCAAGCGTTGAAAAACTAAAGCGGTGGTACCTGTTGGTGTACCTTGCTTTAGTGCGCGAGAAAATCTCTCTGAAAGGACCCGTGTGCTTAACCAAAAAATGAGTCATGCAGTCACCTGATATTTACTTCTCAAGAGTTCAGTGTTGTGTACGAAAAGTATGAAAAGTAAACACGCATTCATCATAAGCATGTTTTTGCGCCGTCTTAACAATATAGAACTTTTCTCATTACCTTGTTTCAACTGTATTCAAGTCATCTACACCAGCCTGAATACTCAGTTATACAGTGCATTTGCTGCTTTTTTCAATGGTGAGTAAAATAACCACAAAGCAGATACCTGTTTAAAGTTGCTGCCTGTCATGACCAGGACTCAACCACCGACAAAAAGCTGTAATTGTTTTATTTCTACTTTGCATTGTTACGATGCAGCTTTCTGTTCTCCGTTTTTTAACCTTATCTTCCGTTTTGCTGTAATTATTTCACATTATACCTAATATTCTATTTAGTAAATATTTACTACTTTTTTGCTCTTAATATTTCTTCTTTTCATTTTATGCATGCACAGGCTTCAAAGTTGCTCCTGGTCACATTAGACTAATAAAGGTATAAAACTCAATAAAGGAAGCAAATGAGTATACAAGTAAATAGATATCAATACATAGTGGTGTTACCCTCTAATTCTACAAATTTTTTCGCATTGCATTAGTTATCTCGGAGAAATTATAGCGGCCATTCATATTACCACTTGAGATGCCTTAACTAAGAAACACGTATGAGAAACTTGACATCCAATCATGTCCAGATACCTTCACAGTCATACGCAAAGTGAAACGCACGGGAATTTAGCGTTCCCTGTTATACGAATACTTTGACGATGATTAGGCCCGTCCAAGGCAACAGTCATGGCCATAGGTGCTTTCCTGCGTAGCCAGTGCGTAACGTTTTGGCTGCGAATAAGTAAGAGTTGTGGGAAGAAAAAAGAAAGCTACTTTTATTCATTCACTCTCTAAATAACAACCAGTAGTCCAACGAAAAGAAAAAAAGAAACGACCCATGCACCACGTACACACAGTGCATGTAGACATATTCTGCAGCATTTAGCAACACGGTGTGTCATAACAAAACATAACCAGCCTGCCTCTTATGGACACAGTACCGAAGGGACACTTTATTAGACCACAAATGCGAACGAATTTTTAGTATGAAAGTCATCTTCCACAGCTGTCGCGCGTGTTTTGTTTTTCTATTTTTGAGGCCGATGTACTCTAATGCATATACTTATGTTCCTGACCTTTGTACCGTTCTCTTTCTCTTTTTTTAGACCCTGAATTGACATGGCTTAGTGAGCATCATCTCAGTTTTGGGGGAGCTCAAAGACTGACGCAGAGACAGGGCTTTCAAATACAGTATACTATCTGTCCAAAAGCCAAATTTGAACCCCTTCTTTTTCTCATTGTTACTTTTCGCTTCTCCTCGATACTACGAGATCCATCGCGGAGGTTCAGTGCTTAAGTCTGTACTGTATCTAAATCTATGGCAACGTTTTCCTGGCAGTAGAAATGTATACAACCTACATACCATTCAGGCGGTCACAACCACAATGGTATTTCTTGGCCCTTACTTTTAGCTATGTACACCCGATCACTATTGAGTAACCTCTCTCTCTCTCTCTCTCTCTCTCTCTCTCTATATATATATATATATATATATATATATATATATATATATATATATATGTTCATGTAGAACCTCCGGAAGCGGTCACAACGTGGTTTATTCCGACGTTTCGGCCTAGAGTCTGGCCTTCATCAGCAATCCTGATGAAGGCCAGACTGTAGGCCGAAACGTCGAAATAAACCACGTTGTGACCGCTCACGGAGGATCTACTTGACAATATGCAACGCTACGGCCACTCAACCACCATGCCTGCCTATATATATATATATATATATATATATATATATATATATATATATATATATATATATATATATATATATATATATAAGGGAAAGAAAGAAAAGTGGATGAAAAAATAACCAGCCGCGAGCTGGTTATTTTTTCATCCACTTTTCTTTCTTCCTATTTACATTCCATTGGTTCTAATAACTTCCCCTGTACATTCCTTGACATTACTGTCTCTTAGATCTCATATATATGTATATATATATATATATATATATATATATATATATATATATATATATATATATATATATATATATATATATATATATATATATATATATATATATCGCTCCGTAATCAAGTGTTGCCCAGATTTCAAAGACAAGCATCGATCATGTTTTTACAGTGGCCAACTGAATAAATCGCTCAATTTCTCGGCCTAAAAAATTAACATAAAGAAAGAAGTGGAGTTGGAGAAGAGTCAGAAGGAAGCTAGGAAGAAAAGCTGTGGTCAACGAACTCTTACAAACACTTACGTCTCCTGGAGCTACACTAAGAAACTACCGGTATATTTAGTTGCCTAAGGCATCTACTGCATCGCATGCGCACCGGCTTTCACCTCTTTCAGCGCTGTTCTTCCTCGGTTAGGCGGCGTATTCTTTCACAAGGTGCACTTTCGTACTAGCATGGATGCTCAACCGTTAGAGCTTCGCACGATGCTTTCTCCTTCCCAAATGTATACCCGCAAAGTTGTGGGAGTAATGCTCCCAGAAGCCCAAGTGGCTAATGAAAGTATTTCCAGGTGCACCTGCACTCGTTAGACCACACGAAATAGTCATTCAAGAGTAATTTGCGTGGTTTGTGCTGTCAAGACATTGGGGCGTTCTCGCTAATGAAGTTGGAGGTGCCAGCGTAACGACGCAACACGTTCTTCACTGACTACAACAGGGTACACAGGAAAAGATTTCCTCAGGAGGTCATTTTGTTTTATCTGTAGAGTGTTACTTGCGGCCATCAAATTGTGGAAATATTGCTGTGATTTAGTAGAGGCATAAAAACTAGACATACAAAGCTAGGCGTACAAAGCAAGGCAGGGAACATTATGAGCCGTAACAGAGCAACGTTGTTTCTGTCATTTTCCCTCAACTGCATGGCGTGCACTCTTTCTTGGTATAATTCTTATCGATGAGCTACAAACAAGCATCAGCAATTTATCTCTGGAAGAGAGTAACAAAATAGTATAACATTAGACTAGTATCCGTTTGTGACGGCACAATATTGAACACGTAAAAGCCCAAACCCTTTATACTAGTCCGCGACTCGAACGTATACAGTATGCACCTTTGGATCTAGCTTCGCCCGTTCGTCACCATTCGTTTCGTGGATGTGCGTAAATTTTTTAATGAATATTTCTGAATTCAAACTGATTTTTTTTTGATTATTTTCTTTTGACTCAGCCTGAATAAACACGTTGTCGTCCCGCGTTTACAATTCCACATCGCCATCACTTGCAAGATCACAATATCAAGGGCAACAGAGGAAAAAAGGTGGTCGCGTAGCTTGCCGTTACAGTTGCGCAATATGTTACTAGCTGAATACTGCAAATTCACTCCCATGTATATCACTGCGTTTTTTAAGAGCCACTTCTCGAACTCCTTTTGTGGAAAGCCCGTTCGCGCACTCGTGTGAGCATGAATCTTGAAAGCTTTCATTTTTGTTGTAGATATAATGATGATCTTGAGAGCGTACTTCGCACACATTTGGAGAGGGCAAAATTACGTACTGAAGCAAGCATCAAAATTTTTCCCGCTATGCGTCTTGGTGAGCATAGAAAATCGAATGTGTTTGAACTACCTCTTGTGTAAATTTTGCCCTACGGTTTGCTACGCTAGTTATGTGCAAAGTAAGAAAAGTGCTATGAGGAGAGAAAAATAGGCTTATAATTCTTGTTGGAGACATTACATTAACTTTACGCATATATACATTTGCTTCAATGTTTAAATGTGCTGAATTCGCCGCAAATTGTGTTTTGAAACAAGCATTTTGCTCTGAGCGCTATGACCATCTCCTTCAAAGCAAACGTAATCCTTGTCCTTATTACTATCTCCGGCAATCTAAACTAGGTTCAGGAACGAAAACAAACAGTGTGCTCGAAGTGTAATGGAAGTAAAACAACCTCTTCCGAACAATATAAAAATTGAGAAGCCCGCACACGCGAAGAGAGAAACCAATAGACAACTTCTATATACTCCTCGAGTTCGTGACAAACAGGCTGCCTAACCTTTCATCATGTTGTTTATCGTGTTGGTTAACTAAAGAAACAAAGATTCATTGATTCGGCATTGGTGAAAAGCCATACGAAAAAACTCACTGGGCTCCGCAGAAACTGCTCGAACTCTATGTACCTATCATTTTGATATGACAGCAGTTTGTTCACGTGGTCATGGCTCACAGTCACAGGACACCGTTCTTTTTTTCTGTCAAGGCTACGAAAAAAAAATCTTTAGACCTCACATAACCTTCTTGACTGCACTGGCTTGCGACATCTATGACTTCCAAGGACACTGTTTAAAAGTAATGTGGAGTAGCCGAGGGAATATATTTAATTTATTCAATTCAGTTTTCATGCTTATTTTTATAAGAAAGCAGGATATGAGCCTCCAATTCTCCGCAGCAATAAAATAAGAAGAGAACAATACTAATGTGCAAACAGTTTAGTAAGACAATAATAATGTGCAAACAGTTTAGTAAGAGTCAGTCTTCTTAAGGCGCTGAGCATTACAAAAGCGCAATTTTAGACCGAACGACTATATCGAGCTATTTTTCAGTAGTAATGAATTATTTTCTTTGAGAAAAGACAATGTTTTATGGCTAAATTGGCAAATAAAATCGCATATTGTATCAGTGCAGTCCCCATTTATTTAGTCTTAGTCTCTATGTTTTGTACTCTCGGTCTGTCTCGGTGGAACAATGACTAGGGTGCTCGGCTGCTGTCACAAAGGTCACGCGTTCGATCCCGGCCGGGGCAATTGCATTTCGATGACGGCGGAATGGTAGAGGACCGTGTACTAAGTGATATCAATGCACGACAAAGAACACCATATGGCAAAATTTTCCGGAACCCTTCAGTACAGCGCTTCTCATAATCATATCGTGGTTTCGGAATGTAAAACCCTCGATACTGCTACTAGACGTTGCATTGTACGAATTAAGAATTATTTCCTGTTGGAAAAGAATAAAATAATGTGAGAACATGAGCATTATATTGCGTGTTAAAACATACGGAGAAGAGAAGAGCAGAGCGACCTTGAAACTTAGGGCAGAGCGAAACTAATATGCACCTGTAGCTCATCTAGAGTACGACTCACTAAGATACTTGTTGGTTAGTTAAAGCAGTTTAAGGTCCCAAAGTTTCTATATTTTTGAGCTAGGTCTTATTGGAAGGCTTAAGATAATATCGATTACATAGGTTTCTTTACCATGGACTGACATCGCAGAGTAGACAGGTCTCTACTACTTCACCTGCATGGAAACGCCACCCCCACATCCTGTTTTCGAAACCCTGACTGTCGGGTCAGCATCGAACCATTCAGCCACGTATGCGGCCACAAATATGGGGCTTCGTTAAAAATAACATTTTTATTAGATATCGCGCATTGTTCTCAATCTATTCTGTAGCTGTGCATGATATGCTTGTTTCTCGTGCTTTCTGTGGTATCTTCTTTGTTTCTCACACAGAAGATACATGGAAGTCCCTTCTGCATATGACTGACTCGGCACAGCAACGCTAGGTAATCTCGCGCGCATTGGAGGCCGCGGTGTCCCAAGGGATCCCCATTGTCCTCCTCTAAGCAGCGTAACCGACCTTTCGGACAGTCCCCTCTTTTGGGAGTAATAAAGTTTTGATTATCATCATCGTGGTAACAGAGCGGTGTCCATACATGTTGGCAAGACATTAGTTGACTTTAAATACATGTAAGAGTACTAACATTGTTCTCGAGGATTACTTTCTGCTACGCAAAGTTCTGGCTTCAGTTCGGGAAGTTTGTTATCAATTTCCACAGCCCAATTTTCATTATTCTAGAGGCCGATATTAATTTTTATATGCCAATCGTTTCTCAGATAAGCCCCCATACGACATCATATAGCATGGTGTTGACAGTGTACGTGCTCACTGAATGCTATATTCGTGCTAACTATCCACTTTTCTCAAGGCCAAGCTGAAACCAATATTAACTACGTGATTAAGAAATATACTGAAATGTTACCACCCACCTCAAATAAAAGAAGTCTGCGCTATGTCAAATCTAGATAAATCTAACTTTCCGAGCGGTCCACCAGCAATCTTTTTCGCGAAGCTGGTACGAGACGCATTGCCGATAAATTTGAAGAGGTTGCGCAACGATGGGAGGTCTCCGTGACTAGCGAATAAAAATGTTGCCGATGTTGCAAGAAACTGGCAACGACAAATGTGGCAGATGATTTATATGGCTGCACTGACGGAGCCTTGACGAGCAGGACTCTCTGTGCGGTGTCTTTTGCTGCGGAACATTCCTATTTTATCATCCTGCTGAAATCGCGTTACGTAAGGTTTTCGCAACTGAGTGCGGAGACGTTGACGACAGGCTAAAATCTTCAATAACGATATTGGAAAAATTTCTCCGAAATGATATGAAAGGAAGCAAAAGGTCTAGAAAAAGACAACTCCAAACTACTTCACTTTGCTGAGTGCTGAATGTTGGTCGTAATATTGTGGTGACAGAAAAGAATAGCGTTAATAAACGTATACCTATAGTCAGGGATGATTTGTACTTTATTCAATCAGGCAAATTGGCTATATCACGTCCAGTAAATTTAGCACCATCAAAATTATTTGTCTAGAACATATTTTTAATGTACGATAGTGGAAATGGCTCAACCATAGTTCTTCTACGTGGAACTTTTTATTCAAGTTATCTTTAGGGGCTAACCGTTGGAGCATGATTGCGATGTCAAGTACGATGCCCTTTTTGGCATCTTCGATTGCATCTCATAGTTGCGCTCTTAGATCCCCGTCGCTGTGAAACAATGCTTTATCAAAATATGCGCCTCATCGGCATTCCTTTATTTTCTGGCGCCGGATATTGACTTCATGAAAATAAACAGTGGACACATGGACTTTTTCCTGAAAACAATTGAGGGACCGTACCATCATTTGGTGGTTGATTCGTGATCATTTCTTAAGACTTGTGCACATATATACCAACGCATACTAAACGGAAAAGTTTTGTATTTATATTTCGGTTTCTGTCAAAAACATTTTGGGAGCGCAATGATGAAGGTATCTTCTGCTAGCCATAGGTTATTACGTTCAAGTTACGCGCATAATTTCCGGCAATGTTACTTTAGTGTTCAGACAGCCACCAGTGCAGCCTCAAAGCAATTTTATATCTAATTAAACAAAAGCACTTCTATTAAGGTGGTAGTCACTGACAAAGCTTCCCACAGTACGCATGCTGTCGGTAAAACGACATGAAGCATGCACAGAGCCGTTAATGCTGGTTTCCAAGACCGGATGTATCATAACTCAGTGAAATCCGCAAGCCCTTGCGAAAGCCGCATACGCCTCTGGTGGCATTCATCACGTTGGCATTCATCACCGTCTCCATCACGAGCCGCTCTGATAGCGTTGTGTTCCTGCAAGCAACCAGACTAAGAGACAAACTGTGACTGTTTGCTGACAATGCTGCTGCCTTGTACTCGGATAGTGTTCCAGTCACTATATTTTTGTTCTTACTGACAAAAGTCCTTCTTGCTCTCTTTCATTCTTTTACACGCCTTTTCCCCTTCTCAAGCACAGGGTAGCGAACCAGAGTCTTCGCCTGGTTAACCTCCCTGTCTTTTCTTCATCTTTCTCTTTCTCCTATATGCCTCATTAAATGTGGAATTCTACTGGCGCCTCTCGTCTACGTCAACACGGGTGATGCAAAAAATAGCAATAGACTGTAATCACGTGATTACATTACCATATGACGTCATCATGATGTACTATGTTGAAAAATTATCTCATACCTACATTGCACGAGATTGGAGTTTTGTGAACGGTAGACAGGAAGCGCAAAACTGTAGGCAGGTGCCTGTGATCCTGGAGGCAAAGCAAATTCTCATTTGGGGCATAAATCATTCTGATGCTGTCACGGCAGGAACAATACATAGATTGAGTGAAAAAAAAAGCCTGGGTTTCACCCTCCGGTTCTCTTAGGAATATAGTTTCCTATAAATACACTAGAGGGAACTCTGGCGCTAGTGTATATGGAAGCTGCAATGCACGGCGCTTCAGCGAGCATGGCAATGATGAGTAGTACACGGATTTGTCTCATTTTTGTATTTCTGGCTCCGTTTGGCTCCGCAGACTTGAAACTGTTTTGTCACGAAACAAAAATTAGCAAATGCTGAGCAGCTGCGCTTCACCACCTCAATCTTGTAGGCTTACCATTTCAAATCAGGTTACGAAGTTCAAAAGAGTTTGGTCTTTCCTTCGAAACGAAACCAAAACACAGCAATGAACAAAACGACAATTGCAATTTGAGGTACGCAAGTACGAAGAATAGGCAAATCGATGTCCAGCGCCAGAGTCCTCTCTAGATAAATTTAGGAAACTCTGTGGTCTTGGCGGAGTGCATAAAGAATCCTGTGAGTTTTTTGCTCAGGCTTCACGAAAGCGGGGAGAAAAAGGTGAGTATTCAGAATGGAATAACACAGCTTTGATTTCATGGCCCAACCTTACATTTATCATGGCCACCGAATGGTTTTATATATCCAGAAAAAAACGTCGCCCTCGTGGGAAATACAACACAAGAACCAAATAAATGAAGATCCGACACTACCTTGACTTTTTTTGCAGTGTGAAAGAAAAAGTGAGAAAGAAAGTGCGTGGGTTTGAACCATGACTGTCTTGAGAAAATTATGGTAGCTGCTCACGCAAAACCAAGTAAACAGTAAACGTACCATGAAAGTCACTATTCATGCGGCAGAGTAAAAGGGCAGCCAAATCAAATATCTGAAAGCAGGCCATAGTTTCTTCAGTAGATTGTCTTTGGGAGCCTACACAGCGCTTTATTTGCTCCAAGTGCGCAAGACAAGCCCGTCAAAATCACGGGAGCCCCGAGCGTAAGTAGATTTGTCCTTCAATCGGAATAAAAAAGGACGAAGCTGAGGCAAGAGGAATAATACAATTCTGAAGCATGAGCAAACCATGCAACCTTTAGGAATTCCGGTTTCTGCACTGTTTAGATTAGTGCTATGTTTGGGGAAGACGGGCCACAGCCAGCTTGCAGGCCTTTCTTCCCGGCAATAGAAGACGTTCGCTCAGCTGCACTTCTGATATCCCCTTGTTCGCTCGAAGATTGTTCGCTTCAGAGCGAACGAAAGCCCTCCACCTGCCAGGCCAAGAAGAGAAGGTCAGCCTTGACTGGCGATGAAGGTCACTCCTGGAAATTAGATTACCCTTTCATGCACGGTTAACAGTGGTTTCTGGGAGGCCTTGCTTGAAGCAATCATTTAGACTCGCCTTACGTTTTCGCCGACATCGTGTTTCGTGTCAGCTCCCCGTGGACCTGATTTGGGAAAGGGTGATGCTGTTGGTTTCAATCTTGCGTAAGGCCAACTTGGATGAGGCGTGATATACTGGCAGAATTAATGCTCACGACACATCAATCGGAAAGGTTTCAGTGCCCTATGCATCGTGGCAGCTCACACATTGTACAAGGGTTAGACAATATTAGGAGTCGACAAGTACTTGTTTATCTCCGAGCGCCAATTATGATAACCCGTCCATATAAAGTTATGTATTTCTTCCCGTCGCTAGTTCTACTACTTAGTGAGTCATTACGCAGACCATTGCACTATCTGACAATTTGGCTCAATTAAATGTAATCTGCGCTGAGTTGCCAAATAACAGATCCAAGCTAGTGAAGTCCACGATGCAAGCTTTGAAGTCAAACTGGGAAAGCCGGGTGTAAAATAAATATTCCTACGCAGATACACTCTCCATCCATTCCAGGGTTCGGTATATTGAGCAATGAAAGTATTATAAATACACTAACACACATTTGGCCGGAGTGAGATAATTAGGCGTACCGCGAAGCTGTACGTGCAGCGTACTCGAAAGCGTTCAACGCGAACGTTAACTTCCACGATCCTATCGCAGTATTGTAAGCGCATGATTCTCACTCTGGAAACTGGAAGCACGTGTTTACACCCCGGACAGTTGCGACCCCTCTTATACTCCAAACGAATACAGCTGCTAAGCATATAATTTCTCAGATGAGCAGCTCTTCTCTTTCCCGAGCTTTTCGGAAAGAGGATGTTATTACTGCGGAGGGAGCGGCGCGAAAACGCGATGACCAAGTCGTTCATAATGCGAATTGCGCACCTCCCCACTCGCTAAACCACCAGTTTTCATTTAAAGACTAAGTGTGTGAAGCGGCTGGGGCTGTATTGCACTTGTCTCTCTTTGTTCTGCAATAATGCTCAACTGCAGGTGTCTGCACCATTTATTCGCTCATTATAATAACCCTTCCCTTTCAGCGGCAACCTTTCGAACCCTGCAGCTTAGTTCTTATAGAAAACACGCCGCAACGAGCGGTGCACGCTCGGTTTTCACTAGGTTTCGAATGCCTCGGCAGTTACGACGCACTTCAAAGGTGAAGAATGGAATGGGCAAGGCCCCACGGTTGATGCGTTCGTACTGCATTTTCTCCTTCTTCATATAGACGAAACCTACCTTCATTCTTTTTGTTCAACTCACTACCAAGGCAGAAGCAGCGAAATACGAACGAAGCACAGCTGATGAGATCGGTATGCGGAGCAACTGTCAGTTCAAACGCACGAATAAACAGAAAGAAACTAGCCCAACTTTCGATTCTGATGCGGAGCAACGACCGAGATTTTTTAGAGGTGCCTCGGATACGGAAAATGACCTAGTACCCTCAGCGCTTCCCTCATGATTTAGGTAGTGACTGCGTTCGTTTGCTGGCACTCAGTAATTTGATTGCACCCCTTAAAGGGTCATGTTCCAGTGCCTCAGCGACACATTCTTGTTTCTTGTGTTCAGGCCGAAACATTCTTGTTTTTAGCTCGAACGTGCGGGTGTGCATCTTTTTTCGGAACGCTGAGGCATCTCAGACCCTTTCTCTCCAGCTCTTGTCTTCTCGTGCTCTCTTTCTCAATGTCTAGTGAGTAGTATACTCCATGTTCGGTGACTCCAATTTGAGTAGAGTAGCTTGAGAATGTTTTTAATATTTTTATTCCATAATTACCATTTCTTTCCCCGGCGTAGGATAACAGCAAACCGGTTCAGTTTCCATACTCCTATCCCTGTGCAGTGCTGTTCAGATGACCTCCCCTGAGAAAGACAGTGACAGCACAGTGCTCTTTTTTTCTATTTTAAAAGCCACTGCACGTCTGGTCGACCTTCTAGCCTTTCCTTCTTCCTCCTTCAGAGCTACCGCACTAATTTGTGTATGTTTAAGTGATTGCATTGTTTAGCCTACGCTTTCAAAATCGGCGTCCCATTTATTGTGATCACCGTTAAGGAACATGGCTCCGTAATTATCCTATTTAGGATTTTAATTAGTGAAAGGTCTGGGGAGATCTTAGGCACTTTGTTACTTGTATGCACGTAAATATATTTTTGTACGTGCCAACGTCAGTGAGCCTACGGTCTCTTGGATGTTTCGACAACGCTCGTTTCTGCAATATCTCAGGCTGGAAATCTGTAAGTCTCCGATTTGCCAGCTTACCTAAGAGGCACATAGAGTAACTGAGAATATTGTCTTCATGAAGAACAAACAGCGTTACATCAAACCCCCCCCCCCCCAACAAAAATTAACAGAGCTTTACATTTGGAGGTTTCATCAGTTCACTCTAACCAATGTTTTCGATACACAAAAGTGCAGTGTCTACAGCGCACAATATTTAGTGTCTAATTTAATAATGTTATCAGGGGTGTTACGTCCAAATATTACAATAAACTTATCAGAGGCACGCCATAGTGAAAGGGACCAAGAGATTTCGACCATAAGATGTTCTTTTACGCGCACTGGCATCACACAGTACACGTTTCTCTGGTATTTCGCCTCTACTGAAATAGGACCACCACGGCCACAATTGAACCGGCGAATTTAGGGTCGCGGGTTGTATCGTAATCACTGATCTTCCAAGGTGGACTCTCCAGCCTATTTTAAGGCTTCTTCAGCTGTGCTCGATAACCGCAAGCTCGCAGTGGTGTTTCACTAGCTCTTGAGAAACTTCGAGGTGTGAATGCGGGTACTGCCTATAGGGCGAAAGCAAGTGCCCCCTTGATCCCACCTTTGATCGATTTCCCTGTTCTAATTATCTCGGATAAGCATCGTACTATTACATACCTGTCTTTCTTACTGAGCGCAAGCAATGAGCATATACCGCAAACGAATGCGTTTTTTCGCCACAGTAAAATTACGCTGATCCTGTACTGCAGAGTGCAATTCAGGACGTAACACAGATGTACCGCAGATCCTGCTGCTTTCCAACAAAAAATGCGCGCGCATCAGTGGTTACCAGCAATTTATTAAGCCTTGCTCCCAAATTGCCGATTCGCGAAAACTAAGTTACCTAGAGTCTGTGTTCCAGCTCATTGGCGTCGGTGTCCTTCCAGAACTACGTGTCTGCATCATCGGGCTGTTTCGATTGCGCTTTTCCCACATGTTTTGACACGTACTATCGGCGTCAAACAAAACCCGAACAGCGGCAAGGCTTCATGATGGTTTAGTGCGTTTCGTCCAGTTATCAATGTTGACAGGTGTGCGCATCCTGTGCGGCATCTTTGCGCTTATATGCGTGCCTGTTCGTAGCGGTAAGTGGACGGCACGCACTATACTATCGCCAAGGCTTGCCGCTGTTCGCGTTTCGTTTGACGCTTATCATACACTTTAAGAGAGCCAGTAAACAACCCCGAGCTCCAAAAAATACAACGAAGAGAAACATGCACACTTTTGCACTGGGAACATGCTGCCGCAAAAATTTATTGAATGCGTTCTAATATAAGGACGTTGCAGAGGCAAGAACATTCATTTGAGCTGGTTTCAAATCCTCAGCTGTTCCCTTCACCTTACTTTCTTGCTTGCTTGATGTTTGTTTCTTTTTTTTTCCTATTCGCTGCCTTTGTTGAAAATGAACGAAGTGGGAAGGAAGACAGTGGCGGCGAGAAAACGCCCGCAATGTAAATTCGTCCCTTCCTCTTAGTCACCTCTTCTTCTCTTCCGTTTCCTCTCTCCCTCAAAATCATGCACGACATTGTGATGATGGTAACTTATTTTAAGCAATGAAAGAGGGGAGACGTTTTCCCGCCTTCCACCCATTCACTTAGCACAGCATTAGTGTACCAAGCCTGTCTCGCGAAAGACAAGGACATTGCTGCGATGCTTCGGCCTCGTACGAACAGCATACTTTTTCTTGCTGCCCCGCCGCGGTGGTCTAGTGGCTAAGGCACTCGGCTGCTGACCCGCAGGGCGCGGGTTCGTATCCCGGCTGCGGCGGCTGCATTTTCGATGGTGGCGGAAATGTTGTAGGCCCGTGTGCTCAGATTTGGGTGCACGTTAAAGAACCCCAGGTGGTCTAAATTTCCGGAGCCCTCCACTACGGCGTCTCTCATAATCATATAGTGGTTTTGGGACGTTAAACCCCACATATCAATCAATCAATACTTTTTCTTGCTCTTGACTAGGCTAATAGCCTGCAACTGCTGGAAGTTCTTCAGCCAGTGTATATGGCAGTTAAGTAGTGACCATGACTCGACCTCAAACGCCACGATTCTTCAATATAATATCAGGGCGCGGCAGTGATGTAGGACAAAGCAGCTACGGCCATTTCCCATGCCCGCATTGTTTGGGCTCGGTAGCAAACTGGACGATCGTCTGATTAGCCTCCTTATTTTTTTATTTCTTCTTGCTTTTTTCTTCACCATTTTTGGTACCCTAACCCCTCTCACCCCCCCCCCCTCAATTTCGTCCTCTCTTACGTCAGTGTCTCGAAGATGCAAAGAGAAAAAAGAAATTTGTGCCATGAGTTTCCTACCCCATGGACTCATCTTCTTTTTCTTCACGCCATTGAAACGAGTAGTACATAGAGAAATAGAAAAACACGAGAAATAGGTCTCTATAAAAACGACGCCTCTCAAGCCGCAGATGCCGCTCATTTCTATGCTCCCAGAGCAGTATAATTCTGCCGCTTAGGCGCTACTGCCTGAGCAGCATGCGTGGTCTTGGTGATGGAGAACAGCTGTAGCAGACGTCCCTCCACAGCTCCATTTCACGGCCGCCTTTATAAAATAAAAAAAGAAAGCACGCGCAAGCCCATCTGGCCGGACGCTCCGCTACTCGTTATTCGCGAAATTTCGCGTGGTGGTGGCAGCGTTAACCATCAGCGCCTTTCTATTTTACTATGTTGCTGATGTCACTGTTAGCGTTTTATCAGCAGTCGAAGCACCTACCATTGTCTAGGCACAGGAATTACCACCTAATGACGTATTTGCGATGCAGCCAAGATGTCCGAGGAAAACAACGTGGAGCAATAATAAAGCGTGGAGCAATGGACCACCAACCAGCCTTATATGTTTTTTGTTGTTGTTTGATTTGTTTGGTTGGTTTTTTGTTTGTCTGTTTTTTTTTTGCCGTAAGCCTATGTCTCGCTGATGTGGAGCGCCTGAAGGCTACACTTCGTTTACGCTCGTGTTTTTTTCCTATCTTTCGTTTACTACTGTGGTTGTATGGAACATACAAATCATTTTGTTTCTTTCACGCTCAAAGCCTCGTCTGTTCCCAAGTGTGGGCCCCAAACCTACTCTTTTTTTTCTGTGTATCTAACGTTTTGGTATAAAGAGAGACAGAGAAGAAGAGCAAGAGGTCAACTGCATATCACAACCTTGTCTTTACCTCTAAGAGTGAGGCTAGTGCTTACAAGTCATCAGAATGGGGGGGAGGGGTCAAAGGTTATTCAATATTTTGTAGCAAGTCATCACAAGCCCCTTACATTCAGAAGCAAATGCTGGACAGACAGACAGACAGACAGACAGACAGACAGACAGACAGACAGACAGACAGACAGACAGACAGACAGACAGACAGACAGACAGACAGACAGACAGACAGACAGACAGACAGGACGGACGGACGGACGGACGGGCGGACGGACGGACGGACGGATGGATGGATGGATGGATGGATGGATGGATGGATGGATGGATGGATGGATGGATGGATGGATGGATGGATGGATGGATGGATGGATGGATGGACAGACGGATGGATGGACGGCTGGACGGATGGCTGGATACAGACGGACTGACGGATGGACGGACGGATGAGTGGACGGACGGACGGATGAATTAATTAATTATTAATTAATAATTACTTAATTATTAATTATTAACCTAATTAATTAATTATTAATTAATTAATTAATTAATTAATTAATGGATGGGTGGGTGGATGGATGGATGGATGGATGGATGGATGGATGGATGGATGGATGGATGAATGGATGGATGGATGGATGGATGGATGGATGGATGGATGGATGGATGGATGGATGGATGGATGGATGGATGGACGCTTCGCTCCACTCATAATTCACTCCGTAGATTTCTTCTAAATATTTTTTCTTCTTTCTATCTTTCTGTTTTCATACCTTAATACCCTTTCCCATGCATAGGATAGCAAACCGGAGGCCCGTCTGGTTGACCGTTCAGTATTTCTTTCTTGCTGCTTTTTTCCTTCCAAAATGCAAATGTCAATGTATGCTCTACCCTCTTGACACATTCAAACATTCGTCCTCTATATTCAAATGAGTTTCATAGAAATAGGTTAAGCATTTTGGACGTTCAATGTGCAGAGTGCAGCCATAGTTGGCTCCGACGTAAAGCTTCCGGATAACAGGAAGTGCAAATTCAACCACCAAATTTTGACACCTACCACATACGGCAATCTTTCTATCTATGAACAACCTTCATATACTATATTCATTGCGCCATTTGCTCTGCATTTATCGTTCTTTGTAGAGTTTCTTTATATTCATGACACTTGGCAAGGTCACTAAAGATTCTAGTCATGCCCACGGCCTTGCAAACAAGAAGTGGCTGCCCTTAGGCACTCAAAAATCCACTGTCACACAAATGTTTATAGAGCTTTGCAGTTGCTGGATGTTGTACTCGCAAATACGTGAGGACACGCGCGTGCTCGTACGTCACACGCGTAAGACGTGCACCGAAGCGACGCCCAATGGCAGTACTTAGAAACACCACCGACACCCACCGCCAAATGTCTGGGGCAGGGACGCGAGATTGGCTTTACGGCGCTTTCGTGACCGCCGGCGGAAGAAGAGGCCTTAGCCGAGCCTATCGACGGGGACCCAGTCATCGATCACGTAGCGGGTGGCCTTTTATGCGCATATATTCTGGGCCGCGCAGCAGGAATTGTGACGCCTAGGGACTACAGAGGGACGAAAAGGGGCCGAAAGTACTTACCACTCGGTTTTCGCTTTACTAATACTGTGCAGTATTGTGAAATATCAATTAGGCAGCACCTCAGGAGTGCGACAAAAAAAATAGAGCTCTTCTTACACGAAGCCATAGTTTAAAATTCCTGTTGGAAGTCATCACCCGTGTAGTGTGGTCTCTTTGGCGTCTCGTTTTTGCGCTGTTTCGAGTAACTCTGTGTACGTACAAACAAGCCCACATAGGCACCCTTTTGAAGACAATGGTCTACATTGCGCCTGTTTTAATTTAAAAAAATGATTGTCGTGAGGTCGGCCTCACTACGTCAAATATTGGTAAGACAGTACGAAGTGATCACAACTCGACTTGAAGCTCACATCTGCAGTTAACTTCGTAGTTGGCTGAAAGACACGCACCAAGTAAACCATGACCACGATATTTGGATGACGCAGGAAGTCTAAAAAATTGGCAGCATATCAATGGAGTGAAGTATGGAGAGTGGGGCGAAGCATTCGTCGGTCCATTCGTTCTTGCTTCCGTCCGGCCATGCGTCCGTCTGTGTGACCGTCCATGCGACCATCCGCCCGTCCGTGCGTTCGTCTGTTCATGCGTCCATCCCTGCGTTCGTTCATGCATCCGCCCCTGCGTCCGTTCATGCGTCCATCCATGCATCTGTCTGTGTGTCCGTTCGTCCATCTATTCAACACTCCAAGTACCACCATCTCGCATCTTTTCATCATATATTTCTGTTGTGTTCCAAGCACCCCTGTGTCACGAGCGAGCCTCCGAACCCGCCAAGGACCGGTTGCTGAAACTGCTTCCAGATGTTGACTCCTACCCTTCCCCCGCTCGGCGCAAACGAGCCACCGTCGTTTGCCCCGGCAGTTCGGCCGCCGCCTCTATCCGAATAGGAATAAACTTGTTTTTAACCGTTCGAGGAGGAGGAGGAGAAAAACTTTATTCAACAGAGGAGTTTGGAGCACGCAGGCTCCCGGGCCCCCGCACGACCCCTTTGCGCTCAAGCGTTCATTTGGTGGTGGTCCATGACGCTGGCAGCCCGGTCGGCCGCCATGGTCTGCTCAACCGGGTCCTCTGAGCGCAGTAGGGTCTCCCAATCCTCCCAAGTCTTTAGGTGCTCTAGGGCCCGCGGGGGAGGATCCGCCGGGCAGTGAGAAAGGATGTGTATAGCAGAAGCATGAGGTTCAGGGCAAAGGGTACAGGCTGAGGTGAGCAAAAGGGGGTGATAGTGCGATAGAATGAGAGGAGAGGGAAGAGTGTGAGTTTGTAGCTGGCGCCAGAGGGTTGCCTGTCGGTTGCTCAGGGACTTGTGCTGTGGGGGATATAGCTGACGTGCTGCCCTATAGGCCTGAGTCAGCTCGTTGAAAGTGTGCGCGCGGTCCTTCGTGAATCCCAGATCGGAGGCCGCGGGAGCCCGGTTCAAAGAACCTCGGGCTAAGAGGTTGGCGGCCTCGTTTCCAGGATTCCCGCAGTGCGCGGGCACCCAAATCAACTCCACTTGACGGGGCGGGGTTGCAGCGGGCGAATCCAGTATGCAAAAAGCAGGGACGTGAACTCGGCCTCGTGCAAAATTTAAGATTGTGGTTTTGGAATCTGATAAGACGTACCGTGCTTCTGTGTTTACGATTGCTAAGGCAATGGCAGCTTCCTCTGCAGCTTCGGGGGACGTGTCTGGAGGGAGTGTGTGTGTACCTATGGGAGAGAGATTGTGATCCACCACGGCAGCGACCGCTTCATCACCCACGCAGGCTGCGTCTACCCATACGGCGTCTGGTTCGGCGCCGTAACATAGGTGTAGAGTTTTAGCGCGAGCTCTGCGACGTTTATCGTGGTGGTCGGGGTGCATGTTACGGGGAAGTGGTGTAATGAGGAGTTCGCGGTGCAGGGGTCTTGGTATGGGGAGTAATGTGGGATCATTGGCGGGTATCTGGATTCCAAGAGAATGTAGAATATGCCGACCAGTGTCGGTTTGTGTGAGACGAAGGTATTGTGCTTGGCGGTGCGCGTCTATAAGTTCCCCGATAGTGTTGTGAAAGCCTAAGTTGAGAAGTCGATCGGTAGGTGTACTTATAAGAAGGTGGAGGGCTACTTTGTATGCCCGACGGATGAGGGCGTCCAATGTTTCAGTGTCGCGGCGAGAGAGTTGGAGGTAGGGGGTGCAGTAGAGCACACGGCTGAGTACAAAGGCATGAATAAGGCGACAAAGGTCGCCCTCCTTCATGCCTCGGTAACGGCCTGAGACCCGGCGGATGAGGTGCGAGATCGCCCCTGCAACCTGCTTGAGTCTCCGGATTGTGTTTGTGTTCTTCCCATCACTCTGGATATGCATGCCCAGTATCCGGAGGGTGTCGACCTCTGGTACCGATCTGCCATCCAGTTCGATGACGATGGGTGGGGAGGGGGAGTTGCGGCTTTTGGGGCGGATGCAGAGCAGTCCGGACTTCTCTGGAGAACAGGTTAGTCCTACGCTAACTGCATAATTTTGCGTTAGGTTGGCGGCTGTTTGGATGGTGTCCTGTATGTCACCGTCACTGCCATGGGTAGACCAGAGCTTGATGTCGTCTGCGTATAGGGTATGTTTCAGATGAGGAACAGTTGCCAATTGTCGAGCTAGGGGGATGAGGGTGATATTAAACAAGAAAGGTGAGAGGACGGACCCTTGAGGGGTGCCGACACTCTTTAGTGTGTATATTGGGTGGGTGAGCGGGCTGAACTGAAGTTCGGCCGTGCGTGCTGTGAGAAAGGCCTGAATGTAAGTGTACGTACGTGTACCCACGTTCAGTGGAGAAAGTGCTGTCAGGATCGCATGATGCTCAACGCGATCAAAGGCTTTGGATAAGTCCAGAGCCAGCACTGCCTTTGTGTGGCCCGGAATGAGCGGGTCGAAGATGTGAGTGATTTGTAGCATGGCATCTTGAGTGGACAAGTGAGGGCGAAAGCCAACCATGCTGTGAGGGTACAAGTCACGGTCTGTCATATGCTGTGAAAGCCTCGCCAGTACAACATGTTCGAAAAGCTTGCCCAAACACGAAGTTAATGAGATTGGGCGAAGGTTTTGGAGTGTAAGTGGTTTGTTGGGCTTCGGTATGAACATTACTTTCGCGTGACGCCAGGACTCGGGAAGCGTTCCTTCCTTCCAACACTGGTTGAAGTACTCCGTGATGCGAGTGATCGATTTGTCATCCAGGTTGCGCAGTGTTGTGTTGGTAATCAAGTCGGCTTCGGGTGCGGATTTAGTGCGGAGAGTCAACAGCGCGGCTCTGACCTCCGCCTCGGTTATATCTGTGTCGAGTTCGGCATTCGGTTGTCCTGTGTATGAGGGAAGAGAAGTTGGTATGCCGGGCGATGTGTAAGTGTCGCGGAGTGTATCCAAAGATCATTGGGGTTGTCCATGTGTGCGTGTATAAGCCGGGTGACGTGGTGCTGGGTAGTGGTTTTCGTATGCGATGGGTCGAGGAGGTGTCGGAGGAGATGCCACACCCTTTTGGTGGTCAGTCTGCCAGCAATGTCGTCGCATACCTGCCCCCAATTGGAGCGGCACAGCTCCTCCGTATGTATTTGGATTTGGGATTGTAGAGTGGCTAAGTGTTTCTTTAGCGTCCTGTTATGTTTACCCCGTTTCCACCGCTCTAGAAGGCTGTGGTAGGCTTCCCATAGGTGAGCGAGTCGGTTGTCTAGTGTTGGAGTGTCTGTGGTGGTTTCAATTAGTTGCGTGTGATGTTGAATGTCAGTCTGAAGAGATTCCAACCGTTCGAGGCTGTCTGATTTTTTTGGGCTACCGCGACCAACGCGTACGTCTATGGGCCGACGACAACACTGGACATAAGAGTGGCGACGAGGATGGGATTTGGACCAACGCTACGCAACGATATTGACAAGCTATAAGCTATGGCTACGCACGGGCTCCCAAATCGGCTACCCGAATTCAACGGCTCATCATGGTCATCGTGGTTTGGACGCCTGGAATTTTACTTCGAGGCTAACAACATCACTGATGCAGCAATGAAGAGGGCCAACCTGCTAACGCTGTGTGGGGAGCAGACATACGACGCAGTCTGTGCCCTGATTCAGCCACGCACTCCAGCAGCCGTTGACTACGACGACGTCGTAGCAGCGCTAAAAGAGCACTATGACCCAAGGCCATCGGAGGTCTACTGTCGAACCCGCTTCCAACGGCGAGACCAACTGGAAGGCGAAAAAGTGGCCAAATACGTAGCGGCTCTCAAAAAACTCACTGCTGACTGCAATTTCGAGACGTTGACCGCGACAACTGCAGCTACTGCGCAGGAGGGAGGATCGACTGCCACACCTGCTAACACCACTATGCTCCCCTAGGACGTTATGTTGCGTGACCGTTTTGTGTGCGGACTGCGTGACGCAGGCCTACAACAACGCCTGTTCGCGGAGACAGGTCTCACCTTCTCCAAAGCCTACGACATCGCCCAACGAGCGGAGAGCGCCGGTCACCAGCAGAGTGATATTCGACGGAACGTCGAGCTGGTGCATCACACCAGTCAGCAGTCAGGTCATTCCACGTCTAAGGCGAAATCAAGCAGAAAGACACAGCGCTGTTGGCGATGCGACGACATGCACGATCCCCAGGTATGTCGATACAAGACAGCGACCTGCAATTTTTGCCAAAAACTTGGACACATTGAAAGGGCATGCATCTCGAAGCGCAAACAGCTCGGATCGAAGACTTCAGTGCAGCGGAACAACAATGTCGACGCACAGGAGGGCCAGACGCAAGATACAAGCCGAACAGCACTAACGTCATCGGCACTATATGACTTAAACGCCGTTGTGAACCTCGGAACGAGACCGAAGATTACAACTGAAATTATGGTACACCAGCGCCCTATCAGGTTTGAGGTGGATTCCGGAGCAGCATGTACGCTCGTCAGCGAGGACACTTTTCGCGCTACTTGGCGTGAGAACGCGCCAGCTCTCCAGCAAAACGGCACGCAGCTGAGAACGTGGTCCGGACATTCCCTTCCACTGCTGGGCTGTACCAACGTAGACGTGTACTACAACGGGCAGACCCATCAGCTCCCCTTGCTAGTCGTCCACGGTTCTGGATCAAGACTTTTAGGACGAAATTGGTTCACCCCCCTTGGAGTGGTCATTGGCGGAGTTCGCCACACACTCAGTTATCCGTCAGTGGAGCAGCTTCAAGATAAGTACAAAGCGGTTTTCTCCGAAGAAATACCAGGGAATAACGGACCTCCAGTCACACTGGAGCTGCGGGAGGATGGGACGCCGAAATTTTTTAAAGCTAGGTCGGTGCCTTTCGCCCTACGAACGTCAGTCGAAAATGAGCTTGACCGACTGCAGGAACAAAGGATCATCGAACCGAAGCAACATTCGGAATGGGCGACACCACTCGTTGTCGTCAGAAAGAAGAACGGTACCCTACGCCTCTGCGGAGACTACCGGAGCACTGTCAACCTGGCGACAAAAGCATCTTCCTACCCACTGCCGACACCGGAAGAGGTTTTTAGCACGCTTCGTGGTGGAAAAATCTTCAGCACCTTGGACTTGACACAAGCCTACCAGCAGCTGAAGGTGAGCGAATCAACGTCTGAACTGCTCACAATAAACACTATTAAGGGTCTTTACAAAGTTAAAAGGCTACCATTCGGAATATCTGCAGCACCAGCAATCTTCCGGAAATTTATGGTCTACACTTAGCGGGATCCCAGGTGTTTGCGTCTACTTGGACGATGTTATTGTCGGTGGCGCCTCCAATGAAGAGCACACAGAACGCTTGGAGCTCATTTTGGAAAGGCTAGCAAATGCTAATTTGCGCATCAGTAAAGAAAAATGTGTTTTTGCGGTGCCTGAAGTGAAGTTTCTTGGACATCAAATTGACGCGCAGGGTATCCATCCCACTGAAGACAAAGTGCGTGCAATCACCGAAGCACGAGCGCCTACTAACAATCAAGAACTGCAGTCGTTTTTGGGGCTATTGACGTTCTACGACCGGTTCTTAGAACATCGAGCTACAGTGGCCAACGATCTATATCAGCTCCTGCAGAAAGAAGTCCCATGGACTTGGTCGCCACGCCACCAATAGTCATTTGTTGCCCTTAAGCAACTACTTCGCAAGTCTACTGTTCTGCGACACTACGACGAAAAGCGACTCCTACTGCTAGCCCGTGACGCATCACCATACGGAGTGGGAGCAGTCCTCTCCCAAGTTGACGAGCAGGGGCGGGAAGCCCCGATCGCTTTTGCTTCGCGCACTCTATCGCAGGCAGAGAGGAATTATTCCCAGCTAGATAAAGAGGAACTTGCCATCGTCTACGCAGCAGATCACTTTCGGCAGTACATTACTGGCAGGAAAGTGACTTTCATAACAGATCACCGGCCCTTATTGGGTATTATGGGTCTCCAGAAGCCAATGCCACAGACATTCTCACCGCGAATGACACGATGGTGCATCAAGATGTTGGCGTACGATTACGAACTCGTACATCGCACGGGGAAGAAACACCAGAATGCCGACGCACTAAGCCGCCTGCCGCTAGACGCCACAATAGATGAACCACCCCCGCCGGGTGCTATACTCATGTTCGAAGCGCTGCCGAACCCTCCGCTAACAGCTGACACGGTAGCAGCATCAACGCAGGAGTGCACTGTCTTGAAGGAAGTCTACGCAGCTATACAAGAAGGCAACGTGTAGAAGCTAAAGGGTGAACACTTCAACGCTTACTGCAAGCGAGCTGCGGAGTTGAGCACTCATCGCGGTTGCGTCACCTTGGGATCAAGAGTTGTAATTCCAGCGGCACTTCGCGAACAGGCCATGTCGCTTGTCCACGCAGGTCATCGAGGTATTGTTGCCATGAAAAAGTGCGCCAGAAGTTATATGTGGTGGCCTGGTATCGACCATGATATAGAAGTAACAGTTCACGATTGCCAGCCTTGCCAATGCAACCACAGAAGCCCGCCAAGAACCCCTATTCCTGAATGGGAAAGACCATACACGCCTTGGCACACCCTGCACATTGATTTTGCTGGACCTATCGAAGGGTGTTCGTTCTTGGTGGTTGTAGACGCATACACCAAGTGGCTGGGGGTAACACAAATGGCTACAACGACATCGGCAGCAGTTATCGACACTCTGCGGTCGTTGTTTGCAACGTTTGGCCTACCGCGCAAGGTGGTCTCAGACAACGGCACTCCGTTTGTGTCCACGGAGATTCTCAAGTTTTACAGCGACAACGGCATCTCGTCTGTTACATCAGCTCCTTACCACCCGGCTACGAACGGACAAGCCGAGCGCTACGTGGCTGAGCTAAAGCGCGCCCTTACTAAAGCCCAGACTGGGACAATGCAACGCCGCATCTCGCGCTTTCTCTTCAGAAAGCACAACACTGTTCAAAGCACTACTGATCAAACGCCAGCAAAATTGATGTTCGGACGAGAAATGAGAACCCAGCTGACAGCAATTGTCCCGGAGCCCTCAGCGAAAGCACCGTCGGAGGAAGAAAAGCTCCCGCATAGCAGGAGAATTGAAAGTGGACAGCGCATATACGCCCGCCAGTTCCACAGAAAGCCCGGCTGGGTTGAAGCGACGGCACTCAAACGCATAGGTTTGCGGTCATGGCTCGTCAACATTGGTGGAAAGGCCACACGCCGCCACCTTAATCAGCTACGCCGTTCAGGTAATTTGCCAAGGGAACCTCCCATTCAAGCAGCCACCTCATCGGAAGCTTTTTTCCACTTAGCCTGGCATCTCGCACCAGATGAATCGGCGCCGCCGCCCGCCGGCCCTGAACACAAGAGAAACGACACCCAGCGAGCGGAGGCTTCTCTTCCTAGTGCGTCCAGAGCGTCCACGTGCCCACGGCGGCCCCCAGATCGCTTCCAAGCGACAAGCTAAAGAGGGGGGAGATGTTGTGTTCCAAGCACCCCTGTGTCACGAGCGAGCCTCCGAACCCGCGAAGGACCGGTTGCTGAAACTGCTTCCAGATGTTGACTCCTACCCTTCCCCCGCTCGGCGCAAACGAGCCACCATCGTTTCCCCCGGCAGTTCGGCCGCCGCCTCCATCCGAATAGGAATAAACTTGTTTTTAACCATTCGAGGCTGTCTGAGCTTTTTGGACTACCGCGACCAACGCGTACGTCTATGGGCCGACGACAACACCGGACATAACAATTTCCCATATAGAAGCACCGCCGTCCAGCGGACATTCCAAGGACTAAACAAGAGGTGGCACACGCACACTTTCTTACGGCTTGCGCTTCGGGTCTACTTCCCACCTTTACGCACCTCGAGTACATATTATAAACTAGTTCACTGTATTCATGGCACTGTGGCCCAACGCTCGCTAAACCTTTCTAAAACCAAGAGGGTTGCGCCCAGCGAGTATAACGTAGCAACCTTTACCTGTCAGATAGTGCTTAATGTACATGCTAGTGGCTGCTAATGGGAAATGACAGACAGGAGAATTCGGCTTTTACTTTCTTGCGGCTTGCGCTTCGTATCTACTTCCCACCTTTAACCACCTCGAGTTCATGGTATATACTACTTCATTGTATTCATGGCAATGCGGCTCAATGCTCGCTAAACCTTTCTAAAACTAAGGAGGTCACACCCGGCGAGTATAACGTAGCAACCCTTTCTTAACAGACAGTGCTGAATGTACATGCCAATGACTGCTAATAGGGATCGCAGCGTGCGCGGTAACTAAAAGCCGAATGCTCCTGTCTCTCATTCCCCACTAGCAGCCATTGGCATGTACAATGAGCACTATTTTTTATTGTTCAACAACGCACAGAAGAAATCTTCCACCGGCACCACGTTGCATGCAGGTGAAAATGTAACACTTGTTGCACACTACTACTACTACGAGGAACGAACGGATGCCGTTATAAGGAGCTTCGCTCCTGAAATACCAGTGCGTAGTCTTGCCTATTCTATCGCCGTCTCAGGATGCACCATTACCCTTTTTATATACAAACCTCCGCACTGGTAGGTTGCACGGGTATGCGTTCGGTCAGGTCTTAATTTCAATTGAAGTAAGAGCTTTTTTTAATAAATATATAGGAATTTTCTAAACAACACTGTAGCTCTCTTTCATTTGTGAAACGTGTGTTAATAATGTGGTAAACAACACCATCATTAGTACGAAACCGCCTCCATCAAAAATTTAAAAACAGAAAAATGGTATCTTTCTTAAATAACTCGTGATATCCACGAAAAGTGTTTTCACTACGTTACACAGGGTAGGACCGAAGTTTAAGATTTGTACGTGTGCTGCAATGGTTTATTCGTATCGGAAATGATGGAGCTGACAAATGCGTGGCGCTTTCGGTAGAATAATTGTAGCACCGAACTGAACGACCGAACCCTGGCCGTGCCCACGAACGGGCCGCCAAGCTCGTCTTGGCAGTCTCTACGTGGAAGTAACGGGCTGGCACGGGATCTCCCCTGCGTCACCTCTGGACGAAAATAAAACTTTCATCATAATTATCATCATCGTCATTCTAAATTTAAGCGCAACTTCAGTTGACAATGTAGCTAACTTCAGCAGTGAGAAACTAAGCAGCAGGTCTATGTGTTATCAATTACCTGCGCATTAACGCAATGCGCTTACCCTAGGGTTGAATATATGCAGAACTTGAAATGTCACTACTCCTATTCCCATAATATCCTGTTTTTTTAGAAATAAAACATTTAGGGCAATCAAGCAGACACTATAATATCTAACCGTGAAATAATATGTCTTTAAGCGGCGTCTGTTCATGTTCAGCACGCATCTCTGAATAGCGAAACGTCATAAGACTAAAAATGCCGTAAACAAGACATAACAGACACGTAGCTCTCGTTTTCACAGTGCTGCGCTGTTTTATACGGACAATTAGGCGTAAGCAGCGGTGATTGAAACAGCCCATTTTAAATGTAAAGCATTTCTTAGTGAACGTCGGCCACTTTGAACGTATCTATCTATCTATCTATCTATCTATCTATCTATCTATCTATCTATCTATCTATCTATCTATCTATCTATCTATCTATCTATCTATCTATCTATCTATCTATCTATCTATCTAGCCGCTTACGTTTGTGTGCTCTTGTGGTCACTCCCTCAAATTGGCGTGAACCAAAATTAGCATGGGAGGGTAAGATAGTTGGACGAATATGACGCACTGGTCAAGACATGAATAATGTCCCAATGTCGTCGCGTACGTCGTCAAACACTTCCCGCCAGACAGTTGCACATACCCACGGATGCGTAAGGTCCACTGGTATCAGGTATGTGCCACAAGTGATTGACATCTAGTATCTACAACGACTAGAACACACATTGGCGATTTTAACGCGTGAGCGTTAAGCAATACACAACATTGTTAGCGTAAACCCGATCAATGCAAAGAATACATGTCAGGGCCCCAGCTGGCATTGAACCTAAGCATTCTGCGTGTCAATGAAGCATTTTACAACAAGACCCCGCCGCGATGGTCTAGTGGCTAAGGTACTCGGCTGCTGACCCGCAGGTCGCGGGTTCGATTCCCGGCTGCGGCGGCTGCATTTCCGATGGAGGCGGAAAAGTTGTAGGCCCGTGTGCTCAGATTTGGGTGCACGTTAAAGAACCCCAGATGGTCGAAATTTCCGAAGCCCTCCACTATGGCATCTCTCATAATCGTATGGTGGTTTTGGGACGTTAAACTCCACAAATCAATGAACGTTACATTTGTCGTTTTGCTTTCCGACGCTCACTGCGTCGTCCTCAATTTCAGTTTAAACCTCTTGATAAGCTTTCAGGTTTTTGCTCCGTAGGTAAGTACCAGTGATATGCAGCTGTTGTATACCTTCGTCTTGAGGAATAGTGGTATACAGGCCTACGCCTGTAAGGTAAAGGCCTTATGCTGTTCCAAATAATGCACTGCAAACTAGCTCATCAGTCTGTCAGTATGACGTAACAGATCGCCGCAAGTTGTGACACCACCATGAAATCAGATAAAGGGGCTTCACATGACATCATCACTCGGCATCGGCGTACCACGACGAGTGGTACGCTGATTGCGAAAACAAGGCAAGACAAAGTAAGATCTTGGAATCTTTCAGCGCCTCCAATTCTAGATGCACACTCAGGGCTGATTTTGTCCACTTGCAGTTCTCAAACAAGTGAAATCCAGTGCGAAGTGAAATCCTGTGAAATCTTGTGCAAGTGAAATCCTGTGCGACTTACTAACATATACTGGCTGTGTAATACTTCTGAAGAAAATAATTTATAACGTTACGTCAGCTTTACATTCATAAAATTAGCAGCAGGGTTAATTTTAAATTCCCTTTTGCTTTGCATTTCGCGTTCGTACATATCGTTAGCGAAGGGCACTTCCATAAGCTCCGTTGATTGCGCATAAGTACGCAATCTATAAATAAACAGGCTGTGATGGTTAAGGAACGTTCGTCACTATGTTTGTCTATAGCGGACGAGAAAGGATTAACATGAACTTTTTATTTCATGGCATGGGTGGAACGGCTGACGGCGCACGGATACGCTACCGTGTGCAGCGCCGTTGAGTCGGACGTCGCGGCCAACCCAGCAGTCAGGGTCGCAACTCCGGAGGTCTAGGATCAGGCCACGGCTCACGAGGACCACACCCGGTAGGCCTCGCCCACGAACCTGCTCCCGGCCACTGCACCCAGGCAGGAGCCGTTCGGCAGGTCTCGGCCTTGGACCTTGAACAGACACACCGGAGCTCGACCTGGCCGACACGTACGGGTCTCACGTCCGGCTCAGGAACGCTGCCAGGAACTCGTCCTCTCGAGCGGCGCACCGCTTACTCTGCCTTCGTGGCCTCAACCCTCGAGCTCTCTTTTCCGCGCGTTCCTTCTTCTTGGCCAGGGCACCGCCAGGTACCCTCGGGTGCACACTGCAGCTCATGAGCTCGCGGCCCACGTCCGAGTCTGGCGCGTCGCTCGGTACGGCTCAGCACCACTCGGCGATCCTCGATTCAACCAGCAACTCCCCTGGCATCTAAATCTTCGGCCACCCTGAATCCTCGCCCGGCTCCATGGTCCTCCGTACACACGCCCGCGTCTCGCCCGGCAGAACATCTCGCTCGTCCCTTGCCGATGTGCGACGCTCTGGTGACACCGGCGCTTGATGGCGTGAGTGCGACTACGGAACAGTCAACCCGCTCAGAGTGCAATCCGCTCAGAGTATCAATCAGAGTGCGTCAGTAGTTTTTTGGCTTTTTTTTGGGGGGGGGGTGAAGTTTTTGGGGGCCTAAACTTGCCACCCGCTGTGGTCACAGTACAGAACCATTGGTATAGTTGAAATATAGTGAGACACGAACAAAAGCTTTTACAGTAGACTTCTTCACAAACCTAGCCTTACTCTAAGGCAAGCGATTGCTGTTTCTGACGGAAATCTCCTAACCAGAATAATATTGATGAGTTGATCTCCAATAAATTGTGCCTATATGTTGAGGTTTTCTAAGGAAACCTGTAATACAAAAGCGCAGAGTGAGCACTACATGTCCGACAAAGTTACCCGTATTAAAATTATATCTTGCCGCTTGTAAGATGGCAGGTTCTTGGGTCCACTTTCTAGCCTACCCTGCAGCAATTTTCTAAATCCTTCTTGAATCGCGTAACACGACTGGAAGGCATAATTAGCATTTATATTTACTGTGCGTGAATAAATTTACATTATTTACGGCAACGCTCAGGTCACGTATGGTTACTCACTTATACGATGATGCCTGGAGCTTCGCCCACTTGTAATGACTTTTTTCGTGGGGATGCGTGGATTTTTTTTTTGCTCGCACTCTTTTTAAATACCTTCGCAGATAAATTGTAACGTATCGTCTGCATGTACTCAAAGTGAAGCTTTAGTTTTCGAGTTATTGTTCATAGGAAGGGAACAAATTCCTAACTTGAAAGATGGTGTCCTCACAAAAATGTTTGAAGCGCGCGCCTGGCACCACCCCCTCGCCTTCGCACACAGAAGCAGAGAAAAAGAGAGTGTGTTTTTTTGTTGTTGTTGTTGTGCCCAGCATTCAATTTCTGGCGTCTAGTAACTCATTTTCCTGTCTGGAATTCCCAAGACTTTGTTGTAACATCTAATGCTGTATCAAGCATAGCATACTTGTTTTAGGGTGTTATTCTATCATTGTTTTTTCTAGGCTCTATAGTGGTGCGACATTTGAATGGACCCCGGTGAACAAAGATTTGGCAGCCACGCGAGCAACCTGACTAGAGGGGCGCCCTTTCACGCAAGCTACGCAACGCCGAGAGGCCACCACCAACGCAAGAACACAAATAAAAGCTGAGACACTAAAATAAAATTTAAAAATATTGTTCCCCTCAAAATGCGAGTTCAGTCTCTCGATTCTTTTCCCAGCGTAGCACAATACGATTCGTACCAAGGAACGCCGTTCGCTGTTTCGTAAATATTTAAACTCAGCTTTTAGTTCAATGCAGGAGACGCACTACTCTGCACAGCGGTCACGTGAACTGAACCGTCCTGTACAAATCTAGAGTACTGTTTTCGTCTAAATTCTGCCAAAAAGATACTTCGTGTCAGAAACCATGCAGAGCTCTTTTCAAGCGTTTAAGGGTCAAGTGAAAGTGTGTGCTATCTTGTCAACTGTTATGTACCGCTTTTATTTTGATGAGGCAATTCTTACTTTCTTTTCCGAGTAATCTCGCTCGGGACGAGAGAATGTGGGCATTAGAGCGAGGAGATTTCGAAAACATCGAGCCAACAAAGAGAGTTAGTCTTTCCAGGTGCTTTCGAGAAGATATAACAGGCAGGGGTCACGCTAGGCTTGCCTGCTCTTTTTCCGTGGGAACAGTGAACAAACTTTTAACGCCACTTTGCTCGGGATATTCGAAACTTCCAGCGTCTCTGCTGTTACAGCTAAATTCATTTTATACTCATGTGTTATTTTTTAATGTTCTTTGCTGTAGTTTTAAATAAAAATCTGATCTGTAAAACAACTAGCAATGAAGCAGGTGTCAAAGAAATGTATTTTATAAGCGAGTTTACAAGCTTTCCAAGCTGGCGAAACCTAGAAGCGTTTGTCGCGTGTTTTCACGATGATGAACGCGAAATTACGCCTTTGAAAGTTTTGGGTGTTTTAACTTTGACTGTCTGAGTATGAATTGCAGAAAGTACAGCAGAATCACGAAGAATTTGCCAGGCATTCTGACATTTTGCACAAACAATGATTGATAAAAAGAGTAACGTTACTTGAAACAATGCTCGTGCATATCACAGAAAATTATTATTATTATTATTATTATCATGGTGGTGATTATGATGATGATGATGACGATGATGATGATGTCTGGCATTTAATGTCCCAAAACCATATTATGGTTACGAAGAGCGCCATAGTGGAGGGCTCCGGAAAGTTTGACCATGTGGTTCACAGAAAATGAGTATTGATGAATATTGACCAAGAAGGACATCTTTGTATGAACACACATCCTCTTTTTGGTACTGCTGACTGTACGGGCAGGGACACGACTTGACGTGAATTCAAATAATGATAATAATAATAATAACCGGTCCTAAATCTAACACATCAAAGATGACATTGCTCAGGTGACAAAGATATTCCCAGCTACCTAAACATCAGTCAATCTGATGGCTCTGTTTATGTTCATACAGGCTTACTATACTGTGTCGTCTGCCCCCAGTTTTACTTAAGAAATTGTTCTTGTCATTAGAAAGTAACGTGGAACTTAGTGGTGCATCGAATAATATAGTTTTGCGTGTCTATTTGAATTATTGATTGATTTATTGATTGATTCATTCATTTAATCATTCATAAATAATTCATTCATTGATACGTGGGGTTTAACGTCCAAAACTACCATATGATTATTAGAGATGCCCTAGTGAAGTGCTCCGGAAACTTTCGACCACCAGGGGTTCTTTAACGGGCACCCAAATCTGAGCACATGGGCCTACAGCTTTTTCGCCCCCATCGAAAATGCAGCAGCCGCAGCCGGGATTCAATGCCGTGACCCACGGCTCAGCAGCCGAGTACCGTAGCCACTAGACCACCATGGCAGCACTAGCTTTGCGTGTAAGCGACCCCCTTAAGTCTCTAAAATAACGCCTTATTTGCGAAAGCCCGGACTACTTTATTTTAACCTTTTGTACAAATAGTACTCACTCTGAGGAATCCTGGAAATCAGCCATATTAGTTTCCCAGACGAATGAAAATCAGCAATACTTCTCATGGGGCAGAGACATATTCGAGACTGATTTTAAAAACCCAAAATTCTGCCGACTTGTACGTGCGAATAGTGTCGACCTTAGTAAATCAAACACGTATTTTGATAACTCGGTGCTGAATACTTCGTTTCCGCTTCATGGCACACACATACACGGGCCGGCTAAAGAGTCCTGTGCGGATCGGTCGGCCCTTGTGTGATTCAAAGATCACGTGGATAGTTGCGTGAACATCTGGCAGCTGCCATTTTGTATTTTCCCTCGAGAACTTATAGCGGCAGTTATGATAGAACGTGAGGGTACGAAGGATCATTGCCGAGTGAAAACAGATCGAGACTCTGGGTTCGTGTAATCTTTTGTAAACGAGCGGAACACAATTTGAAGACACAGGCGTACCTATCAGGGCGTTGCCAGCTGGTCTATGCGTCCGTCTTATCTCGCCCAGTGCACGTAGCAAAGGGCTCGGTGGGGAAGAAGTTAATTAAGTTGGAACGCGCCGTATGAAACGAAACTGAGTAATGAAGCGTCGAACTCAAGGAAAAAAGAAAGGCATACAAGATACGCTCATCGTAAGAGGGAAGCACCGTGTCTGGAAGAGACTGATTACGATGAGAAGCCAGATAGACTGAAAATTCTCTCTGAACTCAGTAAGTAGGAAACCCTGTCTCGTGATTGGCCTCTTTTTACGGCCGCGTTCCTAGACAAGGTACTTCTCACTCAGACACTTTCTCCATTTGCCGGGTCAATGCTTCCATGGTGCCGTAGCACCGTCTTTATTTTTCTACATGCGTTGTACTTTGTATAGTTTGTTCTGCATATACTCTTCACCTGGGGCCGAAAATATAAATTATTGGCTGGTGTAAAAGCCTTAGGTAGGGGAAAATTGGCTACTATACATGCGAACATCATTAGGAAGCCTGCAAAGCAGAAAAAAAAAAGAAAGTTTTTAGGAAACACGGTTTTCTTACACTAGGACGCCAATACTAGGCAATATAGATCCGGCAAATTTCGGAGAGCAAATATTTGCTCTTTTTTGCGCACAGCGTGGTATCTTAGATGTGTGGCAGTTTGGGCTAGTTGGTATGACATGATGATAGTTATGGCGCGAGAACTCTTTGTCGTCGTTCTGTTCTCGCGCTATAACTGTCATCAGTGTGGTATAGTTTAGTCATAGCCTGCGGTGTGGTCACCGCGTCATTCATTGACTGGGGATGGCGCGAGGATGTTCCGAGTTCTGTAAATAGGTATAGCCGGCATGATTGCATTAGAAAGCTTAATATACGTACTGTATCGCATCTAGCTTTTTCAGTGACAAAAAAGCGAGCTATTCAAGCCAGTGAACAGTATGAATTACGGGAACGTCCCTTTCCTGTTGTTCAAAAGGGCAGTGGGATGACTCTCTGATGGTCTTGCAGAGTATGTCTGGGGACGTGCTCCTGAAAGTGTGGTGCAAAGAGGAAAACGAAATATCGAGTAAAATCTCTTTAAGGTTTCCATTCCTTACTCCTTTTGCGGATTCATTCTGGCTATATCACCGTTAATTTTCATCTAGCGTGGATTTAACGTTATTCACGTTTCTAGCATGAAAAGCCTGCCCAACGCTGGAATTTATTTGTTTTTTTTTATGATTGCTGCAAGCTTATACTTTCACGAAATATTTCGACACTCCTCTTTTTAAAAATATGACCTTGTACAACATGCTTGTAATGAATCTTCCCGCGTCGCTCGTTATCGGTGGTGGCACAAAAGAGAACTCCTTTATTCTACATCATTCATTGTCACCAGTACTTCCGTTTACTTTGTCGGCTATATCCGGTGTGGCTGCGTCGAACAGATACGTGAACTCAATCGAATTTCGGAAGCTTCTTAGTGAGGGACGCTGCACTTGACCATCATTGGGTCGAACATTTTGCTGTTACTAATTATCTTATTCCTTGCAAATCAACAATTATTCGACCTGCCAAGTCAGTGTAGTCGACCCACCAGTCAGGGAGAAGTGATATGGAAAGTTTATTAGTGAAATAGACCCACGCATCAGCTATCGTTAGCTGCACCAAGCATGCCGTGTCCAGCGCTTGGCGGCGCCGGCATTAGTCAAACAGGGTCGAGGCCACGTGGTAGAAGGTTTGCTTTCCGCATGCTTAGGCTGTACACATCAGTAACATGTGGACATTTCGTTTGAGTGGTCATTCGTGTTGACCATGTATACTGAAGTAGTGAGATCAGGACTCGTATTGTGAACTGATGTGTTGATAAATATAGTTTTATCGGCAGTTTTACAATACCAACTGCATTATGTTAAAGAAATGAAGAATCCGGAGCCACCCTTTTGCCGCAATATCTCCTACAATACTCCTATTCTTATCACAGCATGAAACAAAATAAACTAATCAACGACATCAATGAAAACTCAAGTTACTCGTTACCTAGCCATAATAGCTGTCTTTCCCGAAGTCTTGGTAAATCAAAGAGCTTAGCGCTCAAGTGCAATGCCCTCTAGCCGATAGCCAGATTATATTTCCAGCTCGATAACGCCGACAAGCGTGCGGTCATACGTCATACACGGATCAGTGAGTGTTAAATGAACGTGGGCGTGTCACCCACAACACCGAGATGCCCTTAATGTTGTCGCTTTTGTGCCATTGATTACTGCTACAGTCAAAATAAAAAGCTGCCTCTAATGATGTCCGACCACTTGTTCTGCTCAAGTGAGTGCTGTAATTGGCAAGCTACCTGTTGCTGTAGCACAGCGGAGTGCTGCGCATGCTTCGCCACTCCCTTCATTTTTCTTCTATACACCCTCGCCCCTCTTCGTTTTTCTTTAAGTACCGTGCTTCAAATAAACGCATTTTCGCTTATGAACACAATTCTGTTCCTCGCGGTGCTGCCTAACCATCCTAAGAGAACTTGTTGTTGGGCTAGTTGGTAGAGAATTTCTAAAAGTTAATTCGAGCGCGAAAACTTGACATGATCACTCACACACGCACACATGTTTGATGCATGGGTGTGTGCGTGTGTGAGTGATTGTGTCAAGTTTTCGCGCTCGAATTAACTTTTAGAAATGCCTAACCATCCGATTTTGTACATGCAGGTCTCACCCACCGCCGCACACTGTACGCGCAACTCTCGCAAAGTACACAAGGCTTTGTGGGTTGTCAATGTCACTAGCAAAAGAAAATCACGTGAAAAAAAGCATAGGATAGTGCTCGATGTGGAACATCATCTTCCAAAGCACACTTTGAAAAATTGGCTGTGGCATAACTCAGCTATTCCTGGGTGCGCGTAGCGAGAAGTTGAGTTAATCTTATTCTTTAGCTTGGTTCTCTGTATGGTTACGCTTCTCGAAGCACGCGGCTTGTTCTTCCTCCGTCTCTTCGGCTCGCTGCCTCTGCTTCGTTTCATGCCGACGACGAAGCTAGGTTTTCTTTCAGTATCTGTGACTGTCTTGCCATATCCGTCACTAAATTCCACCGCACCGCCCCTTCTGTATATACGATGCAGCGCCGGCTCCTGCTCTGTTGTTTCAACGCAGTTTCATCGGCTCCTGCTCTGACTTCATGCCACATGGTGAGGCGAGCAGCATTGTCAGCTGCGGGGGTTTTTAGGCAATGGCTCAAGTTGGGGTGGGGCCACCAGCCACAGTGCAACGGCAAGGATGCGGTCAATGTAGCTCTCGCTAGAAAATTAGGCGTAACACAGGTATTTCAAGCACCAATGACCAGCAGAGAAGTGGAGGTAAAGCAAACCATCGCAATGTCATGCAAAGAATATGCAGTTTTCTTTAGCAAAGCGACACTTAGCTTTGAGTCCTGTCTGTAAGTGCGTATCGTTCGTTAGTGTTCTTCCTCAGTCCATGACTATACGAAGGTTAAATTGACAGCTCTCGAAGAAAATAATCTTTTGATGCGATCTTGGTTTCTCATCCTTTGTTTACAGCCCTTTCTTTCCATCACTCTTTGTTCTTTCCCTCTGCTTCTATGTTTCTCTTTCTGTTTTTTATTTTAGAATCGTCTTTTCTACAAGTAATAATAATATAGGAGCATTATTTTGAAGCCTTCAACTATAATGTGACGACAATTACGATATAGATTTAAATTCACTAATGTGTACAAAAGAGAACATCACCGCTGAAAAGAAGCGGACCCACAACCGTTGGTCTGTATCAGCTGCATGTTGTCTTTACGATGACTTTCATGAACTCGCATTCATCGTGTGATTTCTACAATGCAGCGGAAAGTACAAATTCTGGGCATGTGCTTTCCTTGGCTTTATTGTAAAGGTTTCATTAGGTTGAACACAACAAGAACAAGCCTAAGATTAATTCTATTTTCTTTGTAGATTGTGACTGACTATGGTAACCATTGTGAAACTTTCTTTTATGGGTACACTTACTGCTGAAACTTAAGCGCTGTACAACATCGAAGCGAATCTCATTCCTTAAATATTTTTTAAACCCTACTTTCAGTATCTTGCCTTCTTCTGCTCCGTAAAGCAGGACAAATCACTAAGTAAGGCGAACTGATATGAAGACGAACAATCAAGAAGAGACGCGGAACAATGACACACGTAACTCTAAACGACCCCTCCACGTCAGAAGGCCGGAAAATAAAGCTGGAGGCAACTGGAAGGAATGCTCTTGAAACGATTCGCCTTCATTTACGCTTTATTATCAAGAAAAAACGAAAAAAAACAAGTCATCAATAATATTACTTCTACTTCTTATCACAGCCCTCACTCCCCCCCCCCTCCCCCCTGCTAACTTCTTAAAACTGAAATAGGAACCACCTCATTTCCTCCCAACGCCGTTTTGAGAATTGCTCATGGTGCCGATAGTTGGTTCTTTTCTGTGGTCCTCAAAATCGGTCTTTGTTCGAAAATGAATTTTTCCACTTGCACTTAAATTTGCTCTGTTTGTTTTGTAACAGTCACTGTTTCCTTCATAGCCAAGGTTTATTTGAGGAGAAAAAACTGAGCTAGCTATGCTTCGCATCCTTGTTTAGTTTTGTTCCTTCTTTTCATTCCAGTTATTTCAGCGGGGCCTTGCCTCAGCCATTTGCCCTTACAAAGGAACCAACATTACGCCCGGCGCTATCAGTGCACCTAAACTGCGAAAAGGGGAAAGAGTAGGAGTTCAAACAAAGTGAGGCCTTAACGCCGAATACTCGCTGATGATTTGCAAAGATATGTCTATATACTTCAACTAACAATGAAACATTTACGCTTGTACGCCTTTATTTTTATAGTTTATCTCTCCCCACCATAAATTATTTTTTTAGTTAATACTATCGATACCTAAGTACCACCCGCTTTTTCTTCTACCATTCTTCAAGTGCTATTACGCTTGAGTCACTAAGTCACTCCAACATTTCATAAATTTCTTTCACTTACGGAATTTTAGGAAATTGGACATTATTAGCCCGAATTTGACCACGCCAGGCTTATTGCACAGTAAGCTCATTCGATTGACTAGGTCCTTGTAAGAGCACCGTATAAACAATCAAGAAAAAACCAGCCATAGGACAAATCATACAATGCTTATATGTCTGTATGGAGTAGTATGCAAAAAACTTGATAGATTTCTTTCCAAAGCGCAGTGTAATATTCAAAATGATGACGCGCAAAATCTTCGAGCAGGTTTTTTGGGGAACACTAGGAGTATCATTAGTTTTCATCACCTACAAATGAGCCACAATGATTAGACCTAGAAAAGGTAATCCACCACTGAAGCATTGTAATCTTCGAAATCACTGCTGTCAAGGCATTTCGTTTACGTGCGCATACACAAACAAAAAATATTTTCTTTTTAAAAAACACACACGCATACATAGCCTTTTGTGATACGCACACGTGCAAAGGCACTTGGTGTTCGCAATAAAATCAATGTTTATCCGCAAGCCATAGCAGTTACATGCTTTTTTTTTTACTTAATGCCGTTCAGTAAGCCCCTGACTTGACTTGCAAGTGTAATTCTCTCGTTCACCACTACAAAGCCAGCCTCTGCTACAGTGCAGCGATCAACTATGATCGGTTTATACATAACAGAAACCGCATAATGTGTCATACGACCGGTGTGCGCACTACGTTATAGGCTTCGTGACACGAGGGCCCGGAAAATCCACATGTCCTATAGTCACATTGCCGAGTAATCGTTCGACGTTATGTGTTACTACAAGCATGACTAATATGTGGGCGAGTTGGCTCATATTCATACTTGATAAGCGTGGAAAGGTAGCCACAAAAGAAAGGTGAAAAAAACACGGAATTATGCCCTGCCCGTAGTGAATGTCATCGTGTGATTTTTTTTTTCGCCTTGCTTTTGTGGCTCCATTTTCAATATATTTAAGTGCGCTACCACTGTCTCTTTCTAATCTACTATATTGGTTGAGAAAGTCGCACTCCTTACAAAATCGCATCTAAGTATTCTAACGTCGGTCAATGCATAATAAAGAATAACATATTGCATATGCCCTAATAATTTAGTATACAAAAGACACTACATGGTGCAGTAAAATATTGCACAACTGCATTTACCACTTACAAGAAGAGATGCCGTAGAAAAGAGCTTCGGAAGTTTTGAACCATTGGGGTTATTTTACATGCACTCAAGCCTGAGAACACGGTTTTCAAGTATTTTCGCCTACACCAAAAATGCGGCCACCACAGCCCGAATTCTACCCCGCCATCCTCCTGTCAACAGTTGAGCACCATAACCACATGAACGCCGTAGTGGTTCCAGCAAAAAACTTTTAGGGTTAAGGTCCCGAAAAACATAAAATCATAAGGAACATGAATATACACTTTTGAAATAACATTGTTAATAAACAACACATGAAGGGTTTGATTGATTGATTTGCGGGGTTTAACGTCCCAAAACCACCATATGATTATCAGAGACGCCGTAGTGGAGGGCTCCGGAAATTTTGACCACCTGGGGTTCTTTAACGCGCACCCAAATCTGAGCACACGGGCCTACAACATTTCCGCCTCCATCGGAAATGCAGCCGCCGCAGCCGGGATTTGATCCCGCGACCTGCGGGTCAGCAGCCGAGTACCTTAGCCACTAGACCACCGCGGCGGGGCGAACACATGAAGGGATGAATAACTTTTGAAATCATGCAAATCTGTTTATCGCACCTCGAGCATATTCAAAGGTTTCCGACATTTAAAAAGATGAACAAACCAAAAAACGCATTTTTCAAAAGCATAAACTTTTTGTAATAGTAACGTTATTTATATGCGTAGAATTCCTAGTCATTATTTGTTCTATATATAAGACCACTAGCAGCCATCACATTTATTCAAGACGAGAACCGTCGCGTTCCCCCGATGCTCTCTTCGCTGGCCTGTAAAGGGTACTTTGTCTTGAACTATTGTGTGATAGGTGAAGCCAGACTAGCACTCTTTTTTGTGACCAACAAAGGAAGTTAGGGAGACCACCATCATAAGTGCTGACTACACTAACACTAAATGACGAAACAAGAAAATTATGAGCTAGAGAAAGAAACGAGAGTAGTCATACTGCAATCGAAATGTTGGTATCAACGCTAAAAAAATAAACCAGCAAATAGATCACAGGAACTAAAGTATGAGGAAAAAGAAATGGTCCGTATGCATTGCTTGGTTTTACCTCTATTAAATATTCAACTTAGCTGTAGCTAGAATTCTGAAATAAAAGAACACAATACATCAGTGTGGAAACTATAACTGCGGCAAAATCAGTGAAATCATCAGGTGAAATTAGTGAAATCGGAAACAGTCTTGAGAACATTTTAAGTTGCATCAATGGTGTGCCCTAAGCCCAAAGATTCTCGTCCCTATATTTCTCGGTAGTGTGTTCAAGTTAAGTCCGTTTTTCATGGAGACGTAACGCGTTTTGATTTTACTTCTCAAAGCATAGGCCTTTTCTTGACTTAAGTTGGGCTATGGTTCAGTTGTGCGAGAGACAAAGAAGGAAATACAACGGTACAGTATGTGCCTTTGAAAAAAAAACCTCCGTTTGCCCTAAATTCACCGAATAAAAACATTTATTTTACCACCGTTTTTTTTTTTCAATGCGAAACATTGTGAAGGCCCGTACTGTCACTGAGGTTGAAGCATGAGTCGCGAACCACGGTGCCATCTACTGTATTACCGCTGTCCTCTTCGGTTTGATCCAGGTACCGAAATTTGAAGCGAAGCCTTCCCTGCCTACCGTTTCGAGTTTGGCTTGCTCGGCTGGTTAGTCTCTGTTTCAGATAATGCACCTCTTGACATGGCACCTAACATGTTTTTACATAAGTGTCGATAGTTCTACAGGCTGCCACCCAGCTACACATCAAAAGCTAAGTGATACGCCTTGAAGTGACAAGGATGAAGCCAAGTTAGAGCTCAAGCTCTAATAGAAGCACGTCTTCACTGTGACACAGTCAATCTTTCTACTGCTTTCAATTCATCGCCGTTGTTATAAAATTCCCCCAGATTTATGTCATTGTCTTTGATCCGCCGTATTTGCGTCTCGCTTTTCCGGACACGCTGTGAACACGTGGCAGTTAATATTTTTACGTCCTTCCATCGTAACCATGACGCTAACTCATGCCGTAGTCTTTTTCGCGATGTCGTCATTATTGTTGTTGTTGTCATCGTCGTTGTTCAATATTATTATTGTAGAATATTACCACCTATCAACTCACAGGGATCGTTCAATATTCACTGTATGCAGGCATGAACTTATAAAAAATATTTACGAATGACAGAACGTTTAAAATAGATTTGAATGCAGTTTCTCTGGCTACAAGGGCGCTATGCGGAATCACCAGAGCTTGGTGAAAGTCGGGATTAGCTCGGGATCTTTTCGAGCTCTGGAGACGCCTGCTTTTTTAATGGGCCACCAGTACAAAAAAGTGCAATCTATCCCTCAGTGCGCTGCATTTTATTGTTTATAATGGAACAAGGTATCGTGTCAAGGACGTTCGACAAAGTTGGGCGGTATTTCTTTTGTATTTTCGAACCCTCATGAACAAAGAAATATAATATATAATAAGTGAAGGTAATAGTTCAGATATTGAGACACTTTCTAAGTGCTTCACCATTGAGTTCTCTTGAGATTTTTAACGCAAAACGGCACAGAACAAGTCAAGCGCCAGTGAATAGTGTCACAATGTATTTTTCGCATAAAAGGCAGCAGCGTGCAATCGTAAATGTTCCCGGCACCAAGTTTATTCGCCATGCGGTTTTGTAAAAGTGACGTTTGCGGGAGGTGAAACATGGACTGTCAGTGGATGCTTCTTTCCGATTTCTATTCTTACAATACGAACGCATCGTTTCGCGTCAGGAACTCAGAGCGCCGAAGCGCAGCCATCACGAAGGCCATTCTCGCTGTACATACAACCCCAAGCATTTTTCACAAGCGCTTTGTGGCTCGTTCGGGGGGTCATTCACTTCGAAAATGTTGGTTGTGTACACGATTTTCTCCGCGAAATGAGAAGGGGCTGGAGATTTCCTGCTTCTTCAACAGCAACACAGCCTTCAGCATAGCCATACTCTATAGACCCGAACGTTTGTTTTTTTATAACAATACGCAAGCCAGAAATAATCACATTTACACACGTGACGCAGAACTCCTTGCGACGAGCCTGGCCCCTCAAAATTTACTGGGAGCTATCGAAGGACGACACTTTACCGTGGCTCTAGGCTAATATCTGTTTCTCTCAAGTGGTGTGAAAGAACGATAAACTTTTTTGGGAAGAATACCGCTTCAATAAAAAAAAACTCGATGATATTGGTTTGAAGATCTGAACAGAGCGCGAAAACGAGGGTCTGAATCTAGTATTGATATTTTATGTTTGTTTTTTTTTTGTAAAAGTCTTTTCATTTCTATCTCCCTTCCTTCTCTCCTGGTGTACGGTTTTTCTTAAGTCATTTTTATTACTTTGTTGGAGTACTAGAGGTTACATTTCGCTCATAGCATCTCATCACTCCTTAAAAAGCTCACCACAAATGTCCCATCTCTGTGCGAATGTCCAGATTCAGTGGAGCTCTTGGCTTGAATACGTACGGTTCGCAATAATACAGGTGCGTCCTATTTTTTCAATCCATAAGCTATTCAAGGACGAGGATTTGCCATACAAAAAGTTAATTTAATTTTACTTTATTCACTACTGTGTTCTATGAGTGACCACAATTTAAAGCGGTCGTACTTTGAGCAATATTTAACAGCGTTGAAGGTGAGATTGCAGTGACAGTAAATAAAATTGCAATGATATGACACCTGGTTAAAATCACAGGGAAACACAAATAAATACAACGAGGGACACAAAGTTTCATCGAGAAAATTTACTCATTTTTCACTAACTAACGTTTTTAAATAGGTATTAGCCAACTCGCCCAAAGCATATCACGCAGGCATTTATAAATGACATTCATACGACTAAAAAGCAAAACATATTAGATTATATGTACAACATGTATCTACAGAATTGATTGAAAGTTACAGTATCTATCTATGTTCACTCTGATTGCCGGACGTTAGCGAAACGTTTGACCTTGTTGTACAAGCAGCAACAAAAAATTGCCCTCATGAACACCTGCTGTGGGCACGGGAAGACTCGTTATAACTCGCCGACTATATTGCAACAAGCAAGCAAAGCTTCTCGGCGTTCTTGGTACAGTGTCGGAATGGCCTTCTGTGCAATTTAGCCAGCAAAATTACCGGTCTGTATTTTCAAATAGCACTCACGTTATTCGCGTCTATTTATAACCAGTTATCTGTAACATAGCTTCTTAAGTGAAACAACGTACGACAGTGAACACTTCTGCTTGCCAGGCTTCACATGCTCAGCAAGTGACGGGAACTTATTGAAAACCAAAGAAACTCATGAACTTTTGCACTGCCAGCAACGTCATTATAAAGTGAGCAAAATTACACTCTAAACATTCCAATCTTGTGTTTACTTAGAAGGCGTGCAAGTAAAAAAGAATTGCCACTGTCGAGAGTCCTGCAAGCGAGTACAGTGAGATCGTACGAAGCGGCAGTCCGGCGGTTTCGCTTATTTCTCATTGTTTTTTTTTTCTGTTAACATAGCTCGCATCGTTCAAGTGTCCCCCAAAGCATTCAATTATGTGAAGATAGAACGCCGCCACCACATCTCTAAGAAGGGTCCTTCAGTCACGTTCGCAAGCATATTCTTTTCTCCTGAATGACAGCAGAAATAAACCTACTCTCCATATACGCTTCCGAAGCGAAACTTTTTGCCTTTTGCTGGAATTCTTCTTTACTGCAAACAGTCAACAGTCGAATGTCCGCCTTTTCGAAGCGGTTGGTGAGGAGGCATCGCCCGCATGTACGACAGTGCTTGTTAGCGGCCATCGCCGTTCTTTACCACAGGACCCCTTCACATTCTAATCAGGTCACTTCGCGCTATCTTTCGATTGTGCACACAGGCGTACACGTGCCCAACCGCATCTGTCTTGTTTTATTTGGGTTGTCCTGTCTTGCTTCTCTGAAAACTGCGCTATACTTTGCCTTGACGTGTGATTTCCAATTATTAAACTTCTCACTCGCGCTCATTTCTCGAAGGTTGCGCCAAAGGTGCACTGTCGAAAAGGAGCTGATCGTCTCCACCAGATATCATCGTTGAATCATAATTCATACAGGCGAAAGGTTCGCGGACAGTTTTGCACTAGAAAGTGAGTTTTAAAAGGCGAGAGTGTAGCGAGAGGTTTTTTTTTTGCTGGATGGGAGTAGGAACGAGAGGGTAGATAGTGTTTATGTGTGAACATCTGTATATATCAACGAGTCATGTACGTGCATTGACATAGGGTGAAAGGAGGGGGCTTAGAGGTTACGAAACGGCAAACTCCTCATCCTTTTTGGCTACGACATTGTTTGATAGTATCATAATGCATGCAAAAGTGTCTGGAAACACTTTTTTTCTTTGTCTCCTAACTCACAGACAAAGCATATGTATTTCCCTTTTCGAATTTCTTCTTTCTACGCTCGAGAACAACAATGTTCGACTCGACTGAATAGCGTATATTCAATGCTTTGTGCTTGCGCCCTCTTTCCACTCAACTTCTTCCAGCTGATTGGCGTGAGCGGCACCTCTTCAGTCTTTGCGCTGCTGGAAGAGATAACTTGGGTAAATGAAGCAGGCGTGGCTCGAAGGTCAGTTTTCCCCGTTACGGCACACCGCTTCTCGCTTGTTAAATATGACGTACGCAGTGTTTGAACAGGCGGGTGGAAACATACAAAAAGTCTGTTATTTGGGTGAATGCTTCGAGTATGCTTGAGTGCCCTCATATCACAATACATTTTTTTCGTTTCTTCTTCCTTCAACCTGTCTCTTTTTCGAGCAATTTGCGTGCATTACGCTTGAGTTTGGCTCCTAAAAAGTATTTCGTAAAAAATAGCTGGTTCAATGACGTGACCGGAGGAGGGTTCGGTGAAATTAGCTTCAATCCGAAGCCACCCAATGCAAACTTGAATAGGATTCAAAGCACTCACGCGCCTTCTATTTAAAAAGGCAAAACGTTTTACTGTTAGCTCCTTCAATCTTGGGCCTCCCTTGCAGACGTATTGACTTAACCTATGATTTGTTTTAGGTAGATAGGTTGTCATACAACTTATTTGTAAGTGTAAGCGCTGAAATATTTTGTCTAAGTCCCCGAAACAGATTTCTTTAAGCAGACTTCAACATCCCTTCGCTCACAATTAGGATGTATTTTAATGCAATATTGATTTTAACATTTTGTATTTGCTTGTAATCTTCATTTCGAAAAACAATTTTCCTAAAAGAAAGAAGGGAAATGTACTTTGTAGAGCATCATTGCTCTTGTTTCAAGTTTTTAATGTAAATAAAAGTTCTTTACTTCGTGACCTTAAGCTCAAAAAATTATGACAACCTATTACATTATATTGTGAAAACACATCTTTACAAAACTTTTGCGAAGACAATCTTTAATACGATAAGGCAACGCATTCACCTTAGAAAGGCGAAACAACTTTTTTTTTCATATAGGCCGTCTGGTTATGAATGGTCGAACAATGTCAGTGTCCTTTAAGGAACACCAGATCGTCGAAATTGCTGGAGCCCTTCACAGTGGCCTCCCTCACAAGGATGTCATAATTTTTCTGAAGTAAGACCCTGGGTATTATTATATAAATAATATTATTCTAAATTTTATCACGCAGTGTTTGTCCACCGTGTTCATGACACGCAGTGTTCATGAAAAACAAACTAAAAGATACGAAAAGCGTTAAGCAATACAGCTAGCATTGATAATTTGTTTTGGCACTTCGAAATCAAATAACGCTTATGATGGAGAGTTCGTAATTCCTTTTCTCTGACTTACACAATGTTCAAGAAGCTTGCTTTCTTTTTTAAAAGCAATAATATTGAAAGCTCATGGACAGTGATGCGAAGGAACGTGTCTGGAACGTAGAAGTGATTGAAATGTAATTGTCAAGAAAGAAAAGTGGGCGAAAAGATAACTTGCCATGGGCAGGGACTGAACGTGCCACTTTAGAATAACGCATACGTTCCTCTACCAACTGAGCAACCATGACGGAAATCCCCCCGTCCACTTCGTTGGCTATATCTGTGCATTTAAGCGTTCGGTCCCTGCCCACGAGAACCTATCTTTCCTACACTTTTCTTCCTTCATAAATTACATTACAATAAACTTCACTAGCATCCTCTATAATTTACTTGGCATTATTATCTCTCAGTTCTTTACAATATTATGTCTAACAAAAAGGAGTCCTTAAACTTACTCTTCTTGCATTTTTAATGTACAGTACACTTACGTACTGAAGCACAATAATTTAAGGTTCAGTAACACACGTAGTTTTGTTTCCAGCGCCTATACATTTAGAACCAAGGTGTGGGAGCGAGCTAGTTGGTAACATGAAATATTAACATGGAATACCAAACATGTAATGCCATGTCTTAAACATGCGTCAGTAAGCCATCCATAGCACTAACAAAAAAAAAGAACTAGATTACTTGAATTCACCGGCAGGTGTTTTTTTTTCATGTAAATTCACTGCTATTTGGGTTTTGTTTTCATTTTTGTACATTCATTGATTTGATTGTGATGTCATGTGACAAGTATATATTCTTGGTAGTTTGCAATAAAATTTTTGTTGGGAGTTAGCACTTGTCCTCGTTGTTCTCTTAGTCCGTTGTTATCCTTTTCAGCGCTTCAATGTTTAAAATCTGTACATTCAGTTCATGTTGTAAGAGCCTAGGTTGCATGCTCGAAAATTGACAAGGACAGAAGGAGAGAGCAAAGAAAGACAGATAGGACAAACTATTCTAATCTGGTTTGCCACCCTACTCTAAGAGAAAAGATGAAAAAGAGAAACGAGAAACAGAAGAAAATGGAGATATGAATAGAGAGAAATGAGAGAAAAGCAAGGATCTGTTAACTCTACCTACCTAAGTGGCACTTTCGTGGCCTCGTTGCGCTCTCAATGCACACGTCTATGGTAATAGAATCTTCCTTTCAGAAAATTTTCTAGAGTAGTGTGCTTTTCAACCACGGCTTAAGTACATGAGAGGCAACACTACCTTCAATGGCCAAATTTACAGCCCCATCACGTGGTTATCACGGAAAAGTTATCATAGCAGTTTTTCCATTGAAAAAATATATATGCCGCTTACAATCCACGAGTTCCGTGCATAAAAACAGAAATATTTCGAGAATATTTCAATTGTTGGAATTCTTGAAATTCCGTCACTCATATTATCATTGTTTCTCCCGTAAAATCTCTAGAATTCATTTTTTTTTGTTTTTTTGCGAAATCCTTGGTTGTGGCGCAAAAACAAGAAAACCCTGTAGGACATATACACCTTTGCACTTTTTCAATATTATTTTAAACGGAAACTTCTCTTTTAATAGAACAACGATGCAAGTTGTGAACCCAAGCTGCACACATGAAGCAAGAAATGTCTGCGCGTTGTTGTTATAAGTATCAGCTCATCAAGAAGTGCAACTAATTGACCTAAACATGTGTGCATTTCCTTCCAGCACAACAGTATTCGCTGCTTCAGTGTTTTATCCTTCATAGACCAGCGTTACGCACACTCCACTTAAATCATTTCTTTTCGTTCTTCTTACACCCTTCCTCAATGTTTCAGCTCACTGTATAATCACAGATGAGTATGCGAAACATACGCACAAAAAAGGCGACAGACTAAAAGCAGTCACTGCGAAGCAGCTCGCATTTTTCAATATGAGTAATGCAACTCTGTGCAGTAGAACGTTGCAACAACCCTCCGCGGATGCTGCCACCAAAATGTGCGCAAACTTTTCATTGATGAAACTATCTCCCCGGGGCTACGAAAAAGTCGGCGCCGTGCCGGCACGCAGAAGGATGATTCTTTTTCGCTCGCTGAGCATACGCCACGAGAAATGGCTCGCCGGGACTCTGCACCAAGCTAAGAGTCAAAATTCACTTTCTTCTTTATAGCGCACAATGTTACCGTTTTAATCTCATGTGCTATGTTTTTTAACATTTTCGCGTCGTTCCTAATCGCCTTTTTTGTGCGCCATTGTCCCTTGCATGTGCCTTCAGAGCGCTTAACGGCTGCTCCCGAAAGCGCCACTCTATCCTCCACCAGAATTGCTACAAATGCGCGCTCGTATTCCTCAGCCACTACTCCGATGCATCAAACGACGGTGCACGGAGCGCAAGGCAGCGTGCATTATCATTGGGAGTTAGCGTTAGTATACATGTGGTTTGTCAACCCTACGTGGTTTTAAATACGATAGTCTTTCCTCTGGACCTTGGACGACAAAAATTTGGTCTGTCTGTCTTTCTGTCTGCTTGTTCACAGTAACGATCTCTCTAACCGCACCAACGATACCTCTAACTGCCAACCCCATCCACAGCGTGCACCAATATTGCTAAAGTTTCAGCGTTCATACTTGTGCGATTGTCAATTAAAAGGCAATTATTGCGCATATCAGAGGCACCATAACAACACGTCGATGTTTTGTATCTGTGTCTTTACACTACAGAAGGCACACACAAGGACTTCTAACGACCGTAGCGTTCTTGACGCTGCGCTGACAGTGCAAAGCGCTGCTCAAAAAGGCAAGTGTTTTCAACGCTTTGCTAACACGACATGGTGTTTTTCGTGAGCTTTGTCAACAAACCTGACAAGAAGCTTGGTCAGTTGTGTTCCGACCGAAAATTCATCTAGAGCGGACAATATATTCTTTTTTAACAGTATTGAAGTAACCCCAAGCCTATAGTTAGGTGTCCAATAGTAGTACTAATACGGTGCCGTTAAAGAGCTCTGGTGTATTCTTTGGATGCACATTTGCTACTGCAGTATTACAGCTTTTTTTGTTGTTTGTTTGTTTGTTTGTTTGTTTGTTTGTTTGTTTGTTTGTTTGTTTGTTTGTTTGTTTTGTGAAGAAGAAGATGTACCTGCAGCGAGCAGCATCGCCAACGCCAGGCTCTCTCGGTTCGTGCTTCACTTCGCTGCTGTGCCGGTCTCTGCTGGACGGTTCATCACGCTGTCTTGCCGTTGTCGTTAGCGACTAATAAACCTCTTCGCAGTTTGTTTGTTTGTTTGTTTGTTTGTTTGTTTGTTTGTTTGTTTGTTTTGTAAAGAAGAAAGAGCATCGTTGGCAAGCAACATCGCCACCGCTTGGGCACTGGGTGCTGGGCTTCGCTCGCTCGGCTCGTGCTGATCTTCGCTGGCATCTGCTTGACCGTTGCTCTTGCACGATCGTGTTTCTTCGTAGGACCACCGTCGCAACAGTCGCCAATAAACCCTTTTTCAATTGGTGGAGGGTGCTGACATTCCCCGTCGCCTGAACCTGGGTGCTGCCATTCGCCGTCGCCTGAACCTGGAGCTGCGCAACCGAACGCTACCTCCCATCATGGCTACCAACAACGCGCAACCTGGCTCTTCCACTCCATTCCCCAGCAACCCCAGCGTTCTTCGTTTGCGAGAGCCCAAGGTCTTTAGCGGAGCTGATGAGACCGACGTGGAAGACTGGTTCGCTAACTACGAACTGGTGAGCGCAAACAAGTGGGCTGACGCGGACAAATTGACTAATGTCATCTTTTACCTCACTGACGTGACCGAAATGTGGTATAACAACCACAAAAACGACATTGCAACGTGGTCCATCTTTAAAACCTTGTTTGCTGACGTTTTTAGCCGACCCGCAGTCCGCAAATACAGAGCCGAACAACGCTTGCGGACTCGCGCACAAAAGCCAACGGAATCTTTCACCAGCTACATCGAAGACATTATTGGTCTTTGCAACCGTGTGAACACCACCATGCCCGAGTCGGAGAAGATTCAACACATCCTCAAAGGGATAAATGACGGTGCATACCAGCTGCTCCTGGCCCGTAATCCTGCCACCGTTGCGGAACTTGTCACTTTGTGTCAAAGTTTCGACGAGTTGAGCAAGCAGCGCGCCCTGACTCGGCCATTTTCCTCACACGCCGACTCGCTCTCCAGTCTCACTTCTGTTCCCGACCACTCACCAACCCTGCAAGAGATTAAAGACTTCGTGCGTGAAGAAGTAACTCGGCAACTGTCGTTGATTCCCTTCACGCAGCAGCCGCCGTCCTCTCGTCTGCCCTCACCACTCCGCGACGTTATTGCCGAAGAGGTAGCTCAGGCTGTTCCCGTCGCTGCCCACCAGCAGCCTGTGGCCATGCCTGTTGCCCATGCGCCGGCTATGCAGCCCGTGGCCGCGCCTCTTACGTATGCCCAGGTGGTACGTAGCAGACCCCGCCAGCAGCATTTGCCACCCATGTCTTTAGTCGCTCCCCACTTCGCCCCTTTTTCGACACCTTGGGCCGCACCACGAGTCAGCAATTCCTGGTGCACTCCTGACAATCGACCGATCTGCTACGCCTGCGGTACTCCAGGACACGTGGCACGATATTGTCGCCGTCGCTTCCAACCACTCCACGACGCTACTCGGCCGTTACCGTATGACCCACAGCCCATGCACATACCTGCTCCCTATCCCTCACCGCAGTATGGATACACTAACCTTCCTGAGTCTCGGTCACCACAGCCTCAAACTCACTCTCCCCGCTCCCCATCTCCTCGCAGGCGATCACTGTCCCCAATGTGGCCTAGACCCGCTTCCTCCAACCGGGAAAACTGAACGCCGCAGTTCCAGAGGCAAGAACTGCGCCGTCGTCGAAATGCTTAAGTCCTCGCACTTCACCAGCTAACGTCGTCGCTATATCTGTCGATGGTGTTTCTACCTTTGCCCTCGTCGACACAGGTGCTGCCGTTTCTGTTATAGCCACCCAGCTCTGCCACTCCCTACGCAAAGTGACCACGCCGCTCTCTGGACTATCGCTTCGTACAGCTAGCGCACAACAAGTTCGACCTCTCGGCACCTGTACGGCCCGCATATTCATCCAAGGCTCTATGTACGTTGTCGAGTTCATCGTCCTTTCGGGTGCTCACTTGACGTTATCCTCGGGTGGGACTTTCTTTCAAATCATCATGCCATCATCGACTGCGCACGCGCTGAAGTTCAATTTTCGCACCTGTGTGACGAACCTTTGCACGAAACCCTTGAGCGGTCGCCAAAACTTGTCGTGCGTGAGGACACTGAAATTCCGCCAGCCTCTCTTGCCGTTGTCCCGGTTTGCTGCGATGACTATAATGATGCTACAGTAATGTTTACACCTTCCGACATTTTCATGAGCCGCAGAGCCGTTTCCTTGCCTTTCGCTACACTCGACGTCACTGCGGGCCGAAGCAATATTTTTGTCCAAAAGCCCCTTTCTGCACCGCTTACGCTACTTGCCGGCGAATGTCTTGGTCGAGTGGAGTACCTAGATTCCTCTTTATTCCTTAACATGCCAGACGAATCATGCAGTAGCGTCTCGACCGAACTTCATGCCCTTTCCCCACTGGAATGCTCATAGAGTGACACCTTCTCGAGTTCCATCGCCGACACTTTAAGTGCCCATGAACGCGCCGAGCTTCTTAATCTCCTCCAGCACTTCGTGAATTCATTCGACGTTTCTCAGCCGCAATTGGGTCGGACTTCCACAGTGCACCACTACATTGACACCGGTTCGCACCAGCCATTGCGTCAAAGACCGTACCGTGTCTCTGCTGCAGAACGTCACGTCATCAACGACCAGGTCGAAGAGATGCTACGCCGTCGCGTTATTCAACCATCTCACAGTCCTTGGGCATCTCCTGTCGTTCTAGTTCGAAAGAAAGATGGATCGATTCGATTTTGCGTCGACTACCGGCGATTAAACAAGGTGACGCGGAAAGACGTCTATCCATTACCACGCATAGACGACGCCCTTGACAGCCTCCAAGGAGCCGAATTCTTCTCCTCCTTAGACTTACGATCTGGATACTGGCAGGTTCCTATGGCAGAAGCTGATCGCCAGAAAACTGCGTTCATTACACACCAGATGGCCTGTACGAATTTAACGTAATGCCATTTGGTCTTTGTAATGCTCCTGCCACGTTTTAACGACTCATGGACAACACACTGCGTGGACTGAAATGGTCTGTGTGTCTATGCTACCTCGACGACATTGTCGTTTTCTCTCCCGATTTTCTTACGCATCTGTTTCGGCTCCAACTGGTTCTGACGTGTTTAACCAACGCTGGGCTCCAACTGAACCTTAAAAAGTGCCTCTTCGCCGCGCGAGAGCTGTCCATCTTAGGGCACATCGTCTCCAAGCATGGTGTTCGACCCGACCCTGCAAAACTGCGAGCAGTCGCTGAGTTCCCGAAACCTACTACACTGAAAGAATTACGCAGTTTTGTCGAACTAAGTTTGTACTTCCGGCGCTTCGTGCGAAATTTTGCATCGATCATGTCACCACTGACCAACCTCCTACGCGGTGATGCAGACCTTTCATCCTGGTCTTCTGACTGCGACGTCGCGTTTGCCACGCTCCGTAGTCTGCTAACATCTCCTCCAATTCTTCGGCATTTCGACCCAACAGCTGCAACGGAAGTTCACACAGACGCTAGCGGGGTAGGTCTTGGCACTGTCCTCGCCCAGCGCAAGCCGGGCTACTCCGAATACGTCGTCGCTTATGCGAGTCGCACGCTCACTAAAGCTGAGGCCAATTACAGCGTCACTGAAAAAGAGTGCTTAGCGCTAGTGTGGGCGCTTCGCAAGTTCCGCCCTTATTTGTACGGTCGCCCATTCGACCTGGTAACGGACCACCATGCACTTTGTTGGCTCGCCACATTGAAAGACCCTTCTGGCCGCCTAGCTCGGCGGGCACAGCAAATCCAGGAGTACGACATTCGTGTCATCTATCGCAGCGGACGCAAGCATTCTGACGCCGACGCCCTGTCGCGTTCGCCTTTACCTCCCGACTCGGCCTGCGGAACCACTGGTACCAACTCTATCGCATCTCTCGACCTCGACTCCTTTACCAGTGAACAACACAAGGACCCGTGGATCGCTTCCCTTTTTAACTGTCTTTCTGGATCGTCAACCACTGCGGTACCACGATCTCTCCGACGTCAAGCTGCTCATTTCGCCATTCGTGATCGGCTGCTACACCGACGCAACTACGCCCCCGAAGGTACTAAGTGGCTCTTGGTTGTCCCGCGCAGCTTGCGATCACAAATCTGCGCCTCCTTTCACGACGATCCCCAATGTGGTCATGCCGGAGTTTTCAAAACTTACGAACGCATTCGCCATCGATTCTACTGGCGTGGAATGTATAATTTCGTTCGAAAATTCGTTATGGGCTGTCCTGACTGTTAACGCCGCAAATCACCGCCTTTCCACTCGTCCGGTGCGCTTCAACCACTTCCATGCCCTGCCAAACCTTTCGATCGGATTGGAATTGATCTCTATGGCCCTCTACCGACAACATCAGATGAAAATCGGTGGATCATAGTCGCTGTGGATTATTTAACACGCTACGCTGAGACCGCCGCCCTTCCAAGTGCCACTGCGCGGGACGTAGCATCCTTCATCCTTCATCGCTTCATACTACGACATGGTGCACCTCGAGAACTACTAAGCGACCGAGGTCGAGCCTTCCTATCAGAAGTCGTCACGTCTCTGCTTTCTGAATGTCATGTTGTTCATCGCAAGACCACGGCATACCACCCGCAGACTAACGGGCTCTCGGAAAGATTTAACCGCACCCTTGGCGATATGCTCGCCATGTATGTGACATTCGATCATACTAACTGGGATCGCATTCTTCCATTCATTACGTTCGCATATAACACCGCGGCACAGTCTACCACTGGATTTTCACCTTTCTTTCTTCTTTATGGACGCGAACCATCCCACACCATCGATACTCTCCTTCCATACCGTCCTGACGCATCCGAATGCCCATCTGTGTCCGAAGCTGCCCGAAATGCGGAAGAGTGCCGTGAACTCGCACGCACCTTTACGTCACAAGAACAACAGCGCCAGAAAGAAAACAACGCCGACTCTTCACAAAGCCCCAGCTATTCCCCGGGATCACTTGTATGGCTGGCTGTTCCTTACCAAACCCCCGGCATTTCCTCAAAACTCGTTCCAAAGTACGAGGGACCATACCGCGTTTTGGAGCAAACCTCGCTGGTGAATTTTCTCATCGAGCCACTTTCCCCATCTGACGACATGCGCCGGCGTGGACGTGACATCGTCCACGTCGCCCGCCTTAAGCCATACCATAGCCCTCTGCCTCCAGACTCTTAGGTCGCCAGGATGGCTCTTTTTCGGCGGGGGCAAATTGTGAAGAAGAAAGAGCATCGTTGGCAAGCAACATCGCCACCGCTTGGGCACTGGGTGCTGGGCTTCGCTCGCTCGGCTCGTGCTGATCTTCGCTGGCATCTGCTTGACCGTTGCTCTTGCACGATCGTGTTTCTTCGTAGGACCACCGTCGCAGCAGTCGCCAATAAACCCTTTTTCAGTTTGTTTTGTTTGTTTGTTTGTTTGTTTTGTTTTTGTTTGTTTGTTTGTTTGTTTGTTTGTTTGTTTGTTTGTTTGTTTGTTTGTTTGTTTGTTTGTTTAGTTGTTTGGAGGGGTGGCCATCAAAGGCTCTCGGGAATACTGGTAAAGAAATGGAATAGAACAGTACAGCGGTGAAGGAGACTTCGAAAAGCTTATTTGCAGAGTTCCGCATCGAACTGTGCACTTTCGATTTCTGCGCTTGTCGTCAGACTTTCATGGCCAACGTCCAGTTTGCACGCTATCACGTCGTTACGCAGTGAACTGTTGTGTCTTCGAATGGACATTGTCGGCAGCTTCGTATGAAGAATATTTTAAACTCGTGGCGACAAATTGTCGAACTTTCAGTCAAGCAGTGCCAAGCTTGGCGTTCTCTTAGGATACTCGTTTTTATAGATGGGCGTGCAGCATCCTAAAATGCGCATCGATTATGACGGGTCAAAACTGAAGGCATAGGGATACATTCGTGTTGGCAAGTTCACGTTTTTGGCTTTGCCCCAGAGGAGTCCCATTCACCTTCAATGCTTGTAACTCGTGATGGAGTCGCACTTTGATGCGACATGCAAAATGTGTCATCTGTCATCAGTGGCCATTCCTGCGTTCCGCCTCTCGGCACCTGGCTTAGATATCACGTATCTTGTTGTCGGTGCTAATATATATTAACTAGCCAGGCCTGTACTATGACAACTTCACGAACTTATCTTTGCGTGTTCGCACTTGATGGTCAAAGGTTTGTTCATGATGTCAGAGACAGGCATTCGTGAAGTTTTTTTTAGGGCCGTCGCATTAACCCTTCAGTAGGCAATTCCATAGCAGTGTATTAAAGGGGCACTTGACATGATCTTTTACAGGTTCCCCAACTGCTTTCTATAGGTCCTTTTTACACGTATAGTAACATAGCAAAAACGAGAGTGCTCTTCAACTATTCTGCAAATGCAAATCGCATAAAGAAATGTACTGTTCTGCAAGTACTACGGAACAAAACAAAAACGCCAGGCCTGCGCTGAAGGTGCACCACAGTCACAGCGAAAGCTAGAAGAGTGGCCTTTCAGAGCCTCTTCTAAACACTCATTGGGTAACTGATGCAAGCACACTTGCTCGATACCCACTACGGCATTAATAATAAAAATTTTGGAGCAGTAAGCCGGCTATGCTATTTTTCGTCATTCTTTTGAGAAGCGTGGTATCCGCTAAATACTTGCAAAGAATTTTGTGTCAATTGTTGATGCAGTGGCTGACGACGATGAGGAATCGTACCTAAGGGGAAATGCACCGCAGTTAATAGTAGAACAGTAACAAGCTTTTTAAATACGTTGGAGCATTGGACGACTCACTCGTTACGGTATTCGCATTGCGCGATGAGTGGTTGTTCTTTTCGCTCTTTTAAAATGCTTTATAAGTCGTATTAACGCGATTGTTTCCCGACATCAAGGTTGCCTAAGACAAGTTTGTCAGCAAATCCCAAGCACTTGAAAAAAAAAACACTATTTTTTACACTTGCATACTATAAAGAAAAAAAAACACTTGCATAGCTTTCAGTGGTAGAGCACTGGGCTGGCACCCAGCGGACCCGAGTTCGAGCCCCACGGTGGCATTGGTACTAGGTTTTTTTTATTTCGTGTGACAGTGGTTACGGACACCGGCGGCGGCGGTGGACCACTACGGCGACGCGCGAGACCCGAGTTTCATCACATAACAGCTTTCGGTGTAAAACTGGGAAAGCTTCACACTAGTTGTTCTTATTCAGAAAGGGCAGCGTAGCTGGGAAGCTTTCCTTAGCATACCAACATAGCCTAGCCTAGAGGTAGTAGTTAAGCCTGATTATAGCATAGAGTTTCCCAATATATACTAGAGGGAACTCTGGCGCTAGTATCAAAAGGAGCTGCAATGCACAGCGCTTCAGCGAGCATGGGAATCATGGGTAGTACACACATGTGTCTGAAATTCGTACTTCTGGCCTGCTTTTGGCTCCGTGTGTGTTCGTGTGGCTTGAAGCTGTTTTCTCAGGAAACAAAAATCAGCAAATGGTCAGCGATTGCGCTTCACCCCCCTATTTTTTCGAATTACCTTTCCAAATGGGGTCACGAAGTTCAATAGGGTTGAATCTTTCTTTCAAAACAAAACAGAAACACAGCAATCAACGAAGCCGCAAGTACGATTCGCCACCCGCAAGTACGAAGAATAGGCAAATGTGTGTACTACCCATTATTCCCATGGTCGCTGAGCGATCGCAGCGCCAGAGTGCCCTCTAGTTAATTTTGGGAAACTCTATAGGTTATAGCTACGTGAGAGTAGAGGGTAGCCCGGAAAATCTGAGTCGAGCCTAAGAAAGTCATGTTGATGCCCCCGCCCCATCTCTCTCTCTACTTGTTTCGTTTTTTCTCCGTCTTTTTCATTCTCTCTCCGTCTAATGTTTTCTTTCATTCTGTTTCTATGCATTTTTTTGTATCTGTCTGTTGCTGTTCCCATATTTTTTCATTACTTTATTCTTCCCTTTATCTTTTTCTTTTTCTCTTTGCTCAGAAAAAATGCAGTCATATGGTTCCCATAAACGCTTGCTCTGCTAACGCGACTAGATATTCAAGTGATTACAACAATCACCTTCGGACAGTCAGTACCTAGGTTAGAATCTTGCCTCACTAATAAATTGCATTTCATTATCACCATTTCTTTCTTTTTTATTCTCTTCTCAACTTCTCACCTCCTCTCTTTCTGCTTTTCTTCTTCCAGCGCTTTGCTGAGGAAAGTAAGTCGATGTCATCACGCGGTGGGTTTTTCTGCGCACAATGAGTGATCTACAAGTGGTTTGTTTTAAGGCGAAAGTGTTTACTGTCTCATACTCGCGTCCATCCACCCGTGCTCTAGATGGTGCCAGTTGTGGCCTCTCCCTCTCACACTCTTTCAGCAACCTCATCATTACTGAAAGAGTGTATAAAACAAAAAATAATATAAGTGCCACGACCGTCTCGTCCGAGCAAAGTGTTGAAAACACTCGCCTTTTCGTGCAAGCGTTGCATGGTCAGCGCAGCGTGATACGCTTTACGGTCCTTAAAATTACTTTTGTATGCCTTTTATAGTAAAAGACGCACATACAGAATATATACCTGTTGTTATGGTGCCCCGGATATGCGCAATTGGTTTTCAATTGGCAGTTGCACAAGTATGAACGCTGAGCAACATTGGTGGGCGCTGTGGAGGGGGTGGGCCGTTTCAAGTTGCCGGTGCCGCTAGGAATGAACAAACAGATAAATGTACAGACAGACAGACAGACAGACAGACAGACAGACAGACAGACAGACAGACAGACAGACAGACAGACAGACGGACGGACGGACGGACGGACGGACGGACGGAGAGACAGACAAACAGACAGACAGACAGACAGACAGACAGACGGACGGACGGACGGACGGACAGACAGACAGACAGACAGACAGACAGACAGACAGACAGACAGACAGACAGACAGACGGACGGACGGACGGACGGACGAACGGACAGACAGACAGACAGACAGACAGACAGACAGACAGACAGACAGACAGACAGACAGACAGACAGACAGACCAAAATTTTTGCGTTGAAGGTCCCCAAGAAAAACTATCATCTTTGAAAAGGACAAAAAAAGACTTGGCAAGTCAGTCGAATGGCCATAGGCTTGCGCCGAAGACACTTTGAAACTTACAAAGTGTCCTTCAATTTTCAGCATCTGTCACAAAGCAACACCATGGAACTAGGACCGCTTTGAAGAAGAATGGCGATTTGGGCTAGTTGGTTTGAATTCATATTAATAAGGGCTGAATTCATAGTAATGTGCTGTTTCTTCTAGCACATTCGTGCTCGCGCTGCAGCCCTTATTACTAGGACAGCTTTCTCAGAGATTTATCACGGCCGTTGAGCGGAGAAGTATAGGTAGCCTGTGCTTTCCTTTTTTTATTAAGCGCCAACGAGATAGTGTTTATGTTGAAATTGACAAACTATCAGGGTCCAAGCTACATCCCTGACTATTATCTACACTTATATTTGTCTGTTAACTATTTGTCCAGCATATATGGTAGAGTTGGACTACTAAAGACGGCGCGTAAGCGGACCTAATAATAGATACAAACAAAATAGCCCCAACTACCTTGAAACATATATAACGTATTGTACTTCCGAGAGCGTTTGTAAACTTTCAAAAGCCCAGTTGGCGCTTGCCTTCATTTTCAATTGAATCTTGTAGCAATCAAACCGTATCCTTTGTTTTCGACGTAATTAGCAATTTCGGGTAGATTTTTATTATTGAATAAAACCATGTAGTTTTTTTTTTACGGACTTTCAGAAATAGCACATATCAGAATCCCCTTTTGCGAAAGTGTGACTTCATCCTTTGAGAATATGCCCTTCAGCAGGGACTGACACAGCTAACATCGAAATTGCTTTGAAGTCGATAAGCGCACACGAAAAAGAATATTGATTTTCGAGCGCGCATACACACGTTTATGGGTTCCTTCTTTTCTCCTCAAAGGATATGCTCCGACTTACAATGCAATCTTCAGTATTCTTTGCTTTTCTTCCCGCCATTCTTCTTGCTTACTTTACACAGTAAAAAGAGTTCGAATCGGCTACATCTTATATCAAATGATATTCTTGGCTGCTGGAGGCAGAATGGCCTTTTTCAAAAATCAATTTCAGCCTCCTTTTCAAGACGACCTATGGTGTGATACAAAAAAAATATGCGATACACAATGATAGAAAGACGTCTTAGATGGTGTGCCAGTCTATTTTATTATTTCGCTCTTTCCCCTTTGATATGTCTTCAACCGTAAATGTTTTATCAAGCAGACGCACAGAGACAAAAAGTGAGGGGATTGCATGACACTGTAGAAGTTTAGTACATTTCATAAATTGTTCGTAAAGCGTAATCATCAGACATTAACAGTTCAATAGAGATAGGGAGATATGATGCGGCAAAGCGGGGAGGTTAGCCAAAAAAGAAATATCTGATTGACTACCCAGCACTGTGCAAGGAGTAAGGAGAGACACAAAAGTGGGTAAGAAAAGAATGAGAGAAGGAGGTATGGAAGTAGAAACACACACAAACACACAAGATGGTCAAAATCATCCAGCGAGGCATTTCACCTGTAGGGCCCGTAAACATAACTCGTTTGTACTGGTGATGCGATTGTTCGACAGCACCCCAAATCAAGCATATTGTACATTGCTCTTGTTTTTTGAAAAGATGAATAGTACAGAGTATGTGCTTGCGCGCATCTCGTGCACATTCAAAAAGAGAGCGACACAACATCAAAGGAAAAGCAAGAATGTTAAGTAGAAAGCACGCTTTTCACTCCCCTGCAAATGGGAAGTGGGAAAAGGGAGGAAAATCGACAGAAGAGAAAAAGAAAAGATAGCAGAAGTAATACGCTCGCATGCTCCGCCCATACCCTCAAGGTGATCAAACTGCGCTGCGAAAATGTTCATGCACCTTCAGTGCCAAATATATATATATATATATATATATATATATATATATATATAGAGAGAGAGAGAGAGAGAGAGAGAGAGAAGAGAGAGCATCGAACGCGTTATTCGAAGGTCGTAGGTTCGATTCCTGCTCACAGTTGGTAATTTTTTCATCCACTTTTCTTTCTTCTTATTTACATTCCATTGGTTTTCATAACTTCCCCTGTACATTCCTTGGCATTCCTGTCTGTTAGATCTCATTAATATTGTGTTAAAACACAAAAAAACGAGCCCTTAGGTATACACTTCTTTCCCTTACATATATATATATATATATATATATATATATATATATATATATATATATATATATCATAGGACTGAATGTGGAAGCGCATTGAAAGCTTCCACATAACACGCCACGCAGGCATATAAGGGACATTTCATTAAAAGTGTTCATTGACACATAATACGAAAAACCCCGATGGGTAATCAGAGGAATGAAATGTTGGGCTGAGTAAAAACTTGAGTATGGTTTATGGTCTGAGGATCAACTCGTAATGCACTGGAATAAGTTATACCCATGTCCGCAAAGCATGAGCTGTTGGGTATACTTGGGCTATCAAAATGGACAAAAGCTGAAGGGGCGGCTGAACTAATAGAATTAAATCTAGCGAAACGCTTTCCTAGAAAGCGGTCTCGAAAAGGTTTTCATTTTCTTAGCTTAGCTAGAAAGAGCCTGAAGTGAGACGAAGTACGAATTTGTTTAGACCATCAATAAAAATACTAAACTAATTGGGTAATAAATCTTGCAAGGTGCACGTTTCAGATATAGATATTATACTTATTTTAAGATAGGTTTATTAATTTAAAAATATTTAAACAGTATCATCCCTTTTGGCATGGCCGCTATTATCTTTTTTTTTCATCAACAGACTATGAAAATCTGTTTTTTTTAATCTACAGATATATAGATCTGCATCAAATATTACGCCATATAAGACCCACGAAAAAAAAACGAAACAAGCCTAAAGCCACAACAAAGAAAAGTGAAAACCAAAGCAAACTTATTTAAGTCAATGCGGTCTCCCTTTTATAAATACGTGAACACGACGCTTCGTAGGAATACCAACGGAGAAATAAAAGTTGGTGTGGGCTGAGAGCAAGGCGATCCCGACACCACAACGCTTTTGAGGTTTGGCAAGACGCGTCCAGGGGCAACAAAGCTGTACACGCAGCGAAGAACGGTATGATGCCTGGAGGGATTCGCCGCGCTTCTCGGCATCAGCGTTCAGTGTCAATGAAAACACCCGCTAGTGCAGCACCGCAACGGTGGCATTTTCTTGACGCAGCTGCTGCATATCGCATCTACACAGCCCGTTCCTGCGGGAGGCGCCCGCCACCGATCGAAAGACCTTATGTGGACTTTTCTTCTTTCTTCTTTCTTTTTTTCTTCATTTCTTTTGTCCTCTTCTTTATTGCTTCTTCTTCTTTCGTTCTTTTTTTCTTTCTTTCTTTCACTTTTTTTTGCTACTACGACCCACTTTTTTGTTTCTCCTTGTGAATGCGCACGAAATGTCAAACACATTGTGATATGGGCCCTCTTTTGTATATACGAATGGCAGAAAAAACACCTGACGATAAATATTCTCTCAAATCTTCAGCTAAAGAGCACGAACCTGAATACAAAGGCTGCTGTGTTTTATCGTTATAAGAAATCTTCTGAAATCTTCAGCTAACAAGCATGGATCCGAATACAAAGTCTGCTATCTTTCGTCATTATAAGAAATTTTCTTAGCTCGTGAAGTAACTTTTCAATGACTCCCAAGTCTCTGTGAAATTATCGGCAATGAACGGGCCGATCAAGCTGCCCGTTAAGCCTATACACAAAAACTATTACATATAACACCACTCTCGAAGACTGACGCCGCATGGAAGCTACGCGTGCTAGCTCGCCAGTGCACCACGTTACAGTGGAACCGACCACACTTCAACCACGCCCGACTGTATTCCTTGGATGCAACCCTCAGTCTTCGAATTCTCGCAGGACTTCACCGATGTTTTGTGTAGGTTACGGTTGGGTGTCGCATTTACGCACGCGTACGCATTTCACATACGGATGGCTGACACCACAACATGTGACCACTGCGGCAGTTTTGAAACGATTCAACATATTCCGAGCGAGTGCCCGCAGTACTGTTTACAGAGCCAGGCGATTTGCAAGACGTTTGATAAGCTAGATGACCGAACTCTTTCGGAAGAATGAATGTTGTGTCATGGAGCGGACGTACCGTCTCAAAAGAAGACTGTGCAAGCGCTACTGCGCTTCTTGCGTTCAAGTAGCCTCTCAGAAAGACTTTGATCTGAACGTCATGCGTGCGTGTCTATGCGGGCATGTGTCTTTTTTTCTCGCTTTTATTTATTTGTCTATTTATGTCATCTGTGCAACCACTACCCCCCCCCCCGCCCTACGCATAATAGCAATCGAGTAAATTTTACCATATTAACTTCCCAGCGTTTCCATTTCAACTCTCTCTCTCTCTCTCTCTCTTTCTTAGCACACAGAAACAGACAAGGAAGTTCTTGTTCTTGTTGCCCTTCACTTGTGGCTCATAACCACTGAGGGGGGTTGGCCGATAATTGAGTGGTTTTACAAAGTATTATTCTATTTTAGAGTAAAGAAACTTACAAATTGAAAACGTTATAAATTTTAGAATAAAATTTTGATGATCACTGATCGGTACTTACTATAAAGCTTTTTTTTGTATTAGTAATAGATATTAACCTACATCAGAACAAAGCTTAAAAAAGAAATAAAAAGGGAGAAGTTATGCGTATGTCGACACAGAAGATTAATATTAGTCTGTTAGTCTTTTCGTTTCATTCAGATAATTCCGCACTGCCTCGCAAACTTACGCACTGGCAAACCCAGAACTAGAGGCTCCGAAGGACAGAATCACGGACATGGATAAATTCATTCCAATAGCACGTAAAGGATTTTACACCTTGGAAATGGAAGACAGTGCTGCTTGCGGTCATTGCGGCAGCGACGAAACTCCAGAGCACGTTCTCTGTCACTGCCCTCATTACAGCGTGTAAAGACGGCAACTAGCTGCTGCGTTAGCTCGCCTAGACGACAGACCTTTGTCTTAACAATCAGTGCTTGAAAGGCGACATGATTTGTGTGCTCACAGAAAATCAGTGAAGGCCTTACTGAACTTTTTGCGTGGCAGTGGCCTATTGTATAGACTATAGCACCCCAGCCCCCCCCCCCCTTTTTTTTGCGCGCGTCTATTTCCCTCTTCACTTTCTTTCCCATCTTTCTTCCCCATTCTCCCTTCCCCTAGTACAGGGTAGCAAACCGGATGCTCCATTTTCTCGTTAACCTCCCGGCCTATCCCTCAGTTTATTCTCTCTATATACCTTGGATCTACGAGCTGCAGTAAATGTCTACATGTTAAAAAGTAATGATCCATAGTTCCTGGCTCGCCACAGAAAGCGCACATTGGAGAATGAGCCTGAGGAGACCTGCGTTGGTAGAAATTAGTTTGGGCACCCTACAGCGCAGCCTCGTAATTGCGACTGCTAGTTTACGTGCGTCACAAAAGGATCGACGCCAGAAATTTATTAAGTGCCGATATTCAGTCGAATTTTTTAGTCATGTACCTGGGGAGCTTTCTATAATGGTACGCCTGTGAAATCGCGCTGCCGTCACATAGGCGGATGGTGGAAAACACGGTAAAATTGGCCCACTTATTGCTGACTTCACTGAAGAATCGGTGATTTCGTTTAAGAGCAACCCTTTGTAGCCCGGCACTTAAACTAACGTAACTTTGCCTAAATGAGTGGGGAGAGGGTATTAATGCACAAAACGCCTTTATTATGTGCGATTCAGCATCAACCGAAAGTGCATCGCAAAGAGACTGAGATTCTGTTATTATAACAGCCAAAGAAGTTTCCGCGTTCCACATTCGTAAGGCGAGTACCACTGCGAGACACTCAGCCACAAAAACGGGTATGAAATCAGGTAGTCGGAGCGAATAGGACCAATCCAAGTTCGGGCTGAATATACGAGGAAAGAAGACAAACAAACGCTTCTTCGTCTTCTTTTCTCGCCTAGTATTCTGTTGATTCGCTGAAAACCTTTCGTTGGAATGGCTCCTGCAATTTTTTCACTTCGCCCTACCACCTGTCTCCACTAGTTAGGAAGTTTTTCACCTTAATTTCTTTGATTTCTCTCATACCTGATGGCTCTACTCGGCTTAAGCCCGCGGCCATAGGGAGTGCAGTTATGAAGCCAGCGTGAAAACATTCTTTTTCTTATTTCTGAGCATTGTCGGATACTTTCTTAAAACACCTGTATCAGGAGCGTCGTTCCTCTCTTACATTCGCTTGGTCAGAAAATGCTTACAGTGTTTGTTTCTCAATTTAAAAATAAAAATACAAAGTCAGCTCCAACTGCATACAAATATATTCCCAAATGAAAAATTTAAATTCGGGTCAAGAGCATAAAGATACTTTTTAATTATCAGAATCTGCCTAATTATTCGGTATCGTGCAGCTCCTCAAACAGAGAATGGGATATATTGCTATATTATTTTCCTGTGTCGTAGATAACAAAGAAAGCATTTCGCATTCAGCGCACACTGAGGTGCAATTTTTTTTTCTTCTCGTACCGGACACCCTGGAACATTTGCTTCTTGCATGCCAGTGTATTGCCAGGCGTAATCTGCAACAACACAGGACTGATAATGAAGCAGTATGGACGAACGAAGACCTTACCGAAACGTGGGCGGCAAAGCTCGCCCTCGAGGACTTGGAAGACCAACAACAACTCGTCGCCAGGGCCAAGAAGGCAGTAGAAGCCAGAGGGTTCCTGGACTAAGGAGCCCTCCCACCTCAGGGTGACACCGGGCATCACTCGGGGCACTGTTTCAAAAATAAACGTCTACTTTTCTCTCTCTCTCTCTCTCTCTCCCAAAGCTTTGCTTTGTCTTGAAGTTGCCACGCTACGAGTGTGAGCGGGGACAAGCAGCACCACACCTTCTGTGAGATGAAACTTAAACCATTGAACAGCTCATTTCGCGAGGCATGACAAAGCGAACATTCGCCTTCACTGTTCAAAACACAAAATTAAATGCCTTTGCACACCAAAGAAAGTGCGACACCTGAATTATTTATAAGCTGAAGCGTCTAAAAAATGCAGACTATTAAGTCGGATACATTACGCGGAAACAGGGTATTCAGCGAGAACTTTATGGCCGGAGGAGTTTCTGCGAATGAAGAATCTTTGGAGGCAGAGATCAACAACACTAAAAAAGTCGAGAATACACGCACTGAGCGACCACCGCGAGGACAGGACACCGTTTGCCGAAATGGGTTCAGGGGATTCATTCAGCACAAGCCCAGATTTCATAGTTGTGGCCAGCGTGTCGCGTCCTCCTTGGATCGATCTCACTCCCGACGGCGTCGTTCCGGTGAGAAAACCCTTTACATAGACTGCATACCTGATTCACGGAGAGGATTTTTATTTTCTTGGTATACCTCCAAAAACGTTTCGTTAATCCCACAGTGATGACTGTGGTGTCTTTTGCTAGACGTTGTGTCAAGTCTTGTTCTTAACACGGTATACGTTTGCCGCCGTTTGTGCATTTTTTTTCTTCTTCTTCTTATTCCCTGCATTTTGCATCACAATTTGGGACAGTCACTTTGTCATAGGACGCACTCCATGTTTAAAATCAGCGCATTGAGCCACCCTCCACGATAGTTTCGTAGATATTGTTCTTGAAGGCTGACCGGAAGGTCACGGGATCGAATCGCGGCCGTGACGTCCACGATTCTACGAATCCATGGTGCTGGAGGCCGGTGCACTCAGTTGCAGGCGCTTGTTAAAGAATCTCAGAGGTTTGAAATTTCCTGAGACCTCCGCTACGGTGTCTCTCAATAATAGTGTGGTTTGGGGACATAGAACCCAAGCAATCATTGAAACTCTTTTAGAATACTGAGCCCACACTAGCATTGAGAGACTTACAGGGGAAAAGACGGAGCGCAAGTAGGGACATGGGGAGTGGTCTTTCTCGAGGTTATCTGTGCTGGACTATGCAGACTAAACTGGGACTTATGTTGAACCAAAAACATTTGTTTCACGAGAAAGACAAGCATTTAAAGCACGTTGCGGGGAAGTTGGTGCCGCGCCACGGTGGTCTAGTGGCTAAGGTACTCGGCTGCTGACCCACAGGTAGCGGGATTCATTCCCACCTGCGGCGGCCGCACTTCCTATGAAGTCAGAAATGTTATAGGCCCATGTGCTCAGATTTGGGTGCACGTTAAAGAACCCCAGGTGGTCGAGATTTCCGGAGCCCTCCACTACGGCGTCTCTCATAATCATATGTTGGTTTTGGTACGTTAAACCCCACATATCAATCAATCAATCAAGCGGGGAAGTTGGTGATACATTCCTAACTAAAATATTGTAGCGCTATATTTGAAAGGATGGTACAGAGAAAAACACGACAGGACGGGCGCTGACTCCAAGTAAGTCAGCGCCCGTTCTGTCATGTTTTCTTTGTGCTGTCCTCGTTGAATGCAGCGATAGAATATTTTAATTATGAAAAAGCATTGATTGTCATGTGCGTCTTCAAATAGGGAAACAAACATTCAAGCCGTTGCTTAAAATTGGAAGAAATCATCATTACTTTTACAGCCGCAAATATAAATACAGGCCCATAAGATTACGTCCGCGCTATATATTCATGCTAAATTGATTAGTCGTCTGAAAACGCGACGCCAATTGCGTTAGTAATGACTCCTGCTGGGCGGTTCCTGGCGGATGTTTATACAGACTCGCCTAGTTTTACCACTTCCACCTGGACATCTTCAATTTCCGGACCCTTTTGAAGAGGAAGTTTGCGTTGTTAATCAAACTTACCTGCGTCAGTCGTGAGTTGTTCAATTAAAGACTTGAGTTGTCGCAAAAACTGGGTGGAAGCTGTTTAGCACCTTACGCTTCATTAATCTGCTTTGCTGGGAGAGAAAAAATAAAAATGACCAGATGTACCGTGTACTTAGAGGCTGCAATTAAGCAAATGCGCAATACGCTGTTTTCGAGGAAGTAATAAATTAATTCACCAGGCTTAAGTTAGCGATACTTGGGCAAGGTAGCAAGCTCAACGGTAATGCACTGCCATTAGTGAAGCATGTTTTCAAAAGGTGGTATTTTTTTGTTATTAGCACAATAATTCGTTTTTTGTTACAGGTGTTTTGTTACGTTATAGGGTCCAACAGTTCCTTATTTTTATCCTGGCTCAATTATTTTAGCTGCGCTGCATTACCTATGAACACAAGCGAATGCATTACATATAACACGTACTAATATGCAGTGTTATAAGGGCTTCTGCCCCCCACGTTTCTTTTTACTTCCGGGAAGAGCTAGGGAAAGCCGCCGAAAAACGTTTTTTTTTTATTCAGCTTTAAGAAGTGCTCAGTCCTGTCCCTGTTCTAATAACGTATCTGTATAGTTCACTATCGCAAAATTACAATTATATTTCTTAGTATGTGGGAGCATCAATTAGGCAGAAGCATACCGAACGATCAGTAATTATTGCCGTGATCTGCCACGTTTCCAGATAAGTTCAATGTCATTACGTGATCTGTCACCGTATCTAGTAATTAACGTGATACGAAGTTAGCAAAAATGTAAACGAACTACTGCTAACGCTGAAACTATGTAAGTCGGGTTTTGCCAACCGTATTTATTAAAATATCACTTCATGAAATATTTTCTACAGAGCATGACAAAGTTATGAACAAGTGCAAAATGCCCTACTTTTACACAAGTTTTGAAGTTGAAAGAGATGTGCAATTTTTCTTTATTTCACATAAACATTAAATACACATCCCACATTATTCGGAAAGTTGCTTTTGATTAGCGAGAATATTACGTTTAAACTTTCACCAGATAAAAAAATATATAGGTCCTACGAGAACGACGTTATTTATTCCTAATGACAAACATTTCCGAAAAAGAAGCCATTATCCGACGCAAACCACCGGAACCATGCAAGGTCCCATTCACTCTCGAGCCTGTAAAAAGAAAGTGCTTCCTGCTGGAGAAAAGTTGGCAGTAAAGCACAATGTTCGATGTAAAAAAAAATCCCGCATTGGCAGAGCTGCTATAAAAATTGCAGTGCGCATGTGCAAAATGAATGACTTTGTTTGCGTAGCGCCAGCAACCTGCGACGTACGTCGAGCGGCAAAAAACCTGCTTAATGAGGCCAATTCGGTTGCCTCATTTTTATCAGAGGCAATTATCTAAACGGCACTGGTATAGAATGCGATAATGTATAGGTAAGACAGAAACCAAAACCGGGACACGCAATAAAGTAAACAGCAACACAAACAAAGAAAAGAAGATAAACTCAATGACGTTAAGAAGAAAACGCAAGCCGCTATTTGGTAGGCAACCGATATAAGAAGAGTACTTTTTCTTACAAAGATGAACGCTCCACTTGTTGAAAATTATGCTGCAGCGCTAGGGCATAATTACTTTCACCCTGATAGCTACGCTTAATGTGCGAATATTTCGACTCTAGAGCATCGAAAAAGTTGATGGAAAACTGTGCGAGGCATGAAACAGTGAGCGAAACTGCAAGTGTAGCAGCAAAAACAGCTAACTACGTATTCAATGAATGAAAGAAACGAAACAGAATGCCCTTCGATAATCACCAATGTGGACGAGCAAATTGGCATAGAACAGACTTTTTTTAATTCAACAAATACGAAAATGGCCCCGTATTAAAGTAGCCGGTCATGACCAGAACACGTTTTGTGGAAAAATTACTTTTATATAAAAGATCTTCACTGGTCTTGTTGGTCAGGTATTGGGTTTAAAACAAAGGGCCCTGTAAAACGGAAGCTTTCCCGAATGATCTTTAAGGCCTGCGCATTTTGCTTGCATGTGCAATGCAAGACATACGTAAATTCTCTTACCAGCTCTCAGTCCAGCTGCAGCTGTCGAGTTGCTTCGCATTACAGCCACAATGTTTTTTTTTTGTTTTTTGTCGGATAAAATTTTACTGTTTGCATGCCGAGAAACAGACCTTCAGAAAGCGAGCACTAAATTAATTTAAAATGTTTTATTTGTTGCATTTGCGGTGTACGTCATACCACCCGACCATAAAGCAGTAGCAGGTATAATTCCGACTATTATAACTTCCATGAAAGATCCATTGTGACAATTGTTTGCTTGTAAAGCCATTTCTGAGCCTCGTCCTATCATGACAGAAACAACGAGGTCAAAAAAAAACCTCACTGCTTCAATAAATTAATCTAACATGCAAAAAGCGTGTCGTAGTGACCAATGTTCTGTGCGAAAACGAGAGACAATACATACAAAAAACATGTGCTATATGCAACCACTGGAAAAAAACTGTTTTCTATAGTACATTTCTCATTGTTCATTTTCTAAGGTTTCCGGTTCCTGCTTTGGCACCAGCACCTCGGTACGCTCAGGCATGCGTGTTCTCTACATTCCACCTTGTTTCCTCAAAGCACTGATTTTTCCAGCATGTCGACAGTCCGCATGCAGTACCAGCTATAAAGTTAGATGTCCGGTGGTTCCTACGAAAAGCCCGATTTACTTGCGGTGCACCGCTCCCCTTCCGGTTTCCGGTTTTCCCCCACAGCTCGATCCAATTTTTCCCTCCTGCACATACGTCTCCTGCTTTTCCGTCGAAGTAGGTCGACATATCTCGTCCAGAATTCTGGCCTTCATTATATTCGCCTTCAATGAGTATTTATGAGCTAAAAGCATGATTATTGTCCCAGTTTCGTCCTTGGTTGAAAAAAAAACGCTCCTCAACTTGAACTTTACAATCTATTTGCCACAGATTTACTTCGGACTGTTTTGTGAAAAGATATTTCATCCCTTCAATTTATTGAGCTTCTCTCTGTATCGCTAAAAAAACACTTTCTTTGAACTATTGGAAGAGCTGATCTACATACATTTATCAAAATAAAACCAAAGAAATTTTATTTTTTAGTAATGCGATGAGAATAAACGAAGTTGTCCTCGTGTGTCCTACCGTTGTTCTACTGTGTCCTAGAAGTTGTCCTATTGTGTGCTTTATGTGGAATGGCAACTACGCTACTCTTGAATAATGAAGATTCAGCAGGCGCAGCTAAGTTAGGAAGAGAGCCTATTCAGGCGAGACAGGCGTTTGCTATTCTCGCAGCTCTACTAAAAGGTAGAGATGTTCGAGTAGCTAAATTTTCGGTGAAGCGAATTGGAATAGTCAAGTTTGGCTTCAAATCGTGTCGAATATTCTTCGAAAATTTTTCGAACATTTTTTTCAATACTTTGAAGGGAAATTCTGGAAAAAAATATTTACAGGGGATCCCTGCTCTTACGAGATGAAAGTGCTCCTTTTGTCTAGGTTGGTAAAGCATTCGCAAGATGGTGTTCGCCAGCTGTTTTATGAAGGAGGAGGCAACGCAGAGACCCAATTTGGTGCAACCAATGTGGCGTCGGCAACACTTTACACGCGAATATTTCCCCAACCTTTCTTTCCCCTCCAACTGCTGTGGTGTAGTAGTAGTAGTAGTAGTAATAGTAGTAGTAGTAGTAGTAGTAATAGTCGTAGTAGTAGTAGTAGTAGTAGTAGTAGTAGTAGTAGTAGTAGTAGTAGTAGTAGTAAGTGGTTCTTGAAGGAAAGGAAAAAGGAGCCAATTTCTGTCTGCCTATTTGGTGACATATCTAAGCTCCTTGTAGCAGATGGAGTAAGGGGATAAAAATAAAGTAGAAAGAGAAAAATAC
>WOVY01000879.1:797500-1062500 GCA_013436015.1 Rhipicephalus annulatus | reverse complement strand
CTAAAATAGAACTTGAATTCACAAAAGTATGCAGATGTTTCGGCCATTCATAAAATTTATGTCGGAGTATTGACTGGCTGCCCTGTAGCAATTGTCATCAATGACATAACCTGCCCTTTCGCTCGGTCTCTCTCAGAGCCTATATACCGGTTTGAAAGGGCAATATATTTTATGCACAGAAAGTAATATTCTCGCTTCATCGCCTACACCACAAACACTCGTAGGACCTATCTCATCGCCCTTATCTTAAAATATAAAAAAGGCCTTCCAAAGCAGCAATAACTACTTTCCTTTTGCATAGTTTGATTTAGGAAATGTCAGCGATGGTTGGATGAAGCAAAGGTGTGACAGTAATACTCTAAACTGCTATTTATGTTTATCTATTTTTCAGCACAAAATAGCGATATTTTTTTATTGCTGAAAATTATTTAGCTATAGTATGCAGGCATATTTGCGTCACTATTTTGGCCATGTCATCTAATGAGACTAACTTCGCAGTACAAGCACACGCCATTTCCTTAGAACAAAATTACAGGTAAGTTTCATTAGGCGAACAGCCGTCGGATGATGCGTGTAATTTATTTTGTGTGTTACAGAGTGTGCATATGGGAACGCTATGAATCAATATAACGTCTCCAGATATAGCAGATACGTTTATTGATCTCTCATGACGAACTTCGAGTGGGCTACAAACAGTGTTACAGAGCGTAACACAGCCTACAGTATTCGCAGATGATGAAAATGCCAACCTCGTCACGCCCTTCCGCTCACCTATATTACTGGTACTAGCCTACCAGATAATTTCACCTCTCCATAAACCAACGTATTCGTGTATGTTCCAGACCGATTCCCTTGCTGCAATGTCCAATTGCTTGGAACAGCGTTCTCCTCGCTATATGTAGTGGCGATTGCACCATCCATGCCGCAACAACGGGTGTCATCGAAGTAAACACTACACGCGGGATTGAGGAACAGCTTCTTTGCTTCCTGCCCTAAGTAGACATAGTCTTTTACAACTTCAAGTGCACTATTACCTATCTCGAAGCGCTGCTCTTTTCCGAGGTTGTTGTACATTACTTTCGTTTTCTGCAGATTAATTTTAAGACTCACCTTTGTGATCTCCTTGTCTAACTCCGTAATCATGAGTTGCAATTCGTCCCCTGAGTTACTCAGCAATGCAATGTCATCGGCTAAGCGCAGGTTACAAAGGTACTCTCCATTAACTCTTATCCCTAACTGTTCCCATTCTAGGCTTCTGAAAACCTCCTGTAAGCACGCGGTAAATAGCATTGGGGAGATTGTGTCCCCCTACCTTACACCCTTCTTGATTGGTATTCTGTTGCTTTCTTTATGAAGCACTATGGTAGCAGTTGATCCCCTGTAGATTTCTTCCAGGATGTTTATATATACTTCATCGACGCCCTGATTCCGCAGTGTCTTACGATTGTTTTAATTTTACGCAAGGCTGGCAAAGAGCTCCGTAGTGCTGTGGTACCTGCTGCTTCCGTCTCAATGTGTGCTCTAATTAGAGCATGTTGTAACTTCTCACTCATGGCTTAAACGGGACGCAATTATGAGCTTCGCGTTTAGACTTGTTATAGATGCCTTGCACTGACGTCACTAAAACAGCCACGCTGGAGCATCAACATAGTGGTATATGAGCATTGTGGACTCCCCCTAATGTTATAGCTGCATCGCATGCAAGCTTCTTCGTTATTCGTACCCACAAGTATAATAATGTTTCTGCAACGTCGTTATCACACTGAAGATAGTTGATTGCCTCATCGTTACGCTGTCACGGCGTCTTTTATACAAGATGTCATGGCATGCAGCAGGACGCGTTGTATCTGCGGAACTTTTATCCAGTTCTTGTTTTCCTTGATATCGGTTTAATGACGTTATGAATGATACCTTACAGAATCATCATTTGTTTATTGTCTGACGCTCAGAAGGCTAGTTGTGTTTGTTTTCTTCTATTTCGATATCTTACCGATTCGTTTATTCAACATTGTATGAAGCCAAGTCAGCTGTTCAAAAGTGTGTCCTCGCAAGTTCAAGATGTAATTGAACAATTGGAAACTTCGGGCTCAAGAAACGTTGATGAGTGCATACATGAAGGGTTCCTGTATACATGAAAAATGCGTTTATGAGCTCCTCATTTGTGAGCTTAGGCTTCTCTCAATGGCTCTTCAGATTCGGCTCTATTCATCACATATATGCTCCAGTCAAACGTGTCGTTTCACTGAACTTTCTCTGCTATAGAAAATGCTGCACATGTTCGATTTCCCGAAATTCTGGGAGAGTTTTCTTCTTTCACCCACGTGGCATAGTGACAAAACCTAAGGGCGCATTTCGCAATAGAACACTGATCGAACGAACTACGATCGCGACGTTCGAGGACCTGCTCGCTATTGAGAGAGCAAACGAGATTTCAAAGCCAGTGCCTACGTCTTCGGGACAGCATACGAACATAAGTCTGGACTTATATGAACAGTTTTGCGTGGGCTCGCTATCTTTTGTAGCACAAAGACTTCGCTGTTCGCTCCTTATAATCGTGCCTGAAAGCCGCCATACGTGTCGCTGCAAACCCCACAAAAGCTAGCGTTGAGAAGGCATCAAAAGGTATTACGCAATTAGCAAGCTTGGCGTGCGTGGGACGAAAGATATTACTAAAGGTGAAAGATTATCGAGGCGGTCATCGGCTGAAAGAATCTGGTTGAAGACAGTCAGGAAAATATGTTTCGGGAGCATTGCACGTCAAGGATGATGAGCACTTGGTTTTCATCTGTGGCACTGAAACTTGCTTCTCTAAACAACGCCTGCTGCTGCCAGTGACGTAAACAATAAACAGAGCGGGTACCTCATTTTAATGAAGTTATTGCATGGGTAAAAGACGCGTCTGCGGTTTCTCAAGATTGGAAGAAACAAGGCGTATGCAAAAGCATGCTCAGTGAAACTGTGTGAGTTGCAGTTTAAATTTGCTTTTGAGTAGAAGTGGCACTATACACCTGCTACACGTTGACCACATGCAATTCCGTATTTTTTTAAATTATGTTTCTTGGGTGATTGTGATTTCCTCTTGCCTTGAAGTTTTTTACAGAAGTTTACTTTAAACACAACAGTAACATGAGTTCGTAAAGTTTACTGTAAACACAACAGTAACATCAGTTCGTAAACAACACCTCTTTTTTTATTCTAGTTAAATGACCATGTAAATAACAAAACACATTTACTACGCATGTGTTGCGCGACTTTCAGGTGTTCGTATTAGAGTCAGTGCATGTGTAAGCATCGGGGCAGGTAGCCAACTGTAACAAAGTAGATAAATCATGGGAGTACACTTTGATCAATGAATATCTGATACAAAAAATTTAATATGATCGAAGGTTTATATGATGGCGCTCATTTACTACCCTGTGATTATTAGCCTGTTTGAGTCCAAAGTTAGCCACCACATCCTGACGCAAGCAGTTACTCCTATGAACAGCTTAGGCAAATCTTGTCGTCGTGCACCGCAAGGGGAGTTTAGAAGCGCAATTCCAAGTAACCACATTCTCTCGCCCATTACTTTCAACTGTCTTTGTAGCAGGTGGTGCCTGCTGTTCGGTGACACACTGCTGATAGCGTGCTATTGTGCAGTTGTAAATGAAAAGTGATGCTTCTAGAATATCAGCTCCTTTGAACGGGGTGCCATTCGTGCCGGTGCCGTGGTTCGTATAGGACCCCATAGTGTCGACTTATTTTATGTTGTTAAAGGGCCGCTCACCACCCCGTGTTCAAGGACAAGGGGATGGTTTTTCTCCGCTCCTTCACACACTCGGTGCATCCTCCTTGCTCTTTAGTTCTTAAAGATCACGTGACCAATGTCCGTGCTTAGCGCTGGAGCCAATAAAAATTTCACTCTTCTCAGCTACACGCTATTGTCGCCGCTTGCGTAATTCTGAACACACAAAATGAAGTGCGATTGATTGATCGGGCACAATAGTCATGAGATACAAGAAGGAATAGATGGGTGGCTGCATGACAAAGCAGTGCAGAAGACAAATCACATTTGATATTTTGCGTACATGAACCGATCGAGAGCATGTACACTATTGACTTCACGGGAACGACTGTTAGCGTCACAGAAGTGCGCAAGAAGGACAAGAAGTATCTAGAGAGAATATTGTGCTCGTTCTTTTTATTATATTTTGAGAACCTGGTGAGTAGCCTTTCAAACAACGGTAGGCACGATCGACATATGGAGGTAATTTTAGTGACGTCGCGGTGCGCAGATTTCGCTCAGCTCGAAAGCACGCCACAACCCTATGAAGAGGCAGCTACAACTTACGATTACTCACATAAATAACGCCTGTCATCCGCTAAATCTTGAACTTGTTCTTGAACTTGTTCTAAGAAAGGGATAACTCATTTCTCTGGCATTTCCAAAATAACATCTTGCCAATCATTATGCAGTCTCGTAACACTCATGCAGTGGAAGAAAATGTGGCATTGATTTCAAACTCAAGCTATAAAGCACCTATGCCAGTTTTCTTGAGGGTCAACTCACGTGAAATAAAATCTTCTTCAAAACCTCGCGCTTGTCTTCGCCTACGTGACGTTCACGTCTTCTATACAGCGATACGGTGCAGTTTGTGTCTGCATATATCCTCAATGCTGTGAAAATTGCAGATCAAGCTTGAAATAAGAACTACGAAAGTGCCCGATAAGAAACGCTATTGAAATTGAAGTACCGTTAATCATACGCATTTTTCATGTGACTGCGATTCGAAGCGAACTCGGAAGCTACACAATGCAGTAGAAAACCTCGTTCGCTGAGGCTCTTCAAGGACACTAACGTCCACTATGACGCTCTCGTTTTTTTTTTTTTTGTAAAGAGAAGTAAGAAACGGTTCAGGTTCATTTTAACAGCAAGAAACGGATAGTTGAAAGAACAACGACACACACTAAATAGGACTTTTATAAGAAGTAACAAAAACTGGTTCCGCATCCACAGAAAACAACGACAGATATGCTGTATCACTTTCTCTTGAATTTCGTGAATATTTTGTGCCCTAAAGTCTGGGCATTCCTGCTTGATTCATTATTATCTCACATAAACCTTCAAACTCTAGGTGTGCCTTGTTTTTGCGGTAACCTAGCTTACAATTTATTGAAAGTAAGACCTTTACTAATATTAATTTCTCTTTCTTCTTCCAAGACACGCTTTACATTGCGTATTGTCTTTCTTCCGCTTATATCACTTTTCTCTTACTTCCGTACGCGACAGTAATTGCGCAGTGCCCAATTTGAGAAGCAGCCCTGTCCATATCGCCGTTGTTTTTCGCACTTTCATGACAACTGGAAACAGAAAGAAGGAGCAAATGTCTTCTCACTGCGGTGCTTACGACACCGGGTACTGGGCCAGACTGTGTCGCAACGCCACCGACAAGATAAGGGAAGCGAGCAGAGAAGCCTCGCTACCTCTCACCACGTTCTGCTGAGCCCCTGTCTCACGCAGTGCTCCTTGGCGACCTTTTCATGTCGTCGATGGTGGCCACGGAATGGAACAGCTTACGGGTCAATTCGGTGGAGGAGAAAATCTCCCGCTCTCACACCATGAAGAATAGTGTGAGCTTGCACCACACTGAGAAAGAGCTACAGCGAATGCCTGTCTTCGTACCTGGTTTTCTCTGTCGCTTTTTCTCTTGCAATGTACGACTGCCTCGTTTTTCGTTCGTATTTTTTTGTGTGTTACGAAGTTTTCTGCCTTTTCCTTGATATTTTTTAAATTACTTTCTTTCGTAAGTTTCTTCGTCAACAATGTTCTGGCTTAACGTGGTGTTTAAGATACAATTTATTTAAGTACGATATTGTCACCTTACTACAGCACCACTAAAAGAAATGTATTGAACGAAAGAACGAAATGACATGTCACAAGTCATCTTGTCCAAAACATTCCCGCTTAATGGTGTTCAAGTCTTGGATACTATCTAGTTCGAACACACACGCTTGTAAGTTATCAATGCGTGCTTTAATTTGGGTAAATGTCTTTGTAATCGCATCACTATCATTGTTGCTTCCATGTACAGGAGGGCAAGGGTTCGGCTGCCAGCTAGGGTGACCGCATTCAATGGCAGCAAAACGCACAAGCCACTCATATTTTGAATCGTGCGGGCATTGGGGAAACCAATTGGATCAAAGTCATTGTCGGGTCTCCTACTACCATGTGCATCAAAATCAGTTCACAGTTTCTATATGTACAGCCACAAAATGATTTTTTTTTTGCTTTAACCATACCAAATTGTGCATCACCTAGATATTTAGTGTGATTTCTATCGATGTCAATGTAAATTTAAAATCATATTGCCACCAAAATTATAACTAATTATTTAGTAGTGAATAAGTGTACTAACCACACATAATTTTATTTTCATAGCACAATTTTAACAAGCCCTCCTAGCAGGATTACCAGAATATTTGGTAACGTTGGTTTCACCGTGGCATGGCATTATCTGAATTGTTATGTCAATCCATCTGTCTGATAACTAGTGACGCATTTGTCTTACTTCAAACACTACTTGGTCTTGAGGCAGCTGCGTAGTGATGATGGTGCAAAATGCTATGCTGACTTATATTGGCAGCAAAACGTACATGAACAATGGTTCATGTACGTACTTTGCAAGCTTGTTGCGGTACCTGTTGTAATATAGTATAGCTTGATCACCGTCGTACATTGTTTCCGTTCCTAATACGCTTTCCAGGTCACAATTACGCAAGATCATGTAGATTGCATTTCTAAACATCGAGATATTGCAGTATGGTCTGCTTCACCGCTGATTTGTAAAGGCCTAGATGTGCTTGTGTCACCGTTGCTGGTATATCATAGGATTAATTTATTGCTGTTGTTTTTCAGTAGCGTATTAGAAATAAGAAGATAGGTTAGTAGATAGGATAGGAAGGAAATAAGAAGATAGGATAGTAGCGTATTAGAAATAAGAAGATAACACGAGAAATTACATCTACCTTATAGGACCGCAATAGATCTCGTGATTCCTTTTCGACATGTGTAAAGCTAGTTCAGTCTCTTTATCTTTGGGAACTATACTAGGTTGCAAGGGAAGCATGACAGTTTGTTTCCCAAGCAGAATGAGCAAAATGTAGAGCATAGCGTGTCTCCAAGCTTTTTCCTTTGTATTGTGTAATCTTGAGAGACAGAATTCTGTCGTTCCTTTGTGATAGACACAATTCAATCTTAGGCCAACAATAAAGCGAAAGTCTAAAACAAAACGTAGCATTTTTTTCAATATTTTCGGTTTTTCCTCATTCCTCATTTGTTTGGAAAGAAGGCGGGTCACGTTCAGTCAGAGTATTGCAGCACCCCGACGAGTGTCACGTTCGTCTATTGTCTCGACGAAAAGTGGTCCTAAGAAAAAGAAACACTAAAAAAACGCAAACCGAAACTCCAAGGTTCGGGGAAAATTGATGTTGCTGTGAGTGACCATGAAGTATTGAGCAGCTGCGTCGCACCATTATTTTTATCGTTATCTGTTCGCAGTTTTAGATATTTTGCCAGGTCAGCCACCCTGTCTTGCCTCAATGTATTACGTCCTTTGTTATAGATTTTTCAAGGGTAGTGTTAGACAGAACATTAATAAGCCGCCGACATTTCACGCCTCAAAGGGACGAGATCACAATGAGCGCACTTTTTGATAGTGCCCCCATTCCCAACTCCTGCTGGTCCGCAAAATTTTAGGGTTTAACTACACAAATGTAACTGTCTCAAAGGTGCGACAATGGGTGTGACGTCAGAACCATGTCTTTTGTACAAATAATATCGAAGTTGAAACATTTCGCTCTAGCAAGAGCTCTACTTTGCTTCTTCTTTATCGTCAGATAGTTGAAAAATTGAGTGTTCGCGCTGATTAAGTAATTTTTTTGCGCATGTCCTTCACATTTCTACCAATTAACTGGAGTGGGTGAACAAACTTTACATGGTGTGTCATTGTTTCGGAGATGTTGTCAAAGATCTATTCGTGACTGGTACAAATTTAAGCCTCTTATCTTTTCTTTCTCACGTCCAGTTTTCTGGTGGGTTTCCTAATTCATTTGTTTTTTTTTTCTCGTTCATATAAAGTTCTTTGTCTGTCTGTCTGGCTCGTTCATTGATTTGTTTGTTTGTTTGTTTCTTTGTTTTCTTGTTTGTTTGTTTGTTGTTTGTTTGTTTGTTTGTTTGTTTGTTTGTTTGTTTGTTTGTTTGTTTGGGGCGTGAATATAACTTATTTTCTGTCAATTACGTCGGCTGTTTGGGTATGTTTGCAAGACATGAGAGAAACCAAAACTGCATGAAACGAGTGCTGAGAAGAGGCCTGAGCCACCGATACTTCGTGTGTCTCAAACCCCTTTTTTTGTCTTCGTTTTATGCTTTCAGATGGGGGCAGTGCGCGTGAGATGTAAATAATTGTGCATCCAAGTACACTTCAATACAGCTTCAAATTAAACATGGGCCAAGCTATGAAGGAACCGTTTATTTAAGTCTGGAAAGTTGTTTATGCTGAGCTTTGCAATTGAACGTTTGTCTTTCGCAACACCATTATTATCCTCCCCTCCTTCCCTTTTCAACACACTGTTTAGTCTGCCACGGTCGGTACGTAGAATGTACGCCAGCACTGAACGAATATACCTGCACGAGCATTCGTTGATTGAACTAGCGTTTGAACGCGCGTATTTTATAGCAATTTCGACAAGTCATTAAGCAGCGACTATGCAGAGCAATTTGTACGAACACCTCCCCTCGCTTGCAGTGAGCGTTCAATCGGCTCTCATCTAATTAACACGCTATCCATTAGGCTAACACCAAACCATGCCGACTGCTAGATCATTTTAGCGAGAACTCCGGTAAACATTTGTAATGAACACAGTTCAATTAGTTCAAAATATTTCACTCTGTTTAATGCTTCATTTTTTGAAGGCACTGTAGCTCAAAAGCATATTCAGCCCGAACGTTTTCTCACCACCCTTGTGCTCAAGTTCCAACCGAATAAATATTCTGCGTGAGGCAACACTCAGCTACGTACAATAACTGTAGGTCTCGCATTGTTTCTCTATGACGTGGTTTGTTTAGAGGGCTTTGATCCTCCTGGAAATATCTACATTGAGTCCTCACGAGAACTACCTTGAAGTGTTGACAACATGGAAATAATGTCGGGCCGAAAAATTGCCATGTACTTGGCCAAACGGCCTGATACATTGTTTTGACGCGAGGAAGCGACACACAGTGAACTCAGCTGTTTACTTTCGGCTACGTGCAGCCACCAATTTCGTCCTTCTCGACCTCTACGGCCACAAGAGCGTGGCAGTAAATTAGAAAACAGCGATGAAGCTCGCATGTATACTTCGCTGCGAACACGTATTAACGAACGATAAAGAAGCCTCGTCTTTGGCAGCTGTTGCGCTGTTGTCATTGTTCTCCCAGATGACAATGATATAGCAAGCCGTTTGGCGAATACGTACGCAGGCTTCGTTATAGTGGCTCATCAGTTTGGGGGTGATGCTGCCTTGTACAGCCTTGTTTATCTTGGGGGCAGTGCTTAAAGCACTGTGGAACGGCGTAAGGGGTAAAATAAATGAAAAAACTGAATAACTGCCACATCACATGTTATCTGTAATGTAGAAAATATCTGTCATGGGATGCGTGTATTGACGACGGAGCCGAAAGTGAATTCAGATAATATAACAATTGTTTGGGTTTGACGTCCCAACACCGCCGTATGATAATGAGAGACGTCGTAGAGGAGGACCCAGGAAACTTGGACCACCTGGGGTTTGTTAACATGCACCTAAATCTGTGCACACAACCCTCAAGTATTTTCGCCTCCATCTAAAATGCGGTCGCCGCGACGGGGATTTGATTACGTGACTTACGGGTCAGACGCCGAGAGCCTTAGCCACTAGACCCTTTCTTGTCCGTGTTTTTAGATGCGGAAGCATCTTATACTCGCGCCTTGTAGTGCGCCGTCCACGCTGTCCGTGCCGTCCGCACCGCTTCTCGAACATTCGACAGCTGACGCGCGCGCATGCGCCGTCGCGCCGTCGCCCACCATCTGTGCCGCGCGCGCTTCTCCTTCGAGAACATTCGACAGCTGACAGCGCATGCGCCGTCGCGCCGTCGCCATCTGTGCCGCGCGCGCGCTTCTCCTTCGAGAACATTCAACAGCTGACAGTGCATGCGCCATCGCGCTGTATATATACTCAAGGTCGGCGCTCGCTCGCTCAGTTGCCGCTCGTCGGTTGGTTTGTACGGCGCGTCGACGTCCAAGGTCGCGGTGAAATGATTTCCAACGAATCCACAAACACAATGATCGACGTCCCTTCGACCAGCGCCGTCCTTTCGCATACGTGTGTACGTGTTCACTCATTTAACACCACCTCCTACAACCACGTTAACCAATTTAGCCATCGACCCAAGTAAGTCGCAATTTAACACCCCATTTCACAACCACGTTAACCAATTTAGCCATCGACCCAAGTAAGTCGCACTTTAACACCCCGTTAACCAATTATATGCTCCGCATCCTCCTCAGTGTTCCCCCGAGGGAAGCTGCGGGCAATTTTTTTCGCGCTACATTTACGTTGTTATGTATCAGTAACAAATCGCCCGCCTCTCCGTTTTGCTCCGCCGTTGCGTGCCAAAAGCGAGTTTGGAGACGTTGGAAAAGTGGCACATGACTAGGTATCTGTTAAGCTGGTGTTCTGGCAAATTGCATAAACATCTAAGTGATTAGAGGTGATGAAGAGGCGTACTATATAGTGTTCACGATGTATCGGTTCAGTAAACTTGATAGAAACAACACGTCTGAACCAAAAGTAGCATCGTAAACATGTTGCTTCAAATAATAAAGCTTTTATGCTGGCGAGCAGGATCCCCCAAATAATTGCTTTCAGTCAAGCGCATTTCCAATATTGTATTCCATCTGAACACGATAAATCATGCGCAAATCAAACTGACGCTAATAATTAACAAATCATCTCGTTGATTTATCCTGAATAAACATAAAAAATGCATCCACGATGCACCAGTCAAATTAGTATGATTACATACCTCGTATACGCCTGGATATTAGGTCGCACTTGTGTTTAAATAAACGATTTAGCACTCCAAGTTGCACTTAGCTATTGAATCATGCGGGTCGATACCATTTTTTAAAGTGTGATGTATCAATCGATCACTCACTCACTCCCTCACTCAATCAGTCAATCACTCAATCAATCCACCAACCAATAATCTAATCAATCAACGAACCACTCGATTTGCTCGTTGTTTTTTTTTTGCGTTTAGGTATGTAAAACTGTTTCAATGAATTCCTATATAAACGCTATTCCTTTGTCCTATCTTTACCTATGGGCGTGTTTCAGGGACACCCAGTAAGGGCTCCTTTTTTCAAGACATTAGTTAAGTTGCATATTGATATCTTATTGTTTGTTCATTCATTCGTGTGCTTTCGGTGCAACTCGGAGTATAAGTTTGAATAAAGTAATTTTCCTGCTGAAGGAAACATTCAGATAAGAAATGTTACGCGCAAATGTGCTACTCATATTCATTGAACACAAGCAACCTAACACTTTATCACATGACATGCATATTTTGTTTTTGTTTTCATGACGTTTGGACCATGGACCCTGGCATGACAGAAATTGAAGGTCTTCTATGCTACTGTAATTTGCCCCTGAAGGAGCTATATTTAGGTTACCATTGCTTCAGTAGATTATTTAATGACAACCACGAGAGCAACCTGCATCCTCTGGAAACCATTGGTGTTGGCAGAAAGGACACATGGCCTGGCCACCTTAACCCTCTCCTAATTTTATACATCTGATACGAAAATGCATGCCATTTGATAGGGAAAAACTTTGCAAATAACGTAGAGATACTTGTGGTTAAGCAAGTTATTTACATGTAACCGTAGTCATGCTAATTCTCGTTCATCATTTCACTCATGATGCAATCAAAATGAAGCACAGTTCTCACTTTTTTTTTCATGTTGCAACAATACGTCTGTGTGAACACAGTGAAGAGTATCCCCATGCAACGTTTCTGTTGGCCACCGATGTTGCCATTCATGTGTTTTTCTAGAAATCAATAGCAAAAAAGAGGACGTTTCTCCCCACCTTGACTTTCTTTCGTTGCTCTGTATTCCTTACGATGCGCTGTATTTTTTTCTACAAAAGACGATGAAAGGTGGAGGAGGAATCTCCTCCCTGTTTAGTTCTAGAAGTAAGGTTTTCTCATCAATGTGACAAAAGAGTGCGAAAACAGCGGAAGAGGAACTGCCCACGACCAGGTGCGGCTGCTTTCATTCGAGACATTGTGGGATTGGTTCCATAAGTTTCTATAGGTGCCGTAGAAAAAGGGCCACCAGCTGAATGGAGCCGATAAACGAGCAGTTCTTTAATGCATGGCGCTGCTGTGTTTTTATGCTTTTTGGGAAGTACGTATGGGCATGCTATCCGCTACGTGGTAGGACAAGTGCAGGGCAATCACGAGCGAAAGCATCACTTGCAGCTGTTCTTTAGAGGACCAGCTTTTCGCATCGTCCTTGGGAACGAGAGCTTGTGCTTTGGTGAATTTGCGAATGTTATACTCCTGGAATCAACTTTACTAGGCAATATTTACGCCCCATTTCTGTCTATGTCTCTTTCCGCATCACTAGAGTCATCATCCGCATTGCAAATAATTATTTACTGGCTCTCTAGTGATGATCATCATCACGGCGTCCAGCTGTTAAGACTCACAATTTATGTAACTGCCAGACACGTTATGCAACAAATGCCGCATAAGTCTTGCTTCTAGGGCTGTGTATAAAATATTCACTCAAACGAACTACGTAAGATACAAATATAAAATAAAAAAGGGCAGTCATGAAATTGTGAAAATTTATTGTTTGACGAAAATGACGAACTCTAGCTCTTAGCTGAACTCCGGTGCTGTTACAAGTGCACTGTTTTCATTTCTTATTTAGTGTCCTTTTCATGGGGTTCTAGAATACCAGTGACCGTTTACTGCAACAACTTAGCTCACGGCACAACTTGATTGCCGTCGCCCCGTGAAAAAACATCTCGTCATAACCGTTCTGCTGACAATCATCGTCAGTCATCAGTACTAAGTTTTTGCATCCCATCATATAGCTGACTAGGATAAAGTCTTCGTTATTTGGTAACTTTTCAGGGCTTTTTTTCTTGTCAATTCATTTTTAAAATAAATTGTGACGTAGTGTGGGGAAACAATGACTAAAGAAAAAGATTCTGAAGCTTTCAACATGTCAGTCAACCCTTGTTTTCCTCCTTTTTTTTCTTTTCGCTCGGGTTTGGCTACACTCAGTCAAGATATATGGAACGAGCATCAGCGCATTGAAAGTTAGACCTGCCTTGCTTCTTTAAAAGGCCGATCAGGATAACTATTCAAAGCACTGGAACCTGCGCTCTTGGGCGAGAACTAGTGGTTTTAATATCGTGGTCCTTTCTGTTTTCTTCTTTTTTGAAAAGTTCATATATCTAGTAAAAATCTTCCAGAAGTATCAACTACACTCCACTAAACACTCACCGATCAATGCTAACTTTTGCTTCAGGACCAGAACGTTGCCAGTAAAGAAGACAAGCAACAGTATGCAACAGTAGGCCACGTAATTGTTTCGTTGTGATGGAACGCATAATAACAAGACGTAACAAAATAATTAGAACAGTAATCCTGAGTAGAACACACACAGCGGGTCACACGCAGGTTTCATGAAAAGTCATTTCTTTCGAAGCGGCGTGAATATGTTCGGACGACCATTTACCTTATCATAGCGCATTCCACAGTCACTCATCTTAAAGATGCATGCTCCAGGTTTTGGTACGTTAAACCCCAACAATTACTATTAGGATTCACGCTTCTGTCATTTATAATAGAGTTGGCTTTCAACTCAATGTTTATCAAGCTTTAGATTTTCTGACCTTTTTATTCTGTTTTTGTGCCCACAGAGTTCAATCCCACATCGCAGAAGATAGTGCTGTCATCTTTTTCAACATTGGCTTGACTGGTAGGTTGACCACGGTAAGAAGCTCTGTGGAGGCGTCCTGTATAAATTTATCATACAAAGGGGGAGTGACCATAGTATTTTGTTTGTCATTGAGGAGCTACGCCTTCCTCGTGCTTTACACCTAGTTACCAAAGATATGATTGATTGATGTGTAGAGTTTAACGTCCCAAAACCATCATGTAATTATGAGAAAAGCCGTAGTGAAGGGCTCCGGAAATTTCAACCACCTGGGATTCTTTAACGTGCACCCAAATCTGCGCACACAGGCCTACAGATTTTCGCGTCATCGAAAATGCAGCCGCCGCTGCAGGGATTCCATCCCACGACCTAGTTAGTCTCTGTATATATGAAGCGAAAAGCTTATCATGCTTGAGCAAGCCCTGCAAAGACAGCTTATACAATCTACAACAGCAAGCCTCGTGGCTCAAATTCTTAAACACATTTGCAACCAGAGGATCGGAGATATTTATCTCACCAAAAATTCTCTCTAGCCGAGATAAATTAGACAAATGATAAACAAAAACCACATTTGGTGCGTAAAAAATTGCATAGTTTCTGAGTTGACATCAGTTTATTGAAGTAAGCTACTTTGAAATTTTAATTCGCAGCACCACCTAACATTACGTAGTTTCGTCAAATACTGCTATGTCATTACAATATTCTTTTAGTAAGCATATTCCAACTGTAATTGCATATTCTGAAGTCTGCAGGACTATGCCAGAGCTGAATAAAACATGAAATAGTTTATGCCTTAGAACACCCAATGCATAAGGCATTTTCTACCTTGCTGAAGGTAGAAAATGCCCTCTAAGTTTGCGCTGCCCATTTTTCTGATCCATACACCACTCCTGTTTCTTTTGATTGCCTGTCTCCATGAAGTGGGACAGCGCGTGTGATTCCAAGTATACGGAGTGCTACGCAGCTGCTATTGTAACTGCGTGGTTGGTAACTTCTGCTGAGAACTCCCTCCAGCCGCAGGCGTTCCCGAGTACTGCCCGAAATCTAATTTACACCGCCAAGCCGGCACTCCCGTCCCTTTAACTCTGTGATTCACTTATCATTCGATTTGGGCGAAGCCAGAGGTGCACGTGTCACTCCCCTATGATCTCTGTTCTCCCAGCAGTTTCGTGGCCGGTTGCTTCTTGCCATTCACTCAGAGCTTCCATGCATCAGCGTCAATTCTCCCAGCCGAATGCCTCTACTATCATCCCCACGTGCGTCTGGCCGCGTGTCTGTAGAAAGCTTTGTTTTAAACGAGCACGGAAGCGGCACAATGACGCAGTGAAGCTGGCTGGTCGATTCTGCCTCGTCCGATAAATGCATTATATTCCTTTTTCTGTGTAAAATTGTTCTTGACTGACTGACTTTTTCTGTGTGCGAAGAAGGGAGCTCACTCCACTGACTTCGTGTGTGAGTATTAGTCATAACTCTCATAAGACTCAATTACATCATTTTTAACGTTAAAGTTCAACGAATCAGTAATATTTGTTTCAATTTTGAACTCTTCGGTGCGAAAGGGCACCCTGAAGGAACGACGTCGCTCTTGTTCTGCCTGCGAGGGCATTTAGGTTCCGAGGAATCAGCACCAAACTGCGACATAACATATGTGCGTACTTACTTTTATATAATTTATCCTCTTGTTCGGCACAAAGGTAGGGATTCCTCAGCTTTGTTGATCTATTTGCCCTGCAAATGCAAGGGATTCGTGTTCAGTACAAATACTGTGAACACAGTACATATCGTCTTTTAATCCATCGCTTCATAATAAGATCTAATGGTAAAGGCCATGTCAGAAAAAACTAAGGTCATACGGAGTGTGTACTGATTGACTTGTTTGCGCGAATCGACGTCTTGTGGATTTTGATATTATCTAATAAAGTGCTGCTTAACCATTCTTCAAAAGTATTGGTGAGTTTTAGCGACATTGACAGTGGTCGTAATCATGTAAGAACATAATGGAATCAATCACCAGTAGATTGTTTTGAAGTTGAAAAGAGAATTATGTGAGGTAGAAGAAAAGAAAACCCATGATATCTTGGCAGAAGGAAGGTCGGTAACAGCTTAACATTCGGTTATCAGACAATTTTTCGCTTGATATTATTCTGCTGGAATACAGACGCAGAAGAAAAAAATCACAGCATATTCACGGAGTGAATGATGATCAGTGGGGCGAAGCGAGCGTGCGTCCATCCATCCGTACGCCTATCTGTTTGTCTGTCTGTCCATCCGTCTCTCTGTCTGTTCAGCCGTCCATCTACCTGTTCGTGCGTTCATCTATCAGTCTTTCCATACGCTCGTCCGTGCACCCGTCCATCCGTCTGTCTCTTTGCCTGTCTGTTTGTCTATCTGTCTCTTTGTTATTTTGATACTGCCGGTTACGCCTGACACGGGACAAGGTAAAACTAATAGAAGCTTCGTCCCTAAAACAACGTCAACATATATGAAATTACAAAAATTATATGGCCCTTATGAAATCCATATGCTCATAAAACATGTATCCACCACGTGCCGGTTTGTCTCCGACTGTGGCACTGAATTCTCTCTTAAGCACTTTCATCAGTGCGTGGTAATAACTTATTCATAACTTCACTCTTGGCGCAGTTTCGAAACGTACGGACACATTTGCAATGCGCGCCGCGACTGCGGATGTTCATCGGAATCTTTGGCGCTGCCAAAACTTGAAGCACACCTGTAGAGTCAACAGTTATTCATGCAAATACGTATCAATCATACATTTTACAGTAGCCTTGCTGCTACAGGTCTCTGTATTTGCCAGTTTAACTCATGGGCACAAAAGTGCAGCTTGAAGGTAAATAACTTCCGAATGTACCAGAGCTGTGCATTGGCAAACAAGAAAAAAACAGGGGCCGAATGCACAATACTGTCTCCTGGCTACCTTTTTTTTTAGCCAAGACCTCTCTTGCCTCGAGGGGGGACGATAGTAATGGCATGAATTAAACTTACTCGGCACTTTTTAGGGCAAGAAGTACACACGAAAGCTGATGAAACGAAAAGGAACAAGATAAGTGTGTGCCGATGATAGCAAGGGAGCAAGCGAAGCGTCTAGCATCGAAAGTATCTGATGATAGCCAATGGTTTGCTGCATCTGCACTTTCAGTTACACGGGCGCCTTCTACACCACTTACGCGCTGCCGCGTTGTAACAAACGTCCGGGTGTCCTTCGCATAGCCAAGCACTCGCGTTTCATCAATGACTTTAGATTTAAAAAATAATTCCTTGATGATTTTAAAAAGGCCCGCAAAGCCACTTTTAAGTTCAAAAACTACGCATTGGATTTTCTAAAAGACCTTGTCGGTACACAAGGGCAACGCCCCAAAAGTTTTAGGGAATCCGTCCAGTACTAGCGGAGTTACAAAGATTTGTCGCACGCTTCAATCGCACGCTCTCTTCTCTATAGTCCAGACTAAACCACTAGAAACTAAGCGGCAGGGGGGGGGGGGGTGATGGCATGGGCAAATAAAATACGTTACGAATGCCTCATGACCATGAGAACTTTTTTTCTTTTGTTATTTCAAATACGGGCCTTTTTTCAGTGTGGTCGCGCGCGCACGCGCGGACAAGTCACGGCTTTCCGCGGGGATCCCTGTAACGACCAAACGCGATATGTTCAAAACAGCCAATGGCTGATAGAAGGCCTTCTAAGACTTATATTTGAGTTTTTTTTTTTGTCAATTTTCACGATAACCACTATTAACGCAGTTTCCACTATTTTCACGAGAACCAAAATACGCACTATTAACGTTTCGCGAAGATTAGCGTCTATTTGAAAATTAGTTCTGAGACCTGGAGTATAGCTCTGTGGTAGACTGCTTGATTGCCACGCAGAATGCTTGGGTTTGATTCCTGCTGGGACCCCCAAATATATTATTTGCATTCGTCTGGGGGTCAACGCTGCCTATGTCAGGTTTTTCTTAACAATGAAATTTATTAATCGTCTTCGTTGGGTCGACGCTACCGTTGTCGGGTATTGCTTAACGCTCACGCGCTAAAATTGCTCATGTGTTTTCTCGTCGTTCCTGGGTAGATACTAAGTGTAAAACACCTGTGGCATATACCCGCATATCAGTGGCACATACCCGCCTATGGGTATGTGTCACTGTCTGGCGGGAAGTGTTGGACGACCTACGCGACGGGATTGTGACATAATTCATGTCTTGACCAGCGCGTCATATTTGTCAAATCATCTTACCCTCCCATGCTAATTTTAGTTCACGCGAAGTTAAACGAGGGACCACGAGAGAACCCAGAGGTAAGCGGCTAGATAGATAGATAGATAGATAGGATAGATAGATAGATAGATAGATAGATAGATAGATAGATAGATAGATAGATAGATAGATAGATAGATAGATAGATAGATAGATAGATAGATAGATAGATAGATAGATAGCTAGATAGATAGATAGATAGATAGATAGATAGATAGATAGATAGATAGATAGATATAGATAGATAGATAGATAGATAGATAGATAGATAGATAGATAGATAGATAGATAGATACGCTTCAAAGTCACTGAAGTTCGCTAAGAAATGCTTCACATTTTAAAAACTAGTACTAAAGACACAGTGGGGCTCAAAACCTGGGTCTGCTGCGTGCCAGCCCAGTATTCTACCATTGAACTACGCTGGTGCGTGTGACTTGTTTGCCTTAGGCAAGCTTGATATCGGGAAAGCAATCGCGTTAATACGACTTATAAAGCACTTTAAAACAGCGAAAGAACAACCAGTTGTCGCACAATGCGAATAGCGTAATGAGTGGGCCGTCCAACGCTCCAAGCCTTTACAGAAGCTTGTTTCGCCAGATTGTCAAATTTCATAATGGCGGCATTTTAAGCCAATCAGAGACGTTCTAGCAGCTCACTTGGCCAATTAGTATCGATCAATGGCAGAATCTGACAACAAGGCGGAATTCGACAATGTCCAGAATAGCTATGCTTGTTCCCCTATTAACTGTTGCACGTACCCACTTCAGCCATAATTCCTCATCGTTGTCAGCCCCTGCATCAACAATTGGCACAAAATTCATTGCAAGTGTTTAGCGGATGCCACGCTTCTCAGAAGAATGACGAAAAGTAGCATAGCGAATGCCAGCCTAGCTACAACCTAAAAAAAGTTTATTATTTGTGCCCTAGTGGGTATTGAGCAAGTGCGCTTGCAGTATATGTAGTTACCCAATGAGTGTTTTGAAAAGGCTCTGAAAGGCCGCTTTTATAGCTTTCGCTGTTACTGTGCTGCGCCTTCCACGCAGGCCTGGCATTTTTGGTAACATAAGCAAATGTAGCAACTGCATCATCATTACTGACGAGTTTCTGGGCAGTCGCAGCGCGCTTTGTTGCAGTGCCCAGCGATGACCTTGTAGGGCGTTTTCTTTGTTGGTGAATCTACTTAGGCGACAAAAATTTTTTTGTGAAACGTTGCTCGTAATTGAGTTTTGTGAATACTGCCACAACAAGTTCCCGCAGTTTTATTATTATTGTGTTTTTTTTTCTTGCATTACATCTTAATTTTTCACACCCATAGGTCATCATGCAGCATCGAATAAGCGATTGCACGATGCTCTAAACATGACCTACGCAACTTCACGACGCCTTCCAGAGACCAGTTGGTTTCGGCATAGAGAACAATAGTGATACGTTATCTGACGTTCAATACAAGAAACTGGGATTTGTCATTTTGTGGAGAAGCACGAAGGAGATCCGAAATTAAAATACTATTAGATTATAGGCACAGGTCGAGTCCTTTGGAATGGATAGAGTCATAAATGGGAATATTATGCAGGTTTCGCGTACGCGACTTTCCACAAAGGAAATAGAAGTTGGCGTTATCACTACGTTAACCAGCATGAATTCGCTCCGCGCATGCTTACTGCGCCGCAAGAGCACCATCCTGTTACACGAAATAAGGTATGTTCACTTCGGGTGCCAGTCATTGTTTTCTATACGAGTTTGTATTCAAATAAAGTCATTTTCTCTGCGTCCAAAAGTCTTCGAAATGCGCTTTATTTGTTTCAGCTGGGTGCACCTACGCCGAAATTCAAGTTGTTTGCTGCTACGCACACTAGCTTCTATGTCTGGCTGTTCGTGTTTTTCTGCGCCTTATTTACAGGCATAGATTGCTTCAGTGTTTTGGAGACGCTTTTTAGTTTATTTTGCTACCTCTTGGCAAGTGTCAAGAAAGCTCCTTACGAACTAAGCCTCCATAAAACTCGCTTCTTACATCCGAGGTAGAGTTTCCACAATATTTGCAGCCGCCATATTTTCATTTGGCGGAGTCACGAATAAGCCGTTGAAGCTACGTTGGGTGGAGCTGCCAGAAAATTCTCGCACTCGAGGTGTTTCTCTCGTGTCGTTGCAGCACGTATGAGTGCACCAAATCTTGTACGCTCGAGTTTCCACAAGTGAAACAGCCTTTGATTTTATTACCTGCAACTACTTTTTTCTCTATTTCGGAAAAGCCTCCGTACGCAAATAACATTCTGGAATCAGAAATGAGCATTTGAAAAAGCAGCCTACCAAGCAAACCATCAAGGCGAATATACCAAATCTAAATCGTAAACAATCGTGATTAGCAAAAAGAAATATACTCGTAGACATTCTTTTTTTTCTTGCCGTATGACTTGTAGCTTCTACAAGTACTGAGAGAGCATTTCCTGTGGTTCTAAATGCATGCACCGTGCTTGCTTATTCTTAGTATTGCTTTTAAAAGCTCCAACTTTGCATGCGCTATAACATGTCTCCCGCTAAGAGCTTTCTGGGTACAATATGAGTATTTTATCATATACTTAAGCTTATGATACCACGAGACATGCTTTAAATTCATGCATGCAAGAACTTTCCCAAAGGGGGATTCTAAATCTAAAGCTTTCACAAATTCTTGCTTCGGTAAAAGCTTTCAATTCTCATGTTTTGTTTTAACCTGGATTGCGATGGAGCACAATTTAATCCACAGGCTACCAGGTTATGTTTTCATTTTGTAAAGAATATTTATTTGCATGATTAAGAAAAAAGAGCTCAACCTGTAAACTTGATTGTGCAGAATTTATATTTTCAGAGAATTATAACATCCAATTTACGGTGCGAAGGCACTCATAAGAAGTTTAGTGGAAAGAACACTTGCGCCTGTACTAACTAAGGCTAGAAAAACTATTCATACAACTGAAAAAAGGGGGGATCAATCAATAATATTAGAATAATTTACTACTTGAAGAATACATTGTTCTTTTCAGCAGTGATGGCGACAAACTATGAAAAACTATTGCAGATATAAACCGCAAAAACATTAATGCAGGCTTGTATTGAAGTAAGGTAATTTAGCGGTAGCAGGTAACACTTTCGGTACCAATTGGAATTTTTGGGAGCGATGTGGTTCAGTTTCTCTTAAAATAGCGAAAACTCAAGACAGTGCCAGGGATCTCTCTTGGAGCTCTACTTTTTTTTCGGGAAGGAAAGGAGCAGATATCATTCGCCGCGCACCATACCTAATTTTAGTTCTTCGTCGACAGTTGCTGAATATTTTCCAACTTTTTCTTTCCCGTATTTATCTACTGAAATATTCGCTGAAACATGTTCTGCTGAAGCCTTGTCTTGTTCTCGCCCATATTTGTGATATTTTTTTAAACTAATGTGTTATAAAATTCGACGCAAGGCAACGTCATACTTCAATCTGGATTCCTCCTTTTCGGTTCGTTGTGCGGCGCATTTCCTGAAAGCTTTGAACTTCGAAACTGTCACATGTTCTCAAACGGGCTCACGAAGTACGTGTCTCCACCAGGCGTTTTTGTTTACGCTCGAGCCTGCATGCTCTCATCTTAATGCTACTCAAAATGCAGCCGCGAGCAGCATGAATAAGAGCTCAAAATGGCCTCTCGCCACTCTCGCATCTTTGAAACCCTTGTTCGCTGTTTCCAGTGCAGAAACACTTTCAGAAATTTTTTTGTATTTTAACGGGGGTATTTCTGTGTTTTTGAACAGGGGTCTTTTTGTATTTTTTTAAATTTTTCTATCTTGAATGAGGGTATGAAAAAAAATTCTGTGATCTATAGACAGTGTAAGGGTGACAAATACACAAAAACATGTATGGGGACAACCTGAACAAGATCCACTTTATGAATGAAGAGCTGCTAAAGAAATAAAAGTGAGAGACAAGAGCGGGAACTCGAAAGAGAAGCACGAAAAGAGGCGGGACGTGGCAGTGAAAGAACTGGGGCTCTTCTCTATCGTCCTGTTCAGCCACGCACATAAATGGCTTAACCGGAGTGGGAAACAACAGGCCTACTCTACCGTATAGCACCTCTCACAGAACTTACGGTCATCTACATGGGTATCGCCCTCGGGCTCTCGTTCTTCCGCGTAAGCCTCGTCTGAGCCGAGTCACTTTGGTTGACCGAGCACCGTGGACGCATACTCGGTCGTGACAACACTGGCTCCCAAAGCAAGAAAGCGCCATGAGCATTCCGGAAGCCTCCGCGCGCTTATGGCGGCGTACGCCGATGAAATTGTCAGCCATGGTAATGGCTGTCGCGGTGGGAGCACCGGAAGTTTTCGTTGACGGAGAGAGAAATGAACGGAAAAAGCAGGCATGTTCACGAGGTTTTGGCTCACGTTGCTATCCTGTACGTGACATGAGGGACAATGAAACTATAAATAAAAAGGGCAATAACAAACTCAAGTACATCCAAGGATCTGTGCGGGGCTCTCGGTCCGGACTGCAGGACTCTCGGTCCGGGTAATTTCCTTATTAAGTCTAGAGAAATATGGACGCCCCTCCCCTTCCTTTTTTTTCTTTTTTTCGATGACTTTTGTCAAATTGCGACATGACACGTTTTCTCTTCCATCGGTGAGTCAAAATAGTGACTGCATGGAGACGAGATAGCGGAATACCTTCGTTCGCACGTCAATTTTTTCAAGTATGGTTGCCGCTACAGAAAAGCAATATAGGGCAGTCTTCCATATCTATCAAATGGAAAACGCTTGCAAGTGATCGCTTAGCCCGGCCGATAATAAGAACATTAAATAACGCAAAAGCATAATACAGTCATCCTAGCAGTTCTTCCTGTTAATTAGCAAAGTTTAACTCGTTGAGGAGGGGCATTCAGCTCGTTGAGGTGAGTCATCTAGCATTGAAGTGAGGTATTCGACGAAATGATCGGTAGCTTGTGCTTTAACGCCCGATTAAGGGCTGTGTGTTGGCGGGAAAAGCCAATATGCACACTATTTGCATCGGACAAAGCTAAAACTTATATCCCTGTACGACCACGCAATATGTTACATCATATAAGCGGGGAAGTACAGCTTTAGCTTTCCAATAAATCGACTAAGGTAACAGAAACATACCATTAGGTCACTCCTCTTCACATACTAACAATGAACAGAAACTTACTCACGAATTATCCGCACATCATTTTATGTCCACTATTACGGCCATGTTTGAACGATTTCAATAATACGACAAGTGCAAGTGACTCAAACGTTGCGCGCAGAAAGATGCAATATCAATAGTCTATAAATAATCATGCATGATATTTGGCAGGTAGTGGAAAAAAACGCACGAGAGAAAGACACCAGCACGACTGCATGGGCCACCCATGCTGTCGCGTTCGTGTGTTTATTGTGCGTGTTGTTTTCAATGGCGGAAAAATGTCATATAGTAAGCAAATCAAACTTCGCAAACAAAAAATTCTCTGTTATTTATGTTAAACTGCTATTTACTCTCAAGTCTACAGATGTGTCCGGTGTACTCACAAAAAACAATTTTCTTTGCACACATCTTGAAAAACGAAGGCATCCCTACCATTTATATGGCCATGCCCTGTGGTATGAACCATAGGAGCAACTCGTAATCCAGATCAGACACCTTACTCATGCGTCATTTCAGAAAGGGCACAGCGTGACGTGGCGTGGGAGTCGACAATGTGACGACAGTGAGAGGCAACGACCATGGCGATAATGCTGCTCGCTCTTTTTTTTTTTTGCAAGGCCTCTCGCCTCCGCAAAAAGGCCACTCTGCTGTGCCGGTTATGCTAAGAGTCGCTTTCACAAAGTCATTTTCTCATTGTATAGGGATGGCCAGAAACGCCGTTCGCAAAAAAGTCTGTGGTATCGAGCAGACTTCGCAGCATATCATCTGCGACTGTCCTGGCTCTGCTGTGCAGAAACGATCACTCGTAATCTATATGCCTCGCCATGACCAATCAACGATGTTCCTAGGATCCAACTGTCACAAAACGAGCGCTCAAAAAAGGGCGCGCCGCCAAATTCTCGCGACGAAGCTCCGGAGAGACGCCTCGAGGTCAACAATAAAAAAAGAAAACAAGCATCCAAAGACTCCCCGGGCGCGCGTGCCTCTCCCCTCGGAAGCGTAGGTTCGCCGACGAACCTCCTCACATCGGCGGCCGAGCAAGCCCTGGAAAGTTCTCGATGAAAAGGGGCGTGGTGATGCAAGGTTGCGTCATCTGTCACGGACGGCCCTCTTACCGTCTCGCGCTTTCCCCAGCCTTCGCTGCGTATCGCGCAGACGAAATGATGAGAACTTTCTGGAATGTCGCGCGGAAGGTATTTAACCGAGCAGCAGAGATGGGAGATCAGGAGAAGAAGGAAGCTAGCGCCAGTGTGCGTGGGGTTATTCCGCCGCGTCTGTCGGTGAAGGTTTTGTCCTTAGTGACAAAGCCGGTGAAAAAGAAAGTATGCGCCAGAGTGCGTAGGGTGTTCCACCGTGTCGTCGGCGAAGGTTTTATCCTCAGCGACAAAGCAGGAGAAGGAATTTCACGCCAGAGTGCGTAGGGTGTTCCGCCTTGTGGGCGAAGCCTTTTGTCTTCCGTGACAAAGGAGGAGAAGAAGAGGATTTCCACCTGAGGGGTGGAGACTCGAGCTACAGGCAAGAATGTGTGTTTACCGCCAGCGAGCGACGACGCGTGGCAACAGCTGCGTGTGGGAAGCCGACGTGTTACCGGCGAAGAAGTTTGGAGCCTGGAGAGCGGTCAATTGAAGACGCGAGGTGCAGGGCTTCTGTGCAGAGTAGCATACCAGTTATGCAAAACTGGTTAACGTTCCTTGCCTTCTTACTACCTCCGTTTTCCTTTCAAGCTAATATTCAAAGCTGAAAAGAACGGCGATGAATCCCCTACTCTATCAAAATAAAATTGTGCACCCATCGTTGTTTAACAAGCCGCTTAGTCAAAGTGCTTATGGGTAAGGCTTAATTAACGAAAATCCACTTTATGGAAGTGTTCAATACAGGTAGTGAACCCTAATCCACATCAACTGCCCCTTATTTTACATTAGTCACTCTAATGAACCGCGTATCTGGTTAGAACAATTTTTACTGTTTTGAATAGCAAAAAAACGTGTTTTACGTCTCCAAGTTTGAACGCATAACTAAAATTAGAGTTTCAAGATCAGGTTTGTTTTGTAAAAGAAATATTAACTGAATATTCAAGCTTTGTCTCATGCAATAATCAAGTCCCACAGTTTATGCACTGAATTATTAAGAAAGCAATACTAACATCGAGGATGGTCTCAAAAAACATGAAATGTTACATAAATTACCTTCTGCATGGTGAGCCACCGCACAGTTTCAGGCTGAGTTGCGCAAACAGGAGCCTTTTATCTCATCGAACGTGAATGGAAAGTTTACACTCTGAAATCCATTAGGTGCAATTCATATTTAATGATGCGCTTATAGCACGCACATTTAATGCTAGACACGAGGTTGGATCAGTACTCTCCCCAATTTTTGTTCATCTAGTCATCTTTATCTGTTTTCCTCATGCGTTTCTAATAGCATGTTGATCATCGTGAGCAGCTGATGCTGACAGAAAACATAATTCCTAAGAGCTTTTTTCCAGTTAGAACCCTCATTTTCTGCTTGTGCAGAAATAAAGGCCTTATTACTTTATTTTTTGAAGCTGCATACTTTGACCATATTTAATCAACAATAACTTCGAAATATTGTGCAGTTTCGAGAATGTCTTGCCACTCACCAATCTTCACATTAAACGGCTTCAGTTTTTATTGAAATACTTAAGAACTGTAAAAGTGTGTGCCATTATATCTGGCAGGGATATCTGTACACACAATAGAAGAACAGTCCATTTGAAATGAAGAGTGAGAAATACGCTTCGTGTACACTCAAACCTACCACCTTAGTTTTATTTTTTGTAACACCAACAGATAAATTAAAAAGAACATAAATTTACTTTACATTCACAAGGTGTTTATCAAAACTTTATATGAACACTGTATGCCATATTGCTAATGTAAAAACAGAAAAATAAAAATGATTAACTAGTCTGGCCATAAAGAGAGACTGAGATAAACCTAATGAGTAATGAAAAGATGTTAACCAGAAAATAAATATTATGTTTATTTGTTTTTCTTCGTAGCTCTATTGTGTGAATGTCGAGCTTTCCGGTATTATTGAGCAGATTGCTCTGAAAGTGAAATCTGACCATAATTCATTTGTTATAAGCTACCATTTGGCAGGATCACTACGCTATAACAAACATATACTTCCTTTTAAAGACGATAGTTTTTCTTGGGGACCTTCAACGCCAAAATTTTTGTCTGCCTGCCTGTCTGCCTGTCTGTCTGTACATTTGTTTGTTTGTACGCAGTAATTATACCCCAAACGGCACCAAACGATATCTCAAACGGCCAAACCCATTCGCAGCACCCACTAATATTGCTCAAGCTTCAGCATTCATACTTGTGCGATTGTCAATTAAAAAGCAAGTATTGCAATATCTGAGGCAACATAATACGTCGATGTTTTGTATGTATGCCTTGATACTAGAGAAGGCACATACAATTAATTCTAAGGAATCTAGCGTTTCTCACGCTGCGCTGATAGTGCAACGTGATGCTCAAAAAGGCGAGAGTTTCCAACGCTTTGCTAAGACGACACGGTGGTCGCACCTGCCCGTCGCTTTGCGTTCTAGGCCTTGTCGCCTCCGAGACAGGCGCGCATCTTTCTCCGCGGGAGCGCACGTTTTTAGATGCGGAGCATCTAATACTCGAGGCTTGTAGTGCGGCGCCGTCCGCAAGCTTCCTCCTCCTTCTTCCACCATCTGTGCATTCCTTCCTCCTCTACACACCGCGCGCGCTTCACTCTTCCACCATCTGTGCACCCTTCCTCGTCTACACACCGCGTGCGCTTCTCCTCTTCACGAACATTCGCTAGCTGTATAATGTAGCGCGCATGCGCCGTCACGCTTCGAAAACATCGACAGCTGACGCGCGCGCATGCGCCGTCGCGCATGCGCCGTTGCGCTTCTCCCCCTTCTCGAACATTCGACAGCTGACAGTGCATGCGCCGTCGCGCTGTATATATACTCAAGGTCGGCGCTCGCTCGCTCAGTTGCCGCTCGTCGGTTGGTTTGTACGGCGCGTCGACGTCCAAGGTCGCGGTGAAATGAATTCCAACGAATCCACAAACACAATGATCGACGTCCCTTCGACCAGCGCCGCCCTTTCGCATACGTGTGTACGTGTGTACCAACACGTGGTACGTGTTAGTACACACGTACACACACGTGTGTACGTGTGTACGTGTTGGAACCCGCGACCTGCGGGTCAGCAGCCGAGTACCTTAGCCACTAGACCACCACGGCGGGGCGTGTGTGTGTGTGTGTGTGTGTGTGTGTGTGTGTGTGTGTGCGAGCGATCTTATCTTCTTTTCTGTAACATATATGTGAGTATTATTAGTATTAAATCAGTTGAAACTATGCGCTTGTTCGCGTCTCTTGTGTTCGTTGTCCGAAACTATCACTCTCAGATGTTTAATAATGAATTACCAACAAGTCAATTCCACACTTTACTTCAGAACTCACGGTGCACAGCTTCTGCATATATTGCCGAGTGTCATCAAAAAAAATTATCCCCTCCCCTCCCCTTCCTCCTTCTCTTCACGCCAGAGGGTTTTCGAATGTTAAGATATACCTCAGACGGTATATCTACTGACTGAGCACAGAAAAGCAACGCAAAGCAGTGCCCCACATAAAACTATCCAAGAGTAACAATGTCGTTTTTATGCAGATTCGTCGTTTGAGGTTCCCTAGAAATTATCTCCGAAATTCTGGAAAGCAGTATAATCACGCAAGACACTACACACTGGCTATTAAAGTGTTAAGGCATCTCCATTTGTGGACTAATATTTAGGAAGCATGCGAATTTTACACAAAAAAAGTTATCATCTGTTCACTGGCCCAGCACATAGCGTAAGAGCCACCACTTCATCAAGAAAATTTTTTTTACAGCGAAAGCTGTTACGACACCCCAACAAGGGTAGATGCCCGCCACCACCGGTTTCCATAACTACTAGCGCATGAAATAGGAGAGAAAAAACTTAGTACATAAAAACACCGAAGACGCAGAAGGACTTGAACTAGGGTCTCCTGCGTGCCAGCCTAGCATTCTACCGCACAGCTACGCCGGTGCTCGAAGCTACGTCGCAAACTTGCCTTAGACAAGCTTAATGTTGGAAAACTAATCGCGTTAGTATGAACAATAAAGCGTATGAGAAATAGAGTGAAGGAACAACCAGGCATAACACAATGCGAATTGTGTAACGATTGGATTGTCCAATACCCCAACTTATTAAAAAGCTTGTTCTTGTTCACCTATCAACGGTGGCGCATGCCCACTTCAGGCATAATTTTTCATTACCGTCAGCCACTGCATAAAAAATTTACACAGAATTATTTGCAAGTACATAGCGGATATCACGCTTACTCGAAAAAGGACGTAGGATAGCATAGTGAAAACCGGCCTACCACACAAAACTATAATATTATTAATGGCGTAGTGGGTACCCTGAAATTTTGCTTGTAGCAGTTACCCAAAGAGTGTTTAAAACAGGCTCTGAAAGGCCGCTCTTCTAGTTTTCGTAGTGACTGTGCTGCGTGTTTCGTGCAGGACTGGCTTTTATTTTTTAAAAGACAATATATTATCTTCATCGCTAGAAAAATCATCTAGACAGCATTATTGATGGACGTTTACTTGGAACTCGCAGATTACAAACGTTATTAAGTGTCACTTCACACAAACATTTAGCGAGAATATTTCCGGAGTAAAAAATATTCAATATCATTCATGCTTCCGGGAAGTCTTCCGTTCCAGACATAGAGCGAGATAAAGTAAACAAAGGAAAAAGGTTAAACTCGAAACGAGAGCCCAGAAAATTGCCTCTCGTACAGAAGAGCCATGGAAGAGACGGGTGAAATAAAGCCGCCGCGTGAGCTTGGCAAGCATAGTCGTTGAATCCCTGCAGCGTTGTTTTGTGGCTGGGCGAGGCCAGTAGCTGCCACTCCCAATATTAATGATCACCCCATGAAACACTGCACCGGAAAACTATACACACGAGCGAAACAATACAGATTGTTCCAGTGACACGAGCGCAGCCGTATATATAGAAAATTTTTCTTTGGTGGCAGCCGCCTTCAAGAACAGACAACGTGATGGATGGGATAATTCTGTTTACATATCAATAAACTTGTCTAATTTGGGGCTGCTGCTTTCTAGAGTCCACAAATAGTGATCAATAACTAAATGAGCCCTCAATGTTGCCCCGTGTCGTCTTCCCAGCGAGTATAAATTGCTTATGAACATCTACTTAGTTGGCTGCAATAGTAACACAATAACTACGGAACGTAAATAAATTTGTCGTCTTGCCTTGACATTGTTTTGGTGTGTGCGCAATATAGTACTCCATTCATTCGCTCCTAGCGTTTGCAGTACTGAGATATTCCTATACGTTTATTGAGATATTCCTATACGTTTAGAACAATATCGCTTCACCTACTAGTTCAATAAGACGGCGTGTCCGAAAAAACATACCTGAAGCAGATACAATGAAGAATATTCAAAGAAGAAAGAACTCAACGACACGTGTTCAGCATTCAGTGTGTCGCAATAGACATAAATAAAGAGGCGGCTCAAACGCCACGAGCACGAACTCACAGCTCTTCAAACTATTACTTCTTTTCCAAACGAGCATATTGATGGAATATTGGCCACCTGCCCCTCTTTCACCCTCCCCGTAAGATTTAGTTTGTGTTTAACATTTTTTTCATGTGGATACTTATTCGTCTTCCCGTCTCTATTACTTTAATACAATTTTTTTTATGCCGAGATCCGCCAAAACTTCAATGACGTACTTCCACCACAGATATGAAAATCATCATGTCATCATCATCATCATCATCATCATCACCACCACCACCACCACCACCCTAATTACGCTCACTGCAGGGCAAAGGCGTCTCGCATGTTCCGCGAATCGACCCGGTTTTGTGCTTGCTGATGCCTGTTATACCTGCAAGCTTCTTAATCTCATCTGCCAACCCAATTTACTGTATTCTCTAACGTGTTTGCCTTCTTTTGTAATCTAGTTAGTTATCTTTTCATGACCACCGGTTATCCCGCCTACGCGCTACGCGCCCGGCCCATGTTCAGTACTTCCTCTTGACTTCAACTATGGTACTCTTAACCCTTGTTTGTTTCCTGACTCACTCAGCTCTCCTCCTGTCTTTTAAGTGTACACCTATCACTTTACTTTCCATCGCTCGCTGAGTCGTCCTCAATTTAGGCTGCACCCTCTTGATAAGCCTCCTGGCTTCTGCACGGTATACGGAGCCAGCGCTCGCTTATCTTGTGTGTTCGACCATCGTTTTTTACACTGTTAATTTTACGATCACGAATAATCAACTTGCGTAGATCAATTGCAACGCTGCCGAAAAAAATACCTCATGCTTCTATTCATGGAATATTAGTGAGAGGTCTATAGGAGGTATCTCCCACAGACGCCGACCAAGAAATTCTCAAATCCTAATCATATACAGCTGTCGCTGTTAAACAATGCCGTTCCCACATCGTCATAACACGCAGGAATCAGCTTTAGTATAGGCACACACAAAAGTAATATTCAGAGGTGTTTAGAGCTGTGCAAGCTACGCGGTACCAGGAGAGACGCGGTAATAGGGTCACTTGCTCACTGTGCGCGTCAAAACGTGCAATATTTCTTGCCACCGCACCGTCTGCGCGTGACTGGACAACAAGTCAGAATAAAATCACCTTTTTTTTTAGGGGCGAAGCTCCTTAAAGCGGCATTCGTTTATCCCTCGTAGTAGAAGTAGTAGTAGTAGTCTGAGCCCAGTCTTAGATTTTGACCTCAAAGGTTGTGCTGGTGGGAGATTTCTTCTGTGCGTTGTTGAACAAAGAGAAAAATCGCAGCGTGCGCGTTAACTAAAAGCCGAATTCTCCTGTCTCTCATTACCCCTTAGCAGCCATTGGTATGTACATTGAGCACTATCTGACAAGAAAAGGTTGCTACGTTATACTCGTTGGGCGTAACCTCCTTGGTTTTGAAAGGTTTAGCGAGCGTTGGGCCGCAGTGCTATGAATACAATGAACTAGTATATACCATGAACTCGAGGTGGTTAAAGGTGGGAAGTAGATACGAAGCGCAAGCCATAAGAAAGTGTGCGTGTGCCACCTCTCGTTTAGTCCTTGGAATGTCCGCTGAATGACGGTGCTTCTATATGAGGAATATATGATGAAAAGATGTGAGATGGTGGAACTTTGAGTGTTGAATAGGTGAACGAACGGACACACAGAGAGATGCATAGACGGACGCACGGTTGGCTGCACGGACGGATGGACGCATGGACGGACGCTGGGGCGGGTGCATGGACGAACACAGGGATGGACGCACAGATGGACGTGCGGACGCACGAACAGACACACGCACGGACGGGCGGATGGACGCACGGGTGGCCACACAGACGTTCGCATGGACGCACGGAAGCAAGAACGAATGGACGGACGGATGCTTCGCCCCACGATCCATCATTCACTCCGTGGATAAGCTGCCATGCTGCCATATTTTCTTATTCCGTTATCGCTACAGAAATCTCGCTCGTACTCGCTCGCAAAGAACCAGATTTCAGTGCTCATCAGTGCTCGTTCAATAGCTTCTCAGAAAGGTTATTCAAGCTTGTATTTCTCTTCAAGAACACTTGCCACTGCACGCGGTTGTTATTGTGAGTGCACGCCGAAGGTGTTGTGGAACTAATTCGGATTCATGAATACCGCAATATTTATGGAAAAGTTACACTCATAAAATTCGCGATATGTAACAGCTTCAGTACACAAAGACTTAGCTCGGCATGAAGCGAGGAAAAACTATACGCGCCAAGAAAGAAAACAGTCCTTCGACTTTTGTTTTCTTACTATGGCTATACCAGTGGTGCGTATTTGGGAGATAATGTGGATGTAATGCTGTCCGATTTCTAGTTTCATTCAATGCTGTGATTTTCTGTGAGCAAATTCTTGCTGAAATAAATCAGAACTTAAATAAAAAGCTAGCCATTTTATGTGTTCTTATACTATGAAGCATCGCAAAGTTATCACTGGATAAGACGGCGTAAAACCGACACGTCGACAGTAGCGCAGAAAAACAAAAAATAAATAATTGGCGAATCCCATGTACAATCGAGCATATGCGAAGCAGGAATAAGGAAGGTTGATAGGTCACTTCAAAATCAGCACAACGTTACGAGACGGGGCTATGTTTAGCCGTACATGACTTCCGTGTCATGATTATCGTGTTTGGACGTTTTATTTATCTTCGTCATCTATCAACTTCCCTTGATACCAACTTTGGTATATATGAAACTGGCGAAGCGGCCTCGAGCATGCTATGAGCGTAGCATGTAATCATGTTTTACAAGGCATCGATATCATGATTGTCATGTTTGCGCATGTCAATTAAATTCGTCATTCACTCACGTCATGTAATACTAAATTTGGTATATGTGGAACGAGTGAAACGGCCATGAGCGTAGCATGAGCGTAGCATGTAGTCATATTTCACATGAAACGCATATGATTATCAGGTTTGGAAGTCTCATTTACCTTCGTCGTCTATTCACTTCCGGTAATACCAAATCAGGTACATGTGAAGCTAGCGAAGCGGTGGCGAGTGTGTCATGAAGGCCCAATATACTCTGATGCAACGCTGACGAACGCGCAGGCTGGGCGCAGCGACGCCGTGCTAGCGAAACGCGAGCACTCAATAGTCTGGTGCAATACGCGACCGGCGAGACCAGCGTCCGTCGGCGCGGCCCGGTGGCAACCGGCGTGAAATGCGACATGCTGCGTTTCGCGCCGACGACGTTACTTAGACAGCATCGCGTCTGTCTCTGTTTGTGACGGAGGGACACTGTGTGTGCTCAAACGCGCATGCGTCAAAGCAACGCAGCGCGGGCCTGCGAGTACATGGCAGGCAGATCTACTATGGAGGTCAGTGGGCAGATCCACTGATCATGAGTGTGATCATAATCCACTGATCACGAGCACATCATGAGTGTGCCATGTAGTCATGTTGTTACATGATACGCATGTCATGATTTTCATGTGAGGGTCTGTCACTTGTGTTCGCCGTGCAGCCATGTCATACCATACCAGTTTCGGAACATGTCATGTGAAAGAAACCACCGCAAGAGCAGCAAGATCACGAAATGTAAATCATTACTTTCATGACATACATGTCGTGATTTTCATACTATGACTGGTCAGTTATGTTTGTCATACAGTCATGTTATGTCATACCAAATTTAGTATTGATATCATTATCCAAACGGCCAGGAGAGCTAGAAGTCCTAAGCGGCTAGATAAATACGCTCAAAGTCACCGAAGTTCGCCAAGAAATGCTGCGCATATAAAACAGTGTGAAAGTCAACGTAACGAACGTAACGGGGGAGTTTCGACTCCCTCCCATGACTAGCCGTACGTGGCTTTGCCGTGTCCGAGGAAAATAGGATCCTGGGGGTTGAGCCGACGCTGGGTGATTGGACCGTTAAGGCCCCCCGGCAGAGGCAACACACCCCTTTGGCCCCGGCTTCACGTAGACGGCACCCCTGAGCTGACCCACCCAGGGGAATCGGCAGTCGCCTTTTCCTATCTCTCTCTCCCTACATCTTCGTCTTTATCTCTTACTATTTATCTGTCCTGTCATCTACTCTCTTCCGTTTACTTCCAAACTTCCTGGCGGCTAGAGTTAACCCTGTGCAAATAGCCTACCTTGGTCTAGGCGCATTGGGTTATAGTGGCGTTGTACGGCTGGCGTCTGCAGGTTTCAGCATTTGTAAACCTGTAGCGTCCCCTCGTTGGGCTCCGTGGTGGGTGGCCGCCAACGCTGCTGAACAACAATAAGGAAGACACGCATGGAGCATTCCCACAACTGTCTTATCGTACCGGCTTAAAGCTGGTACGCACCGATGATCTCACCAGAGAAGGATTGGCCTCCCTGGTGAAGTATCTGGCCACCCCCTCCCGTAGGCATTCGTCAATTAACTCACGGCCCTCAGTCCCCACCAGCTGCGGAGCAACTGACCACGGCGGCGGTCAGATCTGCAAAGCAGCTGAGGGTGCTAGGAATCTCTGGATACGGACAGGCCACAATTGGAACTTGAACTTAGCAACGTTTAACGTTAGAACGTTATCTAGTGAGGGAAGTCTAGCTGTATTATTCGAGGAGCTAGAAGGCATTAAATGGGATATAATAGGGCTGATGGAGGTTAGGAGGACAGATGAGGCCTATACTGTGCTACAGAATGGGCACGTCATTTGCTATCGGGGCTTGGCAGACAGAAGAGAACTGGGAGTAGGGTTCCTAATTGACAGAAACATAGCTGGCAACATAGAGGATTACTATAGCATTAATGAAAGGGTGGTAGGCATTGTAATTAAACTGAATAAAATATACAAAATGAAGGTAGTACAGGCTTACGCGCCTACATCCAGCCATGATGACGCTTCAGTTGAAAGCTTCTATGAAGACGTGGAATCGGCAATGAGTAAGGTGAAAACACAGTATACTATAGTAATGGGCGACTTTAATGCAAAGGTAGGGAAGAAGCAGGCTGGAGACCAGGCAGTAGGAGATTATGGCATCGGCACTAGAAACGCCAGAGGAGAGCTACTAGTAGAATTCGCAGAACGCAATAATCTGCGTATTTTGAATACCTTCTACCGAAAACGAGAAAACCGCAAGTGGACATGGAGGAGCCCTAATGGCGTAAATAAGAACGAAATAGACTTTATAATGACTGCACACCCAAGAGTCGTGCAGGATGTGGAAGTGGTTGGCAAGGTAAGATGCAGTGACCATAGAATGGTACAGGCTCGAATCCGCCTAGACTTGAAGAAGGAACGACAGAAACTGATACGCAAGAAGCCAATCAATGAGCTAGCACTGAGAGGGAAAGTACAGGAATTCAGAGTGTCACTGCAGAACAGGTACTCTGCTCTTAGCGAGGAAACCAACCTTAGCGTAGATACAATGAATGATAATCTGACGAGTATCATCACGGAGTGTGCAGTGGAAGTTGGAGGCAGGGTAGTTAGACAGGACACTGGCAAGCTTTCCCAGGAAACGAAGAACCTAATCAAGAAGCGTCAAATCATGAAAGTGTCAAGTACAACAGACAAAATAGAACTGGCAGAGCTTTCGAAGTTGATTAATAGACGTAAAGTATGCGATGTAAGAAGGTATAACATGGAGAGAAGTGAGCACGCTCTGAAAAACGGAGGAAGCGTCAAAGCAGTGAAGAGGAAACTTGGGATAGGCAAAAGGCGGATGTATGCACTAAGAGACAAAGAAGGCAAAATAGTTACCAATATGGATAGGATAGTTAAAATAGCGGAGGAGTTTTACAGAGATCTGTACAGTAGCCAAGACAACCACGACCTTAATACTATAAGAACTAGCAGTAACCCAGACGACACCCCACCGGTAATGATAGAAGAAGCCAGAAAAGCTTTGGAGAGCATGCACAGAGGCAAAGCTGCTGGTGAGGATCGGGTAACATCAGATCTGCTGAAAGATGGAGGACAGATTGTGTTAGAAAAACTAGCCACTCTATTTACGAGGTGTCTCCTGACGGGAAAAGTACCAGAGTCTTGGAAGAACGCTAACATCATCTTAATACATAAGAAAGGAGATGACGAGGACTTGAAAAATTACAGGCCGATCAGCTTGCTCTCTGTAGTATACAAGCTATTTACAAAGGTAATTGCTAGCAGAGTAAAGAAAACATTAGAATTCAATCAACCAAAGGAACAAGCAGGATTTAGAACAGGCTACTCAACAATTGACCACATTCATACTATCAATCAGGTAATAGAGAAATGCTCAGAGTATAACCAACCACTATACATAGCCTTCATAGATTACGAGAAGGCGTTTGATTCAGTAGAAATATCAGCCGTCATGCAGACACTGCGGAATCAGGGCGTAGATGAAATATATATAAACATTCTGGAAGAAATCTACAGGGGATCAACTGCTACCATAGTGCTTCATAAAGAAAGCAACAGAATACCAATAAAGAAGGGTGTAAGGCAGGGGGACACAATCTCCCCAATGCTATTCACTGCATGCTTACAGGACGTTTTCAGAAGCCTAGAATGGGAACAGTTAGGGATAAGAGTTAATGGAGAGTACCTCAGTAACCTGCGCTTCGCCGATGACATTGCATTGCTGAGTAACTCAGGGGACGAATTGCAACTCATGATTACGGAGTTAGACAAGGAGAGCAGAAAGGTGGGTCTTAAAATTAATCTGCAGAAAACGAAAGTAATGTACAACAACCTCGGAAAGGAGCAGCGCTTTGCGATAGGTAATAGTGCACTTGAAGTTGTAAAAGACTATGTCTACTTAGGGCAGGTAATAACCGCAGAGCCTAACCACGAGATTGAAGTAACTAGAAGAATAAGAATGGGGTGGAGCACATTCGGCAGGCACTCTCAAATTATGACAAGTAGATTGCCACTGTCCCTCAAGAGGAAGGTATATAACAGCTGTATCTTGCCGGTACTTAGCTACGGAGCAGAAACCTGGAGACTCACAAAGAGGGTTCAACTTAAATTGAGGACGACGCAGCGAGCAATGCAAAGAAAAATGGTAGGTGTAACCTTAAGAGACAAGAAGAGAGCAGAGTGGATTAGGGGACAAACGGGAGTTAAGGATATCATAGCTGCAATAAAGAAGAGGAAATGGACATGGGCCGGGCATGTAGCACGTAGACAGGATAACCGCTGGTCATTAGGGGCACCAACTGGATTCCCAGAGAAGGGAAGCGGGGTAGGGGGAGACAGAAGGTTAGGTGGGCAGATGAGATTAAGAAGTTTGCGGGTATAAATTGGCAACAGCAAGCACAGGACCGGGTTAACTGGCGGAACATGGAAGAGGCCTTTGTCCTGCAGTGGACGTAGACAGGATGATGATGATGATGATGATGATGATGATGATGATGATGATTATGATGATGATGATGATGATGATGATGATGATGATGATGATGAAAGTCAACGTTGGATGTTATGGCTGAGCCAGTGACAGTGAGCCGGTTGCCGTAGGGTGGCCCGTTCTTAGCCATAAAAAGGCAACAGTCTGAATGAAACAATGGCTGACTCACTCGATCCTTTGGGTGTACCTTACGATTTATCACTCCAGCCTTTCGTAAAGTGCAACAACACTAAAATTCTGAGCATCGGTCGCTCTATGCTGCACCGGCTTTCTTTTAATGTTTACATTTTCTGTGTCTTACACGTTGCGTGGAATTACTGGCTCTTTTTACTTGTCTTCAGCTCTTCTATTTACTTTGCGGATGCCAACTCTTAGGAGCGAAGCTCCTCTTAGTCTAACCTTGTCCAGTTGTTGGGCGTAACCAGCAGAATCTCTCGAGCCGTATAATAAATGGCGCTGTTTCATAGGAGTACATACCAACTGCAGTTTAGTGACGATATTCTAGATGGCCCTGTACGGCTACTCTCCGATTTACTGCTGCGCAGGCTCTGCCTGGGTGCGCGTGTAACAAATGCCTCTCTCAGTCTCCTGGATCGTTACCGTACGTGTCGGATCGTTGGTGGGGCATGGACGAAGCGGAGCGGCGGGCGTGGAGGGCTGTGGCGGCTCGTGCTCGTCGACCGACCGACCGACCGACCGACGCATGAACGAAAGCACGGATCGACGCATGGACCAACAGATGGACTGACGAACGCACGGGTGGACGAACGCTCCGCTCTACTCATCACCATTCACTCTAGCGATATGCTGTGAATTTTTATTGCTATTTTATGCAGTCCTTCCATCCCCTCACAATCAGTCTGCTCCTTGCGACACTTCGTTCCTCGGGGAAACGGGCATACAATTTCAGCCTTCATCATTGGGTGGCGATATGAGATATGTAAGCGCGTCACCAAGTGCATGCTCGTGATAATGCCACAAACAAAAAGAGAACGCTGCCAAATAAAAAACTGTAGAATTGCGCATGAGCGTCACGAATGGCATTGAGGAATAGAAGATATCCCTTGCGTGACTTCCACAGTGAAATTTCTTGGTGTCGAAAAGCCCGATGATGACACCACACTCAGAGACTTCGTCCAGTATTAGTTCCAAGAAATCGCCAAAATGAGGACCCGTTTTAAATTGGATGAAACAGTTGAAGCACATTCTTGCAACTTCGTACACTCGGGTAGAGCGTTTGTTATGAGCACCTATGTCTGACTTTATTGGGTGAACCAATGCCTTTGGAAGCGGGTAGCACATGAAAGCTTCGTTGATTTAAAGTCACACGACGACAAATCAAGGTCCTTCATTCCTTTTTAGTTTAATGCCTGAACAACGATGAGAGCCACTGCCTTCGATAATAATGATACAATGTAAGGGGATACATAATAATTCTGTACACAACAGCAGCCCTATTCTTCATGTTGGTACAAATTAACGTCAATCGGTAAATATTGGCAACTTCTCTTTATCATATTACTCACTTTAAAAGATAAGCGTGCTGTTACATCTTCAATCATCATCAAACTCACCCAAAAGCCATCTGAAGACCACGCCCATCAGGTCACGATGCCATGGCAAGTTATTGGGAAGGAAAGAAAAATTCGTTCGCACAGCACTCTAGCACCACGGCTGCAATGTGACGAGAATCTAATGCAACGTTTACGTAAACGGTGATCGAAGCCCGATAAGGAAGGCGTCTCGGCTTTCTGCAACAGTGCCCATAACTCGGCTTGGATTTGAGCCTCAAAGGGTTCAAAGCGGTAGCCGGAGCTCACGCTAAGGCTTCAACGCTGCCTACACTGCTGCCGCTTACGTGTGCCGCGAAGCGGGCGTCGTTGCTTCTGCTAGCAGTCGGGATACCTTAACCCTCGGAGAGGCGTATACGGGCCGAGATTACTTGTGGCACAGATGCAGTCTCCATTTTTTGTCAAGTATTGCCTTATGGGGTATTCAGATGGGTGACAAATACTAGGGCACTCGGGGGATACATGGGAAGCATAGTGACGTCAACTCGCGAGAAGAGGTCTCCACAAATGTCCCCCACTTACACGTAAGAGGCGACCGGAGAGGGAAACCAGTGTTATTAGACTACTCTGATGGCTTGTGCCAGTCGTTTGACGAGCTGCAGACGACCACGCAACTGCAAGCTAGACAACTTCTGCCGCTCTCTGCAGGATAAAGTACAAAAATGTGGCCAAACAAAAGCCCGAAATTCCGCCATATCCTCCACCACCAGGGGATTGTTTGTCCTGTCAGGAAAAAGGTTCCTGTCTCCACAGAAGAAGTGTAGCAGCTTGGGCTAGTTGGTATGGCATGATGATAGTTATAGCGCGAGAACAAAACGACGACACAGAGACAAGAGGGACACGAAAGACACGAGCGCTCGTGTCTTTCGTGTCCTTTTTGTCTCTGTGTCGTCGTTTTGTTCTCGCGCTACAAATATCGTCAGTCCACAGAAGAGTCGCAGGGGGGGGGGGGGGGGGAATCGCACTCACTTACTGATTCGTGACGACCTGGTCACGTGATACGCAATCCCCCCGCACCCCCCACCGATTTCTCCCTCGTGTTAATACCCGTTTAGAAGCACGCACTTGTTCATGGCAAAAGAAACTGTAGAACTCAAAAGTACAGAGCCGAAAACAGAAAGTTCTGAAGATCTTTCTTATGTTCTGGCTGTTTTATTTTTCCTACACCACATCATCGCTCGCTGTTTGCACGTGTTCTTCCCTCCCATCTAAAGCACATTTTTTTTTTCTACCGAACGAGAAAAGGAGCTTACAGAAACAACGAAACGAAAGTGGGGGGGGGGGGGGTGCGCGTGCCAATTGGCTCACGTCGGCAACAGTGACAGTTGTCGGGAGCACAAGCATTTCCTATATTGCTAAATAAACGTTTGGAGGCACGTGCCACCACCCACGACCACTTCGAACCCTTCTCCCTGCCTCTCTTACAGTCAGTGGTATTCAATATGTCTATGGTAACTGGACCCCGACGCTTGCCCCACCGACAACTCGTTCCTCTACCCACTGTGCGCTTTTATCATTCCGAGCACGTTCCCGGGCGGGAAACCCCTATGCAACAGCAACGTCACTCCGGTGAAATACACACAGGAATGTTGGGCAGCACTAATCCTCCCCGGCTTGAATTGACAGCTCCCGAGTGAAAATGTCAGCGCTCGTGCAGACGAGCCGATGGCAGTGTGTGTAATGGTGAGAACATTTGCATTGAAATTATGCGTGCTGTGTCAATAGATGGTGCAGTACCCGTCACTGGGTGATTCATTACTGTTCGATTTGGGAACACAATTTTTTGCACTTTGTTTTGTGTTCGGCATTTCATGCATTTACTAGCACGTCTCATTGACTGCTGAAACCAAGCTTGGAAATTTAGTCTGTCGTCTCAGATCTCGTAAAACTTGAAAGGTAGTCGAACATAGTTTTACGTAATTTACGTGTGTCGTTAACTTGTGAGTGGGTTGGTAAATGCGATGCGGCCAATCAATATGATTCAAGAAGGCCCTGGCAATAACTCTTCGTCATTCTGTCAAGAAAGGACGTGTATGAATGAAAGTAAGTATGTAGTGGAAGCCGCTGAAGGTACAGCTCAGAAAATCGGGGGATTATTCGTTCGCGCAGCAGTCATCGGAGGCACCGTCGTCATCTTTGATGGAGCGTGGATTGTCGCCTCTTCCCCCAACGTCGCCCAAAGGAAAGTGCCAGTCTACCCCTAAATAAAGTTTTATTCATTTATGTGGTGTTTTCATCGACGCAGGGCTTTCAACTATGCATATACACCACTAGAAATTTGCACAAAAAGAAAGCAGTAAGGTTTGTCATTCACGTAACAATGCCTGAATATTTCACCATGTAGAGTTATTGAAGCAGAATCGTTCTTTAAAAATTTATTTATGTATTCTAGTTAACAAGGATGAAGGGAGTGAGGTTAATATGTTTATAAGAATAATTCGACGCTGCTGCTAAGAAGAGGTGGAGAAAAAATAATAGAGGAGCAGAAAAATCAAGGAATAGATGAATAGGAAAGCGCTAATATTTATGAATAAATGAAATGTAACCAGGATAGCGATAAAAAAAGCATATGAATGCTCTACAAAACTTGTGAGCAAACGCATGTTATGTGTTGGGGCATTCTAGTTTACCTTCAGTGAAGTAGTAATAAATCGTTAAGTCCTTTAATAATGAATTTTATTTTTAATCTGGAAGGTTGAGGTCAGAAAACTAAAGAAAAAACTTGTAATCTCCATTTGTGGTTTATAAGCTGAAGAACCTTTATACTAAGTGTACTTTATTTTCGTAAATTTCTTGCTAAATCATTCCTGCTTTTTTATTAAAACAAGGTACATACAAAAATAACAAAATTGACATATAAAATGCACTAATGGGCTATTTTGTGCGCTGAAATATTCGAAAAAGCCGCGCAGAAAGAAAAACCAAATTTAGTTTACTCGGTGTTTGTTTGTTCTACTGTTCTGTTTGACCAATATTCTTCTAACTTTTTCGTTCATTTCTCCTGCTCCAAATGTACTATCATTCGTTAAAAGTTTGAATTCCGAAACTGTTGCCATGTACGTGGGCCCTCAGGCATTCTTAGGTGGTTTTATAACCACTTTTTGCCTGAAAGACCCCTCCCCCCTACAACTTGTTGAAAAAAAATCATGTTGGAAATAATGATTAATTTGAATTGATATTGTGTGAAACACACACAGATACAGCACTTGTGCTTGAGTCTATTTATGTGCGCGCGTTTGTTTCCTTTTGCGCACTGTTTCTTTTTTAACAATTAAAATTTGTTCGCTAACCAGCACTTCTGCAGGATACTTAAGTAGATAGCGTTAGAAGTGATCAGACTCCTGGTTGACAATCATTCTTTCCTCTTCTTTCTCTCCCTCTCTGAGGCTTTCTAGGCGGTAACTTAGAAGTGTGGCAGCTTGGGCTAGTTGGTATGGCATGACGATAGTTATAGCGTGAGAACAAAACGACGACACCGAGAAAAGAAGGACTTTCGTGTCCTTCTTGTCTCTGTGTCGTCGTTTTGTTCTCGTGCAATAACTATCGTCATTTCTAGACGGGTTTCCACTAAATATTGTATTTTGTAACCCAGCTTCTGAATAAAATAAATATACGGGCGCATATATTCTCTTTGATGCCGGCAAGACGAGCATGTTTGTTGCTGAATCTTTACTTTTATTTCGCAGTGGCACTTCAGGAGAACACACGAAAGAAATACATAAACTGAGTTGTCCTGGTGAGCTCAAGAACGCGTTGGTATGAGCACCTGCGGTGTATATCTTGGAATGAGTATTTTGTCAACGTAGCTTTTCTTAACATTCAGCCAAGGTCTGCTTCACAAAAGCACTGATTTTAGCAAGCCATCATTTCCAGACTAACTTCTAACAGCCAACCTGTAGCCCTCGAGTAACGCACGCAAATTGCGCGAGACACATATTGAGGTTCCAGGAGCTAATTAGAAAGAAAACTTGTTTTTTTAACGATGCCACGCAACTAGATTTTGTACTGTTCACACAAAACAAGCAGACGCTTTCTTGCATCTTTTCATCCGCATGTACCAGTGTCAAAGCTCCCTGTCTGCAATAGTTAATAACCCGAAAGCAGTGCACCATATCGCGGAGGTTTGTATTTGGGCCACGCATGGTGCTTGTTTGCCCTCTTTCTCTCGTCTTGTTGTTCGACATTGAGGAAGCACGGCTAATTCAAATTGGCTGGGAGGCGTTGAGTTTATAGAAAGCACAAGCAGAAAAGGTAACAGAGCGGCTTTTTGGTGATGAGAGAACTTTTGAAGAGGGTGGGGAGAAGGAAATACAGCAGACAAAACGCATGAACTCGAGTCACGCGCGAAAGCTCGTATTTAGAAGCATCCTTTTTGCGCACAACTTGTTTTTTTTTCATTAGGAGGAGTGCATCTGCAATACATTCCAGCAGAAAAAGGTCCTGCAAGTTTTTTTTTACAATTTACGCGAATCGAAATACATTTTGGCAGCTGATATTTAGCAGGCTTCTTCTTGCAAGGCTTTGAAATATTAATTGCATGTAGTAGAGTAACAAATAAGAACTGGCAGATGGAGCAGCAGAATTTGTAACACTGAAGTAATTAATAATTAATTATTATTTAGTGAAGGTGAGTTTTTTTTTTACATAACCATCAATATCTGGACCAATAGTCAGGGAGAAATAACATTGTTATGATAGTGGTAGGTGAACCAGAAAACACAAAACGAAAATAAATAGAACCGCTGATCTTTGCTGTGGCCTTGTTTACAGGTACCAAAGAATATCCGAAGTAATGGGGATAGATTCAAGAGATGCTGATAGGCGGGGATGGCAGTTGCTGTGAGTAGGCCCTTTCGTGCAAGTGCATCTCTAGCAATGACGGCAAACAGGGTACCAACGTTGTTGACGATAAAAAGATGCTTTCGCATTTCACTTACGTTAAGCAGAGCCCCATGAATGCATATTTGCCTTGTAGTTGCTATTAACTTTGCGGGATGCTGAAGTGCTTACCATGGTATGTGTCAACATGGCTCCTCCAGACTACTAACATAACGTTTATACAATATACATACACTCAACATAACCGATATACAATCACAATCATGATCATAACACCACCACGTACTGACAGTCGTCTTTACCAGTCATTCAATGTATGGAATAAGCTACCACCATCGATATCAACTTCAAAGGCAGTAAGGAACAGAATGCAGCACTTTCAATCTATTTGTTTTTAAAAACATTTTGTCAGAATTCTTCTTGCTATCACTATATTGTGTATTTTTAGTATAGCCACGTGTTTTTGTCGTTTCAATACATCAATATACTGATTTTTATGAGTGATATACAACGTCTTTTATGTGTGTTTTTCTGCCGCGCCGCGGTGGTCTAGTAGTTAAGGTACTCGGCTGCTGACCCGCAAGGCGCGGGATCGAATCCCGGCTGCGGCAGCTGCATTTCCAGTGGAGGCAGAAATGTTGTAGGCCCGTGTGCTCAGATTTGGGTGCACGTTAAAAAACCCAAGGTGGTCTAAATTTTCGGAGCCCTCAACTTCGGCATCTCTCATAATCATATGGTGGTTTTGAGACGTTCAACCCCACATATCAATCAATCATTTGTTTTTTTTTTGGACTTCTCCTCTCTTCTAATCTAGAATAAAGGACTAATCTAGAATAAACCAGATTAGTCCTTCACAATCACCCAGTTTCGCTGTTTTAATCTTTGCGCGACAGAGTGCAAGCTTTGTCGTTTTTTAATGAAAGGTAAATTTGCCTTAACTAGTGTAACCGACGAAATAATTATGAAAAAATATCTAGTCTCAAATATAAAGTGATGGCTCTAAAGGTTATAAAAGTTTCTCCCCCACTCCCCCCTTTCTGATCTGGGCATGCTTGGTGAGTGTGACAGAGCTCTGTGCAAGTACGAACTTGCACCAGCAATTGTATAGCAACTGCAGTACTGTGAATGTGAGGAATCTGACTCCCTCTTTCTGTCTTTCTCTCATTCCTTTATGTCTTCGTGCAATAACTCCACCATGAATTTAATAAGGTTGTGAACTTTCGTGTAAGCGTGATTCAGTGAAAGTATTTAGGTATTGCGTAACACTATTGCAGAAAATGGAGCTGGTTTCAGATAGTCGGGTGAGTTTGTACGGTTCTCGAAGGTACATATAAATGCACAAGGTGCACAAGAGACGCGAAAAGTGAGAACCAGACAGGAAATACCGGACGATCATGGTCTGCAACAATGAGGAAAAAAATATTCTATTTCAGCGGAGTTCCAAACACTTGTACGTTTCTCGCAAGCCTCCACGTCAACCGGGAACATCAGGATCAGCAACTACTCTGTGCGTTGAAAAAAACTACAATGTTGTTTTCATTTTTCTCTCTTTTTCTTTATAGTTTGAATTCATGCTTTCCTCATAAGAATCATATTATGGCAATGTCAGTAAATTTTATTAAAGGCCGTGGTCTCTAAAGGTAACGTTGCCCGTAGTGTGTGTTATTATTCTATATATATGCACGAGACTTTGTTTCCTTGAAGTCTCTCGTAGAGGTGACGTGCCCAAATGTTAATAAATTTTGTTTTTACTTCTAAGAATATCACAAAAAAATGGCAGCATATCCATGGAGTGAATCATGAATAGTGGGGCGGAGCACCCGTCCGTCCATTCATTCTTGCTTTCGTCCATCCGTGCGTGCGTCTGTTAGTCCGTCCGCACGTTCATCTGTGCTTCCGTTCCCGCTTTCGTCCATGCATTTGCTCCTGCGTCCGTCCATGCATCCATCCGTCCATGCAGCCATCCGTGCGTCCGTGCATGCATCTGTCTGTGTGTCCGTTCGTCCACCTATTCAACACTCCAAGTACTACCATCTCACATCTTTTCATCATATATTCCTCATATAGAAGCACCGCCATCCAGCGGACATTCCAAGGACTGAACGAGAGGAGGCACACGCACACTTTCTTACGGCTTGCGCTTCGTGTCTACTTCTCACCTTTAACCACTTCGAGTTCATGGTATATACTAGTTCACTGTATTCATGGCAACGCTCGCTAAACCTTTGTAAAACCTAGGAGGTTACGCCCAGCGAGTATAACGTACCAACCCTTTCTTGTCTTCTGTGCGTTGTTGAATAGAAATTCGCAGCGTGCGCGTTAACTAAAATCCGAATTCTCCTGTCTCTCATTCCCCCTTAGCAGCCATTGGCATGTACATTGAGCACTATCTTTTATTGTTCAACAACACACACAAAAAATTTCTCGCTGGCACCACCTTGGAAGTCAAAATGTTATACTTGTTACACACTACTACAACGGCTACGAGAAACGAACGGATGTCGCTATAAGGAGCTTCACCCCTAATAGATGTGTAAAGGCACTGTTATTCTATGTATGCAGTGTTTTTTGAATGCCGGTACCTCAGAGTGCACAATGAGGACACAAATACTACCGGGAAATTTTTCTTCATACTGTGATGACTCCCCATTCGAAAGCTTGCGTATCGCAACAAAGCAAAGAACATGTGTTATTATGAAGCCGCAGATATCCATGCCGTTCTCATAATTTAATATGGATCTCTTTGCGGTGACGGGCCATTCTGGAGTGCCTTCTGTGGTATGATGCGAAGCGATGTTACAGTGAAGAGCTCCCGACCAAAGCGGAAGAGCCTTCAAATACAAAGAATAGATGTGTAGCGAAAGTATCAGGGGAATAATTCAGCACAAAATACTACTATTCAACAAAACATTAACTCTAGATACCAACCCTTTCTTCGCAGCTCCGTTACGACCAATACAGCCGACGGCAATGGCCGTCGGCCTCGCCCGTTTTCATCGTTAAAGACTCTCTCGTTCTAACACACCTTTTGCAGTTATTAGTGCGTGCAATGATCACAGGCACTAGCCTACGGCTACGACCACGTATGCTCGTTCGGTTGCTCTCTTTGAAATTGAATGAAGCTTGGCTTGCCTTCAGGGTCGATGCGTTACACTTGTAGGCGCGAACGGGTGCCTGTGGGGCTTGCGTAATGTCGCCACAATTCCTTAGGCACTAACTCGTTTCATTTGCTTGAAAGTATATAAAATAAAATACAAATGTCATCAATCGATCCCCTTCACGACCGCGCAACAAAGCGCTTGCGAAATGAGGTTCGGCGCGCATGTGATACAAGAATAAGCTGCAGGCATGCACGATAGCTGCTATACAGCGACGTCTGTGGTCGTCACTAAAGGTTGTGGTAGTTTTGTGAGAATAGAAGTCGAGGCCATGCACGCCTGCGATTAGGTGTGTTCCACTTTTCGTCGTCGATAACAATCGGTATCGGCAATTCGCCATCACTCTTCGCTTCGTACCGACGGTGGTGTATCCAAATCTTAGAAATCCGGTGGTGTCCTGTCTCAGAAATACGTTGCAGCATCCAACGCCTCGCCCCCCTTATGCGTCTCGTAGTGCCATTGCTACTCAGTCTCCTGAAAAAAAAAACGACACTCGCAAACTGAAAGCATTGTGTATAATAAAATCACTACAATCTGAGTCTGACCTTTGCGGTTCATTTTTCTACATTTTTTTTTCCTAGAACATGCTAAGCTCGCAGTCTATGTCGTCACTAGAGCGGCCACCTAATTCATGCGATAATTTCATCGTGTCCTAGGCCGCTGTGGTAGCTCAGTGGTTAGAGCATCGAACGCGTTATTCGAATTTCATCGTGTCTACTGAGAGGCGATGAGCGCTCGCCCTTTTCAGGCTTTGTTGCATTTCGTGATGTGAGTCATACGCGACGGACGGACCGGAAGCACGTGCCGCAACTCCGACGCAATTCATTTGTTCACCGTCCACATTTGGGGGGGGGGAGGGGGGAGTATGCAGTCATGCGCTGTCCTTCGCAGTAAATAGGGTGACTGTATGAATAAAACAAAAAGTGTAAATTGGTTGCAGCAACAACGTTACAGCTGGGTGAACATAACAAAAGAGTGTAATTTTTATTGCAGCCTCTGCGCGAGTGCACGTGTGACGCGGATGACTCGCCTTTTATCGAGTGCGTTGATCTGAAAATTTCCTTAATCTGCGCTTGAAAAGCAGATTTTTTTTGGCTCTGTGAAGCTAAGCTTTAAGTACTTGCAAATTGTAATTATTGGCCTACTCAACCAACGGTGAAATTCGAGGGAATAGGTGATTCTCTCATCTTGCTGTACTTCGAAAGACAGCTAAATTCGACAGATGTGCACGTATAAGGCAACGCCTTGCCAAAGCGCACTTCTGAGATGTCAGAAGCATTGATGAAATACTCTGGAAGTTTCGATGTAATGACCCGACAAAAAAAAAGAGCGACATGCCGAAGGCTGAAAATATGAGACGTGCATGTAATATTGAGAAATCATAAATTTGTGAAGGTTAATGTAATAAACAATCGCACATACTTCAATTTTGAACCTGTACAGCAGTTGAAATAGGTTGAAAATGTGTTAAAGACAGAAACTGAAATTTATATTTGAAAATATTGCGTATCTATTGAAAAAAATCATCAATATAGCTGTATAACATACTGATAAAATAAAAATAATGCGGCAGTAATCACTGTATACAAAAAATATTGGTTTTATCACTCACGGGTCATCACTCAGTTGTCCATAAAACTTTCCTCGTTACATACAAGTACTACGTGAACTCCCATACGCCTCAAAAGCTGTTGTAGCTCTCCAGGATATGATAATGTTCGTATTTTGTCTGTAAAACGTACTAAAAGTACTTGTGCCGGCACATATAGTGATTACTGCATGTCACTGCTATTAATTTTTATAAAATAAAATATTACAACAAATTTCTAAAGCTGCACTGCAGCCGTCTAGCTCCTCATTGGTTGATTGGTGTATGCAGGGGGTTTAACACAGCAAAGTGACTCATGCTATCAGAGACGAAGTATAGTGGGTAGCTCTGTATAATTGTGACCAGCGAGGGCTCTTCAACGTAAACTGGCGCTGCACAGCACAGACCATCGGGAACACACAGAGAACCTAGACCTATCAAGTTTTCCGAAAGTAACTTCAAACCTAAACGCCACGAATGGAAATGTCCACCGAATTATGTCTTATTTTTGCATCCACTGATTAACGCAAAGTGCTTTCAAGCCCCCTTGGGAGCAAGCTAAATTATTTATGTAAAATTGTGAAAGTAATACAGAGAATAAGATTTCAAAAATAACGAAGGCACTTTGCATAAAATTCAAATATCCCATTTCGTTCAATTTTGAGAGAGCCTTGTTAAACACGGCCTATCATGAGCCTCTGATTTAGATGACTTTCATCGCGCCATTAGAAAACCTTCTTAATATAAAGACATGAAATTCATTCTTAGTCCGCCCAAATTGGTACACGTAGCTTGAAGTATTGTCTACGCAGTATATGAATGGAAATTGACAAGAAACTAAAAGAGGCGGTCATTCTTTGAAGTTCTGTTTGAAGGCAATATAATCTTCTTACGCTCTATTCTGTGCCTTTTTGAAGTAGTATTGCAAGCCAGTAATGCCCATATATTAAAATTCCGGATGAAAATCTAGGATACCTTTCAATGCAGCAAATGTTTTTGAAAGTATGCGACTTGATCTAAAAACACAACATAAAATTGAAAGAGCAGCAACGGCACGATAAGCCTGATCTTCAGTTTATTTTTGAACGGCTTACAATAATAATAATAATAATAATAATAATAATAATAATAATAATAATAATAATAATAATAATAGCTGGTGTTTTACATCCCAAAAATACAATATGGTTATGAAGGACGCCGCAGTAAAGAGCACCGAAACCTTTGACCATTTCGTGTTGTTTACCATGCACTAACATATCACAATACACGCGCGTCTATCATTCCACCTCCATCGAAATGTGACCTCTGTGACCGGGATCGCACCGGTGACTTTTGGGTCAGCAGCTGAGCGCCGTCACCACTGATCCACCGTGGCGATCCACCGTGGCGAATGCGTAGGGAGGAATGGGGCGGAAGAAGCCATTGAATTTCCACAGCATTCCAGTAAAGTTATTTGTGAACACCTATCCGTAAAAAATTAAAGCTACGTTTTGGGAACACGGAGCAGTGTTTGTTGTGTCCTTTTTTATTAATACTAAAACACTCATGAATATTCGGGTCGCGGGATTGAGTCCCGGCTGCGGCGGCTGCATTTCCGATGGAGGCGGAATTGTTGTAGGCCCGTGTGCTCAGATTTGGGTGCACGTTGAAGAACCCCAGGTGGGCGCAATTTCCGGAGTTCTCCACTACGGCGTCTCTCATAATCATATGGTGGTTTTGGGACGTTAAACCTCACATATCGATCAATCAATCAACTTTTGAATATTTGCGAAATAGTTCAACACAACTGATTACAGTAAAAACTTTATCTAAAAGAAATCAATTTTATGAGCTTCCCAATGTAATTAAAAACTCCCATTCTGTGCCAAACATCCAATAAAATTCAGTTTTGTCAACAACCCACGTTAACAAAACAAATTCGCTGCTGAATTTGATTTAACGACGTTTAATTTATCTGGTAACTCCCTGAAGACAGCGACTTTTTTTTTGTAAATATAGCTCACACAACTTTTTATTCGAGCGTGTGCTTCAACACCATCGTGTTAAAACGATTAGGTGTGAGATCATTTAGAGTCTTGCTTTTTTTGACGAGGCTCCACGTCGCGCCAATGCCAAGAAATAATGTATTGGGCAACTGGTCGCTTTCACTGGATGGTGCTATAGGCGGGGGTGACTGCTTTGGTAATTTCATCGTTCATGCGATTGATAGCAGTCATCATCCCTCCCATCTTCATCTCTCAACTCTGTCACATATTCACTGAACTCTGTCACATATTCACTGAATCTACGCCATCATACGATTGTAAGTGGTCGTAACTCCACCTGACCTGGCCTGCATTTTGATGACATTACTTTCTTCGTGTCTATAAGCCAGCTTCGCAGACTTTTTAGGCGCGTACGCTTGGTTGGGTGACGAAAACGGTGCCGCAGGAGCCCGTATAGGGCTCTACGTTACGACTTCGCGTTTCAAGGCACCAAACTTTTTTTTGTATTTACAAGACCCCTGAATTAACTAGTTTGTGCGTCCTCATCACGTCAAATCGAGCTCTCTATGTGTTTGAACGATGACACGCAAAGCACCACGATCTTTTTTTTCATATTCTGTTGTTTGCTTACGTCTAAGTGAATGACCATGCCCCGCTCACGTAAAGTCTCTTAATAAAGTAGCACCTTACAGAAAAGGTGTTACACAGATGGCACAGGGATCGTTTTGTTTTATAGACAGATGTATCATTGGTCATAGAGTATTGCGCAGTTGTAATTTAGGTCTTGTAATGGTTATCTTCAACTAATATTGCTTCAGCTGTCATCATACTCTTCTTCTCATTTTTTAAAGTGTGCATAAATACCCACTCTGTCACTGACACCGCTCCCCATCGTACCTCGGCTAACAAATAATGTCCTGCAAGTGCTCTTCCTCTAAATAGGCAAAGTTAAAGACAAAGCACTCTTTACAGGAGCCAAACAGACAGAAACTTGGCACACGAGTGGTGGCCACGGCGACACTATCGAAAGACCATCATTTTATTTTGCCGTTGCTCATTTTAATGGTGGTACTATTAAAGCTCTGCAAACCCACGGCTCGCATTTGCTGAAACGACCATCCTCAAGAACGCTCTCTGCATTACATCGCACTTCGCATCGCCTAGCACCTGGCACAGTGGCGCCCAGCGCGTGCAACAGAATACCTCCGTCGGTGCGCACTCTCTTCGTATTTCAAGTGCGAATGCATTTCTTAGTCTGGCTATGTCAGGCATCCGGCGTTGTCGGCGGCGTCCGTGGTGGTCTCCGCGCGCAGACAGGTGTTATCTCTCCACTCTCACTCCCTCTCCCATAGAAACAGCTGCGGGCACGCGCGCTTATCCTCACCCCTAGCATCAGCAGTATGTGGTGCGAGAGAGTGTAGAAAAGAATAGGTGGTGTTTCTCGCCGCTGCTTCTCTCGCCGTTTGCTTTCTCTCCTCTCTGCGCCCCACTTTTCCGTCCGCTGACGCCTTACTCTCCACCATTCCTTGGCTGGGCGCCTCTCAAGAAGATCCGGAAATGTGTGCGCGAGACGCTGCTGTGAAGCTCCAACGCCAAGCCGAGAATGATGTTTATTTTGTTCGCCTAAGGTATTTTTCAACCGTGCACACTAGCTACTACGTTGGAAGTGCATACCGCGTTTCTCGCGACAGAAAAGCGCCACGTGCGGTGAACGGCGCTATTGAGTGTACGGCGTAAGAAAAAAAACACTATTCTTCTAACGCTGATTTCTCAGGTGCGAAACGTCGTTATGAACGCTAGGCAATGCATTCGCATTTCCTTACGATTTCTTTCAGGGAGGTGGCAGATCTTTTTTTCTTCATCTTCTACTTCACTACGAAAACACATGTGCCTGGCTTGTTCTCACCCGCTGGGCCAATTTCAAAAGTGAAGCATTTCTTAGCGAAATTCGGTGACTTTGAGCGTTTCTATCTATCTATCTAGCCACCTACAACTTTTATCTCTCCCGGCTGTTTCGATAATGGTATCGATACCAAACTTTCTATGACGTAAGATGACTGTATGAAGAACATATTTGACTAGTCATAGCATGGAAATTATGACGAGTGTGTCGTGAATGTGATGATTTAAATTTCATGGTCCTGCAGGTTTCATTCACATGGCATGTTACAAAACTGGTATGCTATGGCATGATTGCATGGCGAACACAAGCGATGGACCCTAACATGAAAATCATGACATGTGTGTCATGTAAATACATGACTACATGCCACGCTCATGATCCGCTGGCGGTCGTTTCGCTAACTTCTGTTACACCAAATTGTGTATTACGGGACATGAATGGATGAAGAAGGTAAGATACTGGTGAAAACATGATAAGCATGAGATGCCTGTCATGTAACAACATGACTACATGCCACACTGATGATGCTCTCGCGGCCATTTCGCTAGCTTTGCATATGCCAAACTTGGTATTACGTGACGTCAATGGATGACAAAGGTATGTGACTGGTGCAAACGTGAAAACAATGAGATGCGTGTCATGTAACAACATGATATGCCACGCTCATGATCCGCTGGCGGCCGTTTCGCTAACTTAAGTTATACCAAATTTGGTATTATGGGAAGTGAATGAATGACGAAGGTACGATACTGGTGCAAACATGATAAACATGAGATACGTATCATGTAACAACGTGACTACATGCCACACAGATGGAGGCGTTAGCGGCCATTTCGCTAGCTTCACATATGCCAAATTTGGTATTACGTGACGCCAATGGATGACGAAGGTATATGACTGGTGCAAACATGATAATCATGAGATTCGCGTCATCTGAGAACATGGCTACATGCCACAGTCAAGGCGCCAATACATTTCTACGTGACCCTGTGCACGTGCTCACCGGCGTTGACATGCCAGGCGCCGGTACTGCCATATACTCGCAGGCGCGCGCCGTGTTGTGTTGCTTTGACGCATGCGCGTTTCAGCGCATCCGGCTCCCTCCGTCACAAAAAGAGAGAGACGCAGTGTTGTCTGGGTAACACATCGGCGCGAAATGCAGCATTTCGCGCCAGTTGCTGTCAGTCCGTGCCAACGTACGCTGGTCACGCCTGGCGTCAGACTATAGAGTGCTCGCGTTTTGCTAACGTAGCGTTGCTGTGCCCAGCGTGCGCACGCGTCAATGCTACATTGGAGTATATTGGGCCCTTCATGATGCGCTCGCGGCCTTTTTGCGAGCTCCACATATACCAAATTTGGTGTTACGTGACGTCAATTGATGACGAAATGCATGACTGGTGCAAACATGATAATCCTGCCACGCGTGTCATGTAAGAACATGACAACATACCATGCTCATAGCGTGCTCGCGGTCGTTTCGCTAGCTCCACATGTACTAAATTTGGTATGACGTGACGTGAATAGATGTCGAAGGTAAACGACACGTCCGAACATGATAATCATGACACGGAAGTCACGTACGGTGCTTGTAATAGCAGCGTCCCATTTGGACGGCGTGATGACTTCGCCACATCATAACGCGGGGCACCGCCAGAGCATATATTCCAAGTTAAATATATCGTCGCAGAATGAACATGTATTAGTTGGCTGTATTTTGGGATACATTTTGTTCAATAGCACGGGATTAGGGTACGCCCCGTCCTAAAGAAGCCTGAGTGGCAGAGCCTGAGGTCTGCTTAGTTTTCTGTGTGGTGTAGGATATTGCCTCCGCACAAGGTAAAAATATTTCGTCAGTTCGCTACACGAGATGAGCGGATCACGGTTCTCCAAAACATCGCCACCTCGCCCCCCGATGACTACAATGTAATAAAGAAGCAGTTTTGAACCATAACATAAAGTAACTTTTCCTTTACTTGCATTCATATTTTTTAATGAATTTATCATATTTGTGCTATGGAAGCCCATCATATTGCTATATGAGGGAAATAAAATTGTGACCATGATGCGAAGGCCATTTTTATAGAAAACTTTGGGCTAAGTGGGAAACTTAACTTTCGCTGAAGAACAAGTCAATGGTGTTAAGAAGTAATAAATAGTTCTGTAAGCATTAGCGACTTTAGAACCAAGCCTAAATTATAAGGTTGTATAACAGGTTTTCTATCGCACAGAAATTGTTGTTATAAATTTTGGTCTTATAACGTTATCACAATGACACTTTTCGTCGCGTTTATTGTAACAGCGATATTAATATAGATTCAAACATTGTAACTGCATTTTGATTATTCTTTACACCTTATTTAGCTTTTCTTAAACAACGCAATTTTAAGTTTCAAGCTCTTTCTGAATTTGAACCAGTCAAGGCTATTTGATATGTTTTTTTTTACTTTCCTGGCAAAAATAACGTGGTAAAAATAATTTCGCCATGCAAATAAAGATGGTTTCTGCCCGTTTTCAATAACGACAAATTGTTACAACGACGTTTAATCTTTTACAAGCACGCAAAGAAAGATTCCCACCTCGTATCTCGAAAATGGATAACTGTGCCATAAAATCATAAAACAAAAGCCAGCATTGTCGAACATCGAACACGTGTCTACGTTATATTTCATCTTAAATATTTTCATGAGCAAGCGCCAACACAATTGCACCGGTTTATACTTTACAATTTATCATACTTTTCATATTGCTAATAGAGTCTCATTAGGCATAAAAGAAGTACTTTCACTTTAGGCACGATATGGAGTTGGATGAAAACGTTGAAACAATAGAGTCCGAAACAAAGTCAACATATGTGAATCTACATTTTATAATAAAGAAGGCTCTATATTTTTTTCATAATGAAGTTGCTTCTACTGCAGGAAAACGATCGTCCAGTGTAAACATAGGTATGGAAATTTCCCCCTTTTTGTTTGCCCGAGAAAAGGTTTATCATTGTACCTTCTGCATTAGCTCATCACGATTCCTCATTCAGGTTTTTCTTTCGTACCATAATCCGATTAGTATTTCACACAAGTAAGATTTCGACGGCCTGCTTTTGTTTTGTGGGTACATTCCCAGAAATACAAAAAGGGCAATGCGTAAATTTTATAATGTACGGAATCGAAATGAGATTTCTATTTCTCTCTTTGTGAAGCCAAAATAAAGCGCACGCAATGAGAAAACTCGCGTACAGTCACCTGAAAAACTCTCGAGCTTTGATGTACGGTACACTATTTATTTATTTATTTCATTTGCATACACACATATACAAGGACTCAGAGGAAAGAGGGAGAAAGCAAGCTGGCAACTGCCACTTGGAGGGACACAACGCCTGGCCACTCTTTCGGGAGGAGAGAAGAAACAGGAGAAACAAAGATTAGAGGGGAGAGAGAGAACACTAACATTTACTGGTTTCAGACAGAACGATTCCAATCGGCACAAAACAGCATTATTGTATTTCTCCTGAAAGATTAAGAAAGATTGATTGATTGATATGTGGGGTTTAACGTCCCAAAACCAATATATGATTATGAGAGACGCCGTAGTGGAGGGCTCCGGAAATTTAGACCACCTGGGGTTCTTTAACGTGCACCCAAATCTGAGCATACGGGCCTACAACATTTCCGCCTCCATCGGAAATGCAGCCGCCGCAGCCGGGATTCGAACCCGCGCCCTGCCGGTCAGCAGCCGAATACCTTAGCCACTAGACCACCGCGGCGGGGCAAGATTAAGAAAGAAGAGACAGACCTATAACGACAACGTCACTTCTTGCCCATTTTATTTTTCAAGCCTATTAGCATTTTTATATTGCAGCACACTTCAGCCCAGCAGATTTTCCATTGCGTTTTAAATGTTATACAGCTGTAAATAAATAAGTGTACACTAAATAAATGAATGTACATATAAATAAATGTATAAAATAAATGAGTGTACACTACTTCCCGCTACAATAAATATACTGGAAAATAAATGTATGCTTTTCGCTTTTCAGAATAACTGGGATATATTTATTTACGTTTTATAGACGTCTTTCTTATCTAATACGTCAGAGTCCAACAGAAATACCGTTGTCGGTAAAGAGCAGGCGTTGTTATAATTGTGATTTCTTTAGCCTTTCTTTACTAACAAAGGTCACGGAACTTCGTTGCGAATGTAAGTGTCCTAGATTACAAGCCTGGGGCAATACTATGTTAATTTACTCCTTTGACAACCACTTGCACAAGCATGTATCGCAAAGCGGTTATCTAAGTTCAATGCGCCTGGTGTGACACCTCTTGCATGTCGTGTGTCTAATCAGTAAAATATTTACATGCTACACCTACGCCACCAGTAAAGAGACTTAACTTAAGACAAGCTTGTCAGGGTGTACTTGATGATTAATCATCAAGGGCACAATCGTTCCGTTGCACTATATGGAAGGAATATCACAATGACACTACGCATGATTTCCTTCGCAGTTTTTTATGTGAGCAGCCTGTGGTACTTTTTCAGTACATCATTGAAGAATAAACATTACAAAGTAGCAGCATCACGTGACCGTTAAGGCTGGATGACACGCATTTTCATGGTGTGCTATAGTTGGTCTTCCCCAATTCACCTTGGTTAACAAAAGCTGTAAATGGTGCTTGTTCAATAGTGACCTCCAACGGGGGTAACCCGGGGAAATTTCAACTACGTTATGCTGGTTACAAAAGCTGTTACAATTAAAGAAGTCATTTCAGCCGTCTGAGTGATGTGTCTATCGTTTAAAGTTGACCAGCGCACTATCACTACGATTATGTGTTTGCCCTTTGGTGGCTGTTAGCATACTTTTACGCTTCTTTTTTTTTACACTCTCTGTGTTTGAGAGCAACTATAATTCTTCTACTTTCGTAATTCATTTGCACTGCCACCGAAGGAACACCCTTTCGCATACGTGACATTATGATAACCAAGAAAAAAAACTGACGACGAGGCTGTGCCCGAGTACGGATGGAAGTGACGTCATCGTTTATTTCGGGCGCCGAGGCTATTCGTGGCACAAACGTGCGCATAGACGACTCTCAGTGTTGTTCATTTTAACACCACGCTTCTCTTCTTTGCTTGCGTAAGCTACAGTGGCGGTGTCCGCAACTGCTGGTGCCGTCATCTATATTGTAACGCAACGCGTAGAAAAAAAAAACACAAGCCCGGTGCAGAAAGCACTGCACAGTCACAGCGTAAGCTGGAAGAGCAGCATTTCTAGAACCCGTTTGTGCTACTGATACAAGTACGCTTGAAAGGTACCCACCACTCCATTGGCTTCAGTGGTTGATGCCAAATAAGAGTTATGACTAAGCCCATTGTAATGAGTTGGAAGCCTTCAACGACCCACTCATAATGTAATTGATGTTTTGTTATGCCTGGTTACACAATTCACACTCTGTGAAGATCCCACGTTACATTACGCACGCTTAACTCATCTATAGCGTGACTTAACGTGCATAAAGTGATTGGTGGTCGGGAGAGAGCGTGTGTTCGCCAGATGAAGGACCTTCCTTTTTTGTATATACAGGAAAGAAAGGTGAGTATCCGTGAAGACAGGGGTCGGAAAGCATCGAGGAACTGTGATTTGCAGCGCTTGCGCGAAAATCAAAACCAAAGTCGAGAGCTAGGGCGCTGCAAGAAACAAGAAAAACAGCTTCAATCAGCTTTCACTGGTGGTTTTAAGCCTGAAGTAAGTGCGGAGTCAGGCGATCTTTATTGCTTCTCTTCACTTTTCCCGTTATTTGTTCAACCTTTCTTTTTCTCAGTCTTCTTCATTTTTTTCCTATGCCGTCTTTCTCTCTCTGCTTATTTCTATTTCTTTCTTTCTTCATCTATTTCTTTTTTTCTCACTCTTTGCATTTTTTTCCTTTTTTCTCTTTCTCTATTTCTCACTTCTTTAACCTCTAACTCCATCATTCTCCACCTATATTTATCTCTTTTTATTCTCTATCTCTCTTCATTCTGTCTCGCTCTGTTGCTTTTTGTTTTTCTCTGTGTATTTTTTCTCTATATTTTGCTATCTTTTTCCCCGTTTTTTTTCTCTGCACTTGTCACATGGCGCACGTACTCGGGGAGTGAAGCAGGCGATGAAAAACAAGACAAAGTGGAAAATGACAAAAGAAAAAGGACGAAGAGATCGCGTTCCGGTTTATGGTGATAATAGTTTTGTTCGCGACTAACCAAGTTTTTACGGGCTTAAGCCGCTCCGCTGTTGAAACTGAGTTAAAAAAGTGAATGTAGAAATATAAACCTCCTTGTAATGCCTACAAAATAGGAGTATCTGGGCTTTTTTTAATTACATTGTTGCAAAATCATAAAGAATAAATGTGTTGTCAGAACTATCAATACATTTTCAACGATAACTACAAATCGACGAAGTACGAAATACTTGCGGTCGCTGTTTGACTGTTTTCGCAACATGGTGCCTCCTTAATCACTCCTTATTCGCTGAGCTGCAATGTTGTGGTTTACTTGATTGGTTCGTTTTATGTCCCTCCCCCTCCCCCCATGCTGCCGTCGACAGGCAGCTATAAGTCATCGCATTCGATGCACATCTCCAGGCGTCTTTGTTCATAACTCTAAAGAAGCAATAACTAGCTTTTACTAGTCATGCTTACTCCAGCGATGTTTCCACTTACACACCTATTATTATGCTAAGCAGTTACAAATAAAAACAAAAGGTGGAGCATTATAGCCGAAATATATATTTTCTTCTCCCCCTTTCCATCCTCATTTGTCCGCCTTAATGAGATGGGCGGCACGAAAACATGTCTTCTTTCCAAGCCATTGTTTTCTCACCACCCGTCTCTTTCACGCATTGAACTCAAGCCAGCATGAGTGTTCTAAATGTTAATTAATCACCACTAAGCAGCTTCGTCGTCCAGAGCTGTATGGATAGCTCTTCGTTTATGGGTTGTTACTAGGGGTAGTGTTCGGAAAAAACGATGCTTGGGCGCTTTCCAGAGCCGTGGTTCTTATGAAAAGTCTGGGACCACGGTATCCATTTTTTTCACCAGTGACCGTACACGATGCTCGTAATGCAATGAAATTTACCGACAGAAAAGAATTATGAGGCTTCTTGAATTATTAATGGTCTGCTAAGCTTCCTCAAAATTAACTACGGTATAACTGTATTTGTTTGCACATAATTGCAGGCGTCTCTGAAGTGATTTACTGGTCGGGACATCGAAGAGTGAACATTGTCAAAGTGGAATTCAAGAGTTTCAATAAACTAAATATCGAGCCACGTATATAAATCAGAAGCTTACTCATATAGAAATCAGTTAACCAATATCATCACCTGCTATACTATAAAAATTATTTATTTGAAGTCTGCGTAACTCATGCTAACGTACTCGTGCATGTCGCTATCTTTGATATCGTTGACATTTCAAACTGTTATATATTATCCCGAAAATTGTAGAAATCAAACTGACATATATTTTACCGATTGCACACATCTGCAATAGTTGTGCTGAGAGCATAATTTATTGGCTGCTTGAGTATACACTCCTGTGGAAGCAATCCAGCTTCAACGCAGTTCGTTTTCCAGTGGAATAACAATGTTGGGGTAATTTGAACTAATTCCTGCTGTGGTCAGAACTTTCTTGCCACGACACACTAAAAAAGGGACTGCTTTGTTGGTGCTATTTTGTTTGAATGTCACTGGTGTATACGGCGTTACTGCAGTTCATGCAGTGGTCCATTCATGCAGTCCGCGTCAATAGCAGTAGTGCGCACGCTTCGAGAACTGTTTGATTTGTATGGAACACAGTTTACAATCTGTAACGAGGCGCGCACCACCGTTTCACACACCATATGGAGATTCAAACATCACAGTTCGCTTTTGATAAGGGCTTAGAAATCACCAACTGTGTAAGGGAATATTTCTCTCCATCAGGTGGCAGGGAAGTTTTGTGGGCTTAGGGAGGTGTCCGTTTATGGTCTGCAACTACTGCAGGGACTTTCTGCTCCCTTGATTTTTTCTCTCGTTCTCTCTCTCTCATCTATTTATATATTTGTCTCTCTGTTTATCTATCTATTGTATTTTGTTCTCACCCCATCCTCCTCCCCCCGGGAGCACCGAAGACACCATTTCATGCCTGTGTTCAGAAAACTTTTCATATATGAAGTGGGGACCATAAATAAGCAGTATTAAATCAAAATGTAATATAAGATACACCGAATATAATACATTGTTGTCTTTAAAAATTCTTACCAGTGAAGCAGAGGGATAATACACGAGCCAAATGCCTGTGGTGCATCTATATACTGGATATCCATGTGAACCGCGTTATTTACAATGTAGGTCTCAGTTTCAGAATTCAAGAAACAAATATTTGAAAGATGCAAGGTTCTCTCTTTCAAAACGAGCTCTAGCACCGTGTTTCAACTGAAATGTTTTTCGTTCCTTACGTTTTTGTTGTGGTACTCTAAGATTCCGAAATGCTCTGTCTAAATCAAAGCGGCTCGCGCCAGTTTACGCAGAGACTTCGGATGTAAAAATAGCAAGTTACGTAAGCAAATAAAACCCGATCATTCGGAATCGTCCTTCTATCCTCCAGAATTCTTGCAGTGGCAAGAAGGCGATGACTATGTATTGGCTTCCTTTCTTTTACATTGAATGGGTTGTGAACACAATGTTCCGACTGTTTTCGTGGGAGGAAGAAGAAGTGTCTCTTTAGAAGAACGCTTGTTTCTGCGCTCTGTATTTTTTTAGTGAAATCATCGGTTTTTCGAGGTGTCTCGCGTCCCTGTCATGCGGTGATGGCCGGGGATCATGCCAGAGGCCCGCCAGGTCAGAGGTCCTCAAACCCGTCAACCACAAGGAAGCGAGCTGACTACCCCAGTGACACTGAAGACACCGATCTGTATTCTATGTCGGAAGACGACACATTCCGGTGACAGCTTCATACCTGTCCAGGGTAAGTGAGCAAAGAGAAGGACTGCGAATACATCAGCATCAGCTCCTGCAAGTAAAGCGAATGTACAGTCAAGGCCTGCGCGCTGGCCACATGTCATCATCATTATGCCAAAAGATCATTCAAGCAACCTACGACTGCTGAACAGGCAAGCCTTTTTCGTTGCTCTGGAATGTGCGGTGCGAGATCAAATTAAGGACGTAAGAATAGTAAAGCGAAGGAAGAATATTCTCGCCATAGACGTGTACGATGTGAGTGCGGTAGGACAGCTGCAGCAAATCACTGAACTAGGCGGCATTAAAATGCGCCCCTTTATCCCGATTGTTAATAAATGAATTGCCGGTGTAATTTATGACATCGACATTGTCATTCCTAATGTTGACTTGCCTACCCTCATCAAGCCTGAAAACGAGGGAACTGTCATTACGCAAGTGTGACACCTTGTAAATACGCTCTGCGTAAAAGTGTTTTTCAAAGGAGATTGCATACCGTCCCACGTTAAAGTTGGACATTTTCGACATCCGGTTCGACCATTCATCCCAAAGCCACTTCAATGTCATCAGTGCTTCAGGCTAGGACACGTCAAGGGCGTATGCCCCAACTTACGACTGTGTCCCCGCTGCGCTGAATCTCATGCTGAAGACGCCTGTCGGGCGACTACTCTGAAGTGCGCCAACTGCAGTGGTCCTCATGCTGCCTCGTCGAAAGACTGCCCTCGAATCCAAAAGGAGCGCGCGGTTCTCAGACAAATGGCCCGAGACAACTCAACACACAGGGAGGCAGCCGAAGTAGTCCGGCGTCGGCGTCGACGTCGGCATCATCGAAAGTCTTCAAAGAAGGCACATTCCCGAGACGCTCCTTCCCACTCTGTAGCGGTTCCATCCAGTAGCGCCGCGAAAGGGCCCACCACTTCTACGAAAGAAACAGAGAAGCCTCCTTCTCTGGAGGAATGGCCCACGCTCCCGACGCGCTCTTCTCCCAAGAAACCTGTGCAGGTTGTGGCCACACAAGAGCCGTCTCCAACCATGGAAGATTTGCCTAAAACTGATCGTCAAGTGATCTCGGTGCTGCGTTCCCTTATAGAAGCCATCCGAGCCATATTAGTCGACATGAAGACACCATCTGCTCGAAGCGCACTTAGAGTATTGGACGCCATAAGTCCAGTGCTTGAATCTCAACTAGAAAGATGGCTGCTCACACCTCATCATTTTGTAAAGAAGTCAAGGGTGCATCTGTCATCCAATGGAACGTCAGAGGACTAAAATCACGCCTTTCAGGTTTTCGTCAGTTTGTGTATACCACCGTGTTTCTACTCGTCGTCATTTGTGAACCCAATTTGTCGAAACCTATAAGACTTTCGGGGTACGAAGCTGTCATGTCTTGAACAAACGGTGCGTGCAGCAAAATCATCGTCTTTGTTCGTCGTGAACTGACGTATGTTGTGCAACAATAATTGCACCTCGCGATGACAATCAGTATGTCTGCATTACTGTGAAAAAGAACAAACTCATGTTTACTCTCATAGGCGTGAATATATCGCCGTCAAATAATATCGATTCCAGGAGATTAGCGGACATTTTGAGAGTATGTCCTGCACCATGGGTCATCACAGGTGATTTCATTGCGAACCATCACGCATGGGGAAGTACGCGGACAAATGCAAGAGGACGCAGTTTAGCAAACATCACCTACAACTATGGCCTCACTCTTCTGAACGACGGCAGCCCCTCTTTTCTTCGAGGGGTGACATACGGCAGCTGTCTCGACCTTGCTTTTGTCTCCAACTCCCTCGCGAGATACGTCAAGTGGTTTCCAGATGTCGAGACACGAGGAAGTGATCACATTCCAATCTACCTTAACATCAAAGGCTTGTGTAGTTGTGGTCCACGCACGACCATCGAGCAGTTCGATGGACCAACTTCAAATATGGCATGGAAGATGCTTGCAGCGATGGCCCATGATCTGGGTTGGAGCAAACCATAAGGAGCACAATTCAAAACGCCACTCGCATGGTGACAATATCTTCCACACGAAACAACTTTGATATATCGTTGGAGTGACTCTGTTGGAGTCCGCATGTGGCCTACATGAAGAAGCGACTGACTGCTATTTCCCAATTGTTCAAGTTCCTGGCAGGAAAGACGTGGGGGATGTCAGTAGACGCAATGATGGAACTCTAAAGAGCCCTGTTTCTCGATTTCCTGAGGTATAGCTTGCCCGTGCTCAGCAATACCTGCAAGACCAATGTTCGTGTTCTACAGTCAGTACAAGCCCAAACACTGAAAGTGTGCCTTGGTCTGCCCAGATGTACGTCAACAGAGGCAACGATTGCAATTGCTGGTGACTATTCGATACCAACTCCCATTGTTGTAGAAGTCCTGAGAACGCACATCAGACACTACGTCAACAGAGGCAACGATTGCAATTGCTGGTGACTATTCGATACCAACTCACATTGTTGTAGAAGTCCTGAGAACGCACATCAGACACTTCGCACGTGCTCCCTGTCATCACCTCGCACTGTTGCCATCAGAGAGGCACCAAGCATCGTTCGCTACAATGATTGTGAAGTACAACGAGAAACTTCCCTCGGGCTTCACTCCTGCATCTAAACCATCGATACCCCCTTGGTATCTTATTCGACCCACAGTGCATCTTAGCGTACCAGGGATCCGGAGGAAATCTGAGCTTTCATCGCCCGTGCTGAAACAACTGTCTCTTCTTCTTTGCACGAGAAATATTCAGACAGTGTACATATATTACCGATGGCTCCATGAACCATCAGTGTTCGTCAGGTGCAGTAGTTGCCCCAGCAATAGGTGTTACCATCAGCTTTAAGACTGACCACTCCACGGCATCTACAGCAGCGGAACTAGCTGCTTTGCGCGCTACACTTTGTGTGGTCAATTGGGAACCACCGCAAAAATGGTCGAGTTTCAGCGACTCAAGGGCTGTGCTACAATCTGTGCTTTCAGCACTGCGTCGCGGGCCGTACGAACAGCTTGTTTTCGAAACTTGATGCCTTCTGTACACTTCACACGAGAAAGGGCATCATGTGACGTTTCAGTGGCTGCCAAGTTACAGCGGCGTCATAGGGAACGAACATGCCGATACTGCCGCACGGGCAGCTCTTGAAAGAACACGAGAAGAAACCATACCACTTTCGCCGACCGATGCTGCCAGTAATCTTCGACGACTTGCGCGTGAAACAACGTTTTCACTGTGGTGTCCACCAAGCAACGAGACGAATCGTCTACGCCGTCTGTCCTCTTTGATGGCTCTCTGCATGCTCACTGGCCTCGACCAAAGAGAAGCCACCCTTCTCCATCGCTTATGGCTAGGAGTGGCATTAACAAAATCTTATTTCTTTGTCATAGGAATGGCCGACAACGCTCTCTGCGATGCCTCTCGTTGCGAAGAGACGCTGCATTACATCCATGGTGGCTGTCCGTTGTATGACATCCAGAGACAGTCACTGGCGTCCGTTCTTGCGCGCATCGACAACAGCCAAATGTCTGTGGACACTATTCTTTCAAGTGCCCGAGAGAAGACATTGCAACAGAAGGCGAAAAAAAACTGTTGAAATTCCTACGCGACACAGACTTGAACAAGCGGCTGTAACAGCAATGTCACACATCGTGGAAGACAAAACTGCACCATGACGGAGTGTGCGCGCGTGTGCTGCCGAATGTGCTGTGTTTATCTCTCTCCCCTCTCTGCTCTTTATCTTTCAACTCCCCCATACCCCTCCCATGCACGGGGTAGCAAACCGGCTGCCTATAGGCTGGTTAACCTCCTTGCCGTTCTTTTCCTCATATTTTCCTTCCTTCCTTGAATGGGCTGTTAGCTTTCTCGTTGCGACAATTTATAAAGCACAATAATATATTTCCCTTCGTTTCAGGCTATGCCACAGGAATACATTCGTAAAATGTCAAAAACATGTGCTTTCCTGGCAGCTTTGAGAGCACTCCAAGTCGCAACGTATTTACATCACCAAAACTCATCTCTAACTGTGGAAAGAGGAGCAGCCATGTTGAATATGAGGTGCGTTTAGAGAGAGAGAGAGCCAGGTATAGTGTGAAGAAAGACGGGAAGGTTAACCATAAAGCAAGTATCCCGCTTGCTACCCAGCACTGGGAAAACTGACACATGGAACTATATACACCAGAGATATAGAATGTGTTGTACTGGGGTTCAAGTTACTTGCCTAAATGTAGTAGATGCCGATCCCGATATTCAAACGAGAAAGAAGAGTTTGAGGGAATATCCGAGGCAAAATTCTGTAAACTCACCACGTTCTGTAAACTCACTTTTTTTAACTTTATTCATTTATTTGAGTCTTTACATTCCTCTCATTTCTTGCAGTGCTAGCACTGAACAGCTTCCAATATTATACATTCAACATTTATCGCGTTATTCAAATACACTTCAAATTATTTTACCATCACGAGTTATTAATGCTGAAACACTAAATTATGATTGTTATGAAACTGTTGTTAAGTATCGTAGGAAAAGTCAGCGAAATGAGCAAAAGTAAAACTAGGATGGTCTAGAAAAAGTATATTTCAACTAGTTTTCAGAAAAAGTAGAATCAAGGGGACTTAATTCATGGCCACAAAAGATCAACTCTCAAGCATTAGGTGAAATTACCATGAAGAAATAAAAACGCTATCACGTAGTGCTTTTGCCACCATTTTTTTTCTAAAACATGCCTTAAGACGCAATCCTTTATGATTTATGGTCCCCACATAGCCCGCGTCTTGCAGCAAAGCCCGCATTTGAGCCACAAGATGATGAATGCTTGAGCATTATCGAAACAGATAAAGTACAATATATTAGGCTGTTGCCTTTTGGAAAGATCTAAAAGGCTCGTGAGATGTTTGTTGATGAAAAAAAAAAGAATCTCACTAGGATCAGCAACTGAACAGTTTTTTTTCGTTCTGTCTTCTTGAAAATCACTACTTCGAGAACTGAAATTGCAATAAACAAACATTGCTTTGTTTATTTTTCTCTTGGATGTGCAGAGCGAAAGATTTTGATACCACACGTGGTCAAAACCAAATAAATAATTCTAGAATCAATGAAAGGGGAAAGAAGAGTTTTTACTCAAAGCGAAAGTTGTGCACTTCGAAGACAATTAAATGCAACAATGTCAAATATCTTCGATGTCAAATCTTTATTGATTAAGGTATAAACGTCATAACTGTCAATATCTCACACTATCAGTGCTTCACGATACGCCTTCAGATTTTGAACCTTTAGGTTTGAGTTATCAGTGGTTTAAATTAAGTAAGGACATTTTTATGAAATATGCGACTCACACGATACATTTCTATTAGGAACCTTAGATAAAAGAGCTTTGGCATGAAGGTCATGGAGGCCTCTGATCGTTACTTATTTAGGCGGCCCATGAACGCTAGTGCGTTGACATATACATGCAAATTGACTTGAGTACATGCAAAAGTTGATATAAAGCCAATATCAATGTTGAATATGAGTAGATAAGAGAGTAGGTCAACAATAAAAGGTGGAGCTCACTCGCACCCTGCCTCAACAGCAGTTTCCTCAACCGAACTCACTCAGCCTCACACTCACTAAAATTAGCCCCAACAGGACCCACTCGGATTCGAATCGATCAAAATGTGACTCACCTGACGAAGACAATACTCAAAATATTACTCATACAAACACTTATTAACCGCCCCCACTCAGTCTGAGTGTGTCTGAGTGTGTCTGAGTGAATCGACTGATAAGTCGGTATGCCGACCTATGCTATAAACTTATTGGCTACATACAGTAAGCAGCTAAAACCAGCTAATATGAAACAGTGGTTAGCGTTAACTAAAAGCAACTAATGGCACCTGCAGTTGCATTCAGTGAGCTTATTCACTTAAGCTTTATGAAGGGGTCAACTCTATTCTCCTTATGGAGGACACGCCCAAAACGTCGAATGTGCATCCGGATTTTACACCCAGCTACGGCCCAGCCATGATCACCTATAGGATTAGAAGACACCACATACGCTAATGGCGAAGTTTCGAACGGCTTCAGGTTTACGACTGCAGTACTCGGTTCGGCACGCTTTTCAAGCACCATTTCTAATAGTTATGCCCGGCCGAGAGGATGCAGCTAATGTGGCGCCCTTTTTTAAGTATACAGTAACATCGCTGCCACGGCCGGATGAAGGAATGAGGGGGATTTAGAGGCGTAAGCACGAATGGGCCAATATTTACTGCTTAGTAATTTGGGTACAACCCCTGAAAGTGCAAAAAAAGAAAAAAAGGGGAGGGGTGCTTGCACTATAACACTGGGCACCTCTCTAGACTGAACTTTTCTATCTGATAAAAGAAATGCATCCTTCCGATTCTTGTCTTTAGCTCATTCCGTTAATTTCTTGGTTCTTTTTTTATGAGCGGCTGGCATTCCCTTTACCTTATTCACACGCCCAACCAGCAACGCTTTCGAGCTCTCCTATGACGGATACGAACACATTTTCGTGCAAGCAAATTTTTCGGCATCTGCATAATAATTGCTTGATTGATTTGTGGAGTTTAACGTCCCAAAACCATCATATGATTATGAGAGACGCTATAGTGGAGGGTTCCGTAAGTTTCGACCACCTGGGGTTCTTTAACGTGCACCCAAATCTGAGCATACGGGGCTACATTTCCGCCTGCATCGGAAATGCAGCCACCACGACGGGGATTTGATCCCGCGACCTGCGGGTTGGTAGTCGAGTGATCTATACAACAATAAACTCGTCGCTCGAGCTCACTAGGCGGTTGAGGTCTGAGCGTTAATATACAATTCAATAATTTCATTCTGTTTCTCTCATCATGAAATTAGTCTTCGAACCCTTTCCATGCAAACATGTTCAAGAAGCAAGTTAAATGGCTTGCTTAAAGTGCGGGGTGGCGACGAGTGGAAACAGCCCAGAATGATTGAAGTTTCGGCCGACCGAGGAAGATGCAATATTCTCCATCAAGCATAATGGGAAAAACGAAACGCTAAATGGTTCCATGACCATTGGCTTCAACACACTCGGCTGGCATCTAAAATGACTGACAGGGTAATGAAGTTCTGGTCACCATAGCAACGTTCTCTGTATTGTGTACGAATCATTTCTAGTTTTAGTTGTCAGCGTTACACTTTATATGCACCTATCTGATTGTGGCACCAGTACTACTCTTTTTTAAGAAATCTTGATCAAACTGCATGTAAGAGACTGCTTATGTTCTTCGTCTTGTGCATATAACAAATTTACTACTACTACTACTACTACTACTACTATACTACTACTACTACTACTACTACTACTACTTCTACTACTACTACTACCACTACTACTAAAAAAGGTGGGGGAATACGTAGGCTTTGTTTCATGGGTGTGCCTGTGCTCGTGATAATTGAAAGGGCTAAATTTACGAGTGGTGTATAGGTATTTCCCAGATTAGAATACAAACCTCGTTAATAAACAAACCTTGTCATTATTGATATATACAATGATCACACAGTGGCCTTACAATTTATACCATCAGAACACTGTTTTCTCGTAACAATGCTCGCAATAAAACAACTTTTGTGGAAAAGCCAACAGAGCAAAAATTACTTTATTAGCACCACTTCATTAGCAAACATTACTTGATACGGATTTTTCTTGGCTTACTAATTTTGATCTGACATTAGTTTTTTTCCTTTTCAAACAAAAATATTGTCCAAGCACGGCTACTCTTAATATGTTTAATCTTATTTTAAAAGACTTTCTCTTTAACATTTTCACATGCAGTCTTCTAAAATAGTTTGTTCAGCAGAGCGCGCTTGAAACTGCCGACACCACTATATATTATTCCGTGGGGAAAAAATATTAAGGACATTGCATAATGGGGCTATGCAAAACAACAAAGGTTGCACTCGAAAACATTGAAAGATATTGTGCACAATCTCCGGAGAGGCATGACACGAAAACATTTATTTATCTCCTAACCTCTTCGTATACCATCCTCACCTTCTCTTATCCATTAATCCGTCATATCCTCTGAGGGTACATCGACAACATAACCGTATACAGCCACATTACATGTTGTAGTTGGTAGTGGTTAGCATGTGGCTTCTCCTGTTATAAATATGTTACCTTATACTTACTACATCATTATAGTATGTGTTGGCTTCGCCGCGACCAAAGACACTTCAGCCAGGCGAAGCTGAAGGCACTGGCTGCGAGTGCAAGTATGCAGATAAGAAAGTTTGCAAAGGGGCTGGTCATCAGCCGTATACGCCAGCCGCTCAGCCTGGCCGTAAATGTAGTTGGGACACTGGGCAAACTTCCACCACAAAACCACTAAATCCTCGGCGCGTTTAGAAGTAACCTTCACCTTGTATTGGAGTAAAAAGTGCACATCATTCGCGTTACCCTACAGAAGAAAGAAACAGATGCTAGCAATAAAATCAACATGCTGCAGTACACGGTCAGCCAGTTTAAGAGTACTAACGTACAGATCAATACAAGGCAAGCGTAGAAAAGTTGGACTGTTTTAACTGTGTGTTATTGATATCATTTTTTTCACGCGGGAACGCACAGGTAATATTGTTGTGGCAGCGTTACAGGCTGCGAATTGACTCGCAGCGCCCAGCCGGTAACATTTTTGACATCCAATCAACTTTACGCGTGATGCGAAGATAAGTGAATTCACGGGTGGCGTCGGGAAGCCTATTAGAACTGGCAGCGGAAACTTAAATGACTGAAACGAATAGTATGCCGATGTTCTGAGGTCACTGTTAAAAATAAATAAAAATCGCAGCTTCAAAAAATGACACTTACACGTAACAGCTTACACGTCATACTATCTGTTTCAGGCACGTTCATAGCGCACGAAAATTAAACGCAGTTTTGACCGCTGCAGAGCGTTTTAAAAAAACGCGAACTTGAAACTCTCTTGCAGCAACTACATTTGGGCAGTTGTTTCGAGCCTATGAGGTGTATCATCTTAAACAGAGCGTATCACTACAATATTCATGAATTAGAAGGAAGTGGCTATACTATTTAGGACAATTTTTTCATTAATAAGTGGCATGCTTTGTGGCGAATTCATATGAATCTTTTCGTAGATTGGGGCTAAAAACACATTTATTAGTATCTTTCCCCACCCGCAGGTCGTGGGTTCGATTCCCGGCTGCGGCGGCTGCATTTTCGATGGAGGCGGAAATGTTGTAGGCCCGTGTGCTCAGATTTGGGTGCACGTTAAAGAACCCCAGGTGGTCAAAATTTCCGGAGCCCTCCACTACGGCGTCTCTCATAATCATATGGTGGTTTTGGGACGTTAAACCCCACAAGTCAATCAATCATTAGTATCTTTCCCCTCACGACATTTCCTCCACCTTACAAGATTCTACACAAACTGATTTCTCAACGCATCTTATCGGAGTTGCGGCAAAAATCTATGGAGCATCTCTCGTGTTCGCAGATGCTGTTCGGCCAGCTTCCTGCTTGCCAGCAGCGATATATGTGCCACGGAATGATGCAAACAATAAAGCTCTAACGAAAGAATTCGCAGTGATGCACCTGCTGCGAAAACATTCCTGAATCCTAGCGCCTTAAGCATGCGGAAGCATCCTGGCAATCCGATTATCATACTGGAGCAGCGCGAGTGATTGTTCGTTGTTACCTGCCGTCCCGGATTTCACCAAGTCGGCGTCGTTTTTCTCGCCAGATCTTGTTTTCGTCTGAGGAGGAGCGTTCGTCGAAAACTCTTCCAGCGCTTTCTCGCGCGTGTTTAATTTTCTGCCTGCCTCGTCAATATCTGAAAGCTTCACTTGACCAGCAGCAATAGCTTGTTAAGCGGCAAGTTATTGTCAATAGCTAAAAGAACACCAGGCGTAAAGTTATAACTGTACCCTATCCGGCATTACAAAACGGGCGTTACATACTTACTGTCATGGCTACTCGCAGTGCTAACTAACACTCCTACAGGCCTAAATACACATATACAGTATACCCAGAATATGAATAAGAGGATAATCGCCACCGCAGTTTAGTGGTTGATATATCGGACGTGGTATTCGTAGGTCACGGGTTTGGTCTCTTCGGGCGGAAAGTTATGTTTTCGTCTACCTTATTTTTAATGGCGAAACCTGTTATGAGATCAGAACATGGGTCGCAGAGGATGGCGACGCGCCGTCCTCTGCGAAGATAGAGTTCCTGCCGAGGTATATCGAGTCGTACCCAGCACCTCCTCAAAGGTGTTAAAAGGAAAAACTAAGCAGCAGCGTATATTCAACAAGAAGACGTACAACGCTGTCGCAGTTCAAGCGCCCACCGCTGAGCACTTTGTCGTCGTCCTCCACTGCCATATTCAATTGTGACAATATTATTATTCTCAATACTGCTAAGTCTCAAGGCTAGAAGCTCAATTGTTCCAGCCTTGAGGAAGACAAGTACGCTTGCCGGATCGTCGGCTCGACACAATCCCTGTCTACAATTTTTTTTTCTTTTATCGTAAGCTTCCGTTTAGCTCCATCCTGCCGTTTTTTTAAAGCACACTAATTGTATTGTAGATGTGTAAAAGGTTTGAACGCGCAAACACATATACACACAAGCACAAATACTTGGATACAGAAAGCCTACGAGTGCTAGTGTTACAGCCTTAAAGCTTGTTTTAAAAGACGCGAGCATACTTTACGAGGTTGCTGCCTCTAATGGGTGTGCGCTCAAATCAATTTATGAATCTGTTTTGAAAAGGCGCTTTGAACGTGGATAAAAATTGGAGTTTTTCGGATAAATCTAACTTGTCAAAAGTATTCTCGGTCAATGTTCATCGGGGTTTTTTTTATTAATTCAAAAACATGGGAGCCCTATATATATCGCAAAGAAAATCACGCGTCCAGTCATTGAATACAAGAACTACCGATGACACGCAAAATAACAGCGTTTTTTTCGGTAGGGCTCTTTGTAAAAGCATCTAAAACCAAAAAAATAGAAGATAACTGTTTCACTTTTACAAGAGAACAAGAATCAATCTGATCTATCACCCTATTCTTGTGTCAGTTCCTGTCCAGTCAATAAAAAAAGATCACCATATGAATCATTCCAAATGGCAATTGACGTCAAACAGACCTATATCAAAGACTAGTCATGACAAGGAGGTACCGTTCGGAAGCACATCTTCTCGTGAAAATTGATAAGCGTCCTCGAAACCATCATTTATTACATGACAGCGTTGATCTGAACAGCAGAGAAGTTTAATTATTCTAATATAGAAACAAGTCTACAGCCAGCATAGATAGCCCCAGCAAAGTATTTGTATCGGACAACAATCTCTGCAACTGATGGGGTCGAGACAGAAAAGTATACCATAAAACTACGCATTGCCGTTTTTATCATGTTATCAATTTTACCGCTTTCATCATTGAAAACTACATCTAACAAAAAAATAGACAGCTCATCATACCTAGCAGACATAACTCAAGCGGCAGATGTTAATTAACGATTTCGTCGTTAAAACAATCCAGCATTCTTTCATAATGACTACGGTACAAGCTGAATTATCGGTCACCGCAAAAGAGTGGGAAGGAGGAGTACTAATTGTTTTATCGTTCAGCTTGACGACGCCAGAGTTGTTGTATATAGGCTAATGACTCGTCCAGAACTGCATAGCAGCCGGGCTCCTGCTCTGGCATTCGTAATGTATGCGCATACATACATATTAATCGTCGAACACAGACACCAATAGGTGGTCGTAAAACACAACCAGATGACGCAACCTACTGAACGATTAAGCTATTCATATGACGATAAAGAGCGGTGGTATTTGCGCAAAGAATAATGGCGAACAAAAACGTTTCGTGAGGTCAGAACGAAGCGCATTCTTCATCAAGGCGAGATGCTCGGAGCGGACGTCTTCCCAGGGTCGGGCGGATTATTCCTCCACTACGTGCACGCTGTTCTCAACAGCTGTCCTCAAGCACACTCAGTGCCATAATTAGTTGGGCCTGGTGCCCACTCCACGCTCCTCTGACAGTGGCTTGTTAGAAGCAAAGCCACCTCTTGGCATGAACATTGGGCCCTGAAATATTCTGACACGTATTTAGTAAATAAATAAAGAAAGAATAAATCAAGATGACCAACCGCGATATATTTTGCTTGCCAACAGAAATAAATATCGTGAAACTGGTGGTATACATTTACCAAGCCTATTTATTTATTTGCTTTGAATGTCTGCGACATATTGCTCATGAATTTTATTATGATTTTTTCCTATAGGTTTGGTAATTATGCGAGCGTAGGGCAGCCGTCTTACGTTGAGCATGCAAGTACTTGAATGCTGAAATTTCTGGCTGGAACTGACAGTTTGGAAGCACATCCGGGAATAAGTGTTGTAATAGTATACAGCTTTTAAGTGTGTCTCAAAAATGATAATTTTAGTGTACTTGTGCTTTCCGGAGCTATTTGTATACTTATTTATGTGCAAAGTACAGCTAGCATAAAAAGGCTGTAAGCAGGAATAAGGACACAAAATACTCGTTCAAAATGCTCTTTCAAAAATATTGTTCAATATGCATATACACGTACTATAATAACATTGCAAAATGAGGATTTTAGAAGGAAAAGGAGAAATCAGAAGGTAGAAGACACGGCGTTTAACCAGGCGCATGCCCAGTTAGGGAATGAGGGAATGAGAAAGGGGAAGAACATGAAAGAAAGAAATGATAAACAAAAAGCACTGACGGGTATGTGGTGATTGCGCTACATAATAGTCAGAGGTGTGTCCACAGACCAGTGGTATTTAAAAAATCACATCCGTCATTTAATCACCGTGTGAGCCGACAGGCGATTGGGAGGTGCTGCAGCAGTATCTGCACAGAGAGCAGCTGATTGTCCAGTTATAGTAACACTTCGGAAAATGTTCGTATTTAGGAGGTAAATGGGGTGCAGAGGCATAGCAAAAGTTCTTCGGTGTCGCAGACTTTGAATGACCCACTCAAGTTACTGCTGTAAGCGTCTTCGAGAATACAACCCCCAATTCAAGCCGACAAAAAAAATGGAGCTTCACGTCGACGTTCGGATGGAGGTCAGAGTTTCAACATAGGGTTTATTTGGTAGAATCTGGAATACATCTCACTTGGCGTGTTTCACTGCACCAAACACAGACTACGTGCCAGGTAACGTAGATGTCGGGCAGCGTCTGTTTTCGAAAGAAGAATCGAAATGTTGAGCTCTTCTTTGTGGGAAGCGTGAGCCATTTTGTTTTCGGAATCGTTGCCAGTGACACCGCAATGATTCTATAGCCAGAAAAAATCAACTTCATTCTCCTTCTGTCTGACGCAATGTGACAACGTGACGTCTTATTTTCTAAGCTGTTCATGGCATAGGCATAAGAGCACTGTCCGCATGAACTGTCATGCCAGTTTCGAGTCGGATAAGCAAAAAAGAAAAAAAAAGCTTCCTTTTTGAACTCGACCATCTGTGTGATTGCCGTAGAAAAAGGGGGTGATTTTACATTATATAAACGAAAATATATAAGAAGTAAATGTATTTGCATTTCAGCAGTGTCGAACATGAGAATGGTTCAAACTGTCTGTACGCAAGCTGTAGTGCCTGTGAGTGTAAGTGTTAAGGCTGGTACACACCGGCGACTAGCAGCGGTCGCGCGACCGTTTGCGACTGGTCGCAAACAGTCGCGAACGCTCGCAAACGGTCGCAAAGCGACTGCTTTGGTTAGTCGATTCCTGACCGATTTTTCAGTCGCGCGACTGTGGTCGCAAAGTTGCTGGAACCAATCATCGATGCTTAAATTTTGTTGTTTGTTTTTTTATTGCGCTAGCGAGAACAGATAAAAACAAGAAATGCGGCACGCTCGGTTTCAACCACTCTCTCAGCTGGCGGTGATCAGCTGATCGGCGCCGGTCTCCAGAGTTCTCGCTGATAACGAGATATGGACGTGACTCTCCGCTATTGCGATGTCCAGTCGCTCGCATGCAGCCCCTGCCAGTGTGAACATCAGTCGCTTTTTGGTCGCCAGTCGCAAATGGTCGCGCGACCGCTGCTAGTCGCCTGTGTGTGCGCCAGCCTTAAGTAACAAGCGTTGCACAAGTGCAACACTTAACACAAAGATTGCCTACACATATCAACCTGAATCTCTTGTAGGTGCATGCGAAATATTTCTGTAACAAAGCACAAGCTATTTTATATATTAAGCTAAAACCGTACACACCAAGCATCAAGCACATGTAAGTACTTTAAGGCATTTCACAAAAGTGGTCTTTAATGTCCTGTGACCCGTGGTACTGAGTGGTCGCTGTGTTATTCGACTCAATATCACATGAAATGATCAGGGCAACCAAATCAATGATTTTCTCTGAATATCATTTTTTCATGGCACACAAAACATCTGAGTTATAACTCGTATCGCTACAATGTCATTACACTACAAAGCCCAGCATGCCGTCGGGAATTCGCGTAGTGTTGGCTGCGGGCTCGTTACACATTGCTTTTATGCGAAGGAGCTTTGACGCTGCGTGCGGGGCATAATGAGGGCGAAGTCCGATAAGCTTGCCAATGGCACTTTCCCCAATGGTTCTCGTGACACTACCCAGCTTCTGTCCCACGTGCATACGAAAGAGCATTGGTTTCTCGCGATGGGGGCAACGACACTAGCATCGCTGCTGAAGTGTGCCTGTAGCAAAATGTGGATGCTTACCTCGGTTGTCGTGGCCCTATTTCCCCCGGGAACTGTAAACGTGCCTTGATTACTTTGACCCAAGATTCACCGTGTATGTGTTTGGTTCATCTTTGTATATATTTGATCTTTGCGTGTATTTTGTTCTCGCTTTTTATGCAGGTACATGTTCCTCGCGGGATAAATCTGGAGCTCAGAGATTACGAACACCTAAACCTTCTTCGTTTATCGTGAGCAACAATGCATTTTCAGGACGCCGTTGTCATATTGTATTGGTGTGTATTGTTCTTCTTTCTGTCGAACCTGTTTACACTTTTCCAAGTAACTTCAAGAAAGCATGTCCGCATCTACAAGACACGTAAGATTCAGTGAATTTTTTCCTAAAAAGCATGCGAGCTCTTTCAAATCATGAGTTTTTTTTCTTGCTTTTTTCAGCCAAGCACGTTCCGAAGGACCAAATAAAGTTCATCTATTCATCGATCCATGCAAGTTCAAAAGCATTCTCCAATTTGCTGTTCCTCGCTTCCTCTGCTTACTGTTCCATATAGTGACACTCTTTTCATCAAGAACTAATCCACCTATCTGTCTTCTTCAAAATAAGGCCGCTTTGTGTGCCTGTGCCTGCTCATTTTCGCTGTCTTAGATGTCCATTTGATGTGCTGTTGAAGGGGAAGCAATGCTGTATACGATGTCATTCTGTATAAAATATTGTGCAGCATTGAACCCCGCCTCGTGATCAATGAAAACTCGTCGACAAGCCACTTTGCAACAATGAAAAAAAAAACGTCCACAAGCCACTTCACAAGAATACGGCTGCCACTGTGCGCACTTCCTGTTTTGAACGTAATACAACACTAAGAAATACTTCATTCTATATAACAGAAGGTTGATCCTCGGAAAAGTCCCAAAATCAGCATCTCATATTGCGTTTCTAGCAAAATTGGGCTTTTGCACTTTTTTATAGCTTCATAACAATGCACTGATGAAAATATCATGGCAACATCAAAATAAATGTACTATCAGCAACGAGTATAATTTGTAACAGTGCAAAATAGTATTTATTTCATTGATTGAATAAAAGCACAATTGTCGTATTGAAATCACCTCCGTTGCATTGCCTGAGCGCCTAATAAAACCCTTTTTTTATATTCCAATGTCTCTTTTCTTACTGCAGAAGCTTAGCTGTCATTGAAAACAGCCGTCACCCAGTAATATTGACACTTTTGTTTGCATCCCCAATGGCTTCTCTGAGCAGTCACTGGAATGAATATACCAGTTCACATTTGAATGCTGTAGCATCGGTCAAGAAATTTACATATGTATCGTGCCTTCTGTTCGGCATTCTAGTTTCCTACGCGCCATATACTACCACTTTCATAGGTCACCACACCCACTGTTACATACGGCTCGCGTTCAGACGAAGTAAGACGCATTCAGACTGTACCGAAGATTAATACGGTGCAGTACAACAGATAGTCTGATGGCCTACGAACCACTAAGCTGTTGAATGGGAAGAATCATTAGGGAAAACAATAAATAGGAGAAACGTAGAGAAGCTTTTCATCTAAGAAAGGGTGCCTTGATTGTTGTGTCAAAACAGCTGTCAACTTGAGATATATCTATGGGCTCGGGAATAATGACAACATAATGAAAATTGTTAGGTTTTACAGAGAAAAATAAATTCATAATTTCTAAGAAATAGGCTGGCTGCAACATGTCCATCTTCGTTGTACAGCTCCCTCCAAAGAAGCCCTTCAGGAGATAGAAAATGAAACATATAAACGACTAACTGCCTGCCAGATGTGCAACCATTTTGAAGAAAAGGTATTTACAGCAACTGGACGCCTTTATTTCAAGTATCGTCTCGTTTGGAGCTAATGAAACAATTCAGCGGAACCTCCATATTACCTAACTTTTTTATGAACCACCTAAGGTTCACTGTCCATCTATCAGCCCTCAATGTCACACAGCGCGCACAATTTCGCAAAGTAGCTGTTTAAAATCAGCCTTGCCACTCTTCAAGCACATTTGTATAGCCTTCTTGGCAAAGCAAAACACCACAGTGAAGCATATTACCTGTAAAATTCTTTTCACAGTGAGTGTAGGCAGTTACCATCGCACACTGCTGCGCGTACCAGCTTAGGGATCGAATTTTTGAACTGAAACATTAGCCTTCATTGAGTGAGTAGATTAAAGAGCCGCTCTAGCTTTGAACAAGCCCGCGCTAGCTACGTTCGCATCTGTGCTGTACACCACCACCAGGCCACTCTGCCTTAGTCGTCGCTCAACATGTGAAACGTGACTCGGGCATATCTTCCACGAAGAGATCGGGTTTTCTCGAACGAGACTATGAGAACGCAGTGATTATACTTGTCGCTTTTCTGCACAGAGAACCTTTTTTCTTGTTTTGTTACATAATGAAGGAAAAGAGAAGAAATGCCTAGGTACGCCTAAGTGCTCCAGAGCTACCATGTTTTGAGCGTGCTTATAAAGTTATATTCAATATTTTTTTATCTTTTTTTTCTTTTTGTTGTATTTGTTTATATGCAGTATTTGTTTATCTAGGACCTAGTAAAAGCCTTCGGCTTCCCTCTTTATGTTTTATAAGTACCTTGAATGCGGCCACTACTTTTGTTAGGTTGCTTAAAAGTTGCATTGTGATACTTGTGTTAAATTGATCCCAGTACGCAAACAGTCGCAACTGCGTTACGTCAGTAGCTAAATCTATTTTTAATGCCGCGTATTTCTTTGCATACTGATAGCACTTTTGGCGCATATCTGCGTATCTATCTATCTATCTATCGATTGGGCCACCTACGCCTGGGTGCTCTAATGATCACCCCCTTTACTTGGGGTACACCGATAATATTATGGGAGGGTAAGATGTTTTGATAAATATTACATGCTGATTGAGACATGAGTAATGCCACAATCCCGTCACGTACGTTTTCAAACACTTCGCACCAGACAGTGGCACATACCCACGGGTGGGTATGTGCCACTGGTGCGCGGGTATGTGCCACAGGTAATTTACGCTTAGTATCTGTTCAGGAACGACGAAAACACACATGGGCAATTTCAACGTGGGAGCCTTAAGAAAATCCTGACATCGGCATTGTTGGCCCGGTGAATGCACGTTTAAAATGGCATGGTACCAGCGGGAATCGAGCCCAAGCACTCTGCGCGGCAGTCAAGCATTCTACCACAGAGCCACGTCAGGTCTCGGAACTACTTTTCAAACAGACCCTAATGTTCCTGAAACGTCAATTGTGGTTGCAGTGCTGGCTATCTGATTTTATAAAACCTAGATATGTACTCGTTTGATAGAGCCGTCGTGTCGGGTTAATGTGATTTGAAGTTAGGCGTCATGCACTGAAGCAGTGTCCAGGTCTACTATCCTCGTAAACCCCAGCGCTTCATATCAGCTTATCGCGTCTGGTGTTGTTAATACTCATGTTCCTGTTGACATCATTGCGCAAGTGCAAGCAGCTGGTTATATGAACAGCGGCAGCTGTTTACCATGTGTCTGTGCGTGCAACATTTGTACATATAATAAGTGTCATTTTATAACGTGTCACTCGATATAAAATTTTCAGCACGGTCAACTTCCCTCCACACGCTTTGCATAACGTCGATTCTCAAGGTACCTAGGATCTGCCGATTTTTTTTCTTACAACGCGTACAGGAGCTTGCACAAATTTTTTTTTTTAAATTTTATCTCTGATCTCTTGCAACAGATCAATTTACATCTGAATAAACGCTTCGTATACACTGAATAACACACTAAGAAAGAAAAAAGGTAACGAAGGATATCAAGAGCAAGAAACTTAAATGGGATACTCACACAACATACAGTATAGTAACATAATGCTGCGACAGGTTGGCCACGTTCAAGTAGCCCGCCACAATCATCGCTGCACCAGCACCAGCAAGGCCCTGCTGGCATGCGCCACGCGTTCGTGCGCTCCGGCTACGAGGAAGAGGGAGATAGTTGGATCTGTGCCACTCGGCTAATCAAAGAAAAAGATACCTGGTCGAACCAATTGAGAAGCTAGGTTTAAATAAACGTGGAAGTAATTTTATCCTTCGGAGGGAATACATTAGGTTATAGCCACAGGGAGGTTTTCTCTGTCATGTGTGAGTACATAATGGCAACAAAAAGATTACCTTGTTAGTCTATTGTTATTATTTACGGATACGTGACTACCTGATGCCTGACTTAGCACACTTGGTGATCCTGCCGCCCGGTCCTTGGCCGATCCACCTTTGTGGGCGAGTGCCAGCAATGCTGAAGGTTCATCATCATCATCACTGTGCTACTCGGACTTGACGACCATAGTCTCAAGAATCATGGGCACAAGTTCGCCCTAATAAAGACGCTTGTTTTTTTAACCTGTCTGCCTCAGCATCGCTACACTTCTGGTGGAGGCGCTGGGTAATGAATCAAAGCCCCGCGAGCTCAAGACAGCGTAGCACCGACCACCGGCGTATCAACCACGTGGAAGTAACTCCTGTACACCAGAGGGCAAGTCGCCCTTTTCGAGGTGACTCACCTGAGTTCGGTTCTCTTCACTTCACACCAAGGGGAATTCAAACGATGAATGCCACCACTATAACTAGCCATGTAACACCGGCACAAGTGTTCATTAGACAACCGCACCAGCCACCAGTATTCCACGGCGACTCGTACGAGGACGTGGAAGATTGGTTGGACCTGTTCGAGAGAGTGGCGATCTTGAATGGATGGTACGAAAGAGAGATGCTCCGTCGCGTATACTTGGCCCTGGAAGACTTCGCAAAGACATGGTTTGAGAGTCATGGAACCTCGTTGTCTACCTGGGAGGTATTTCGACGACAAGCTGTGGCTACGTTCGCTAACATAGACCGGAAAGAAAAGGCGGAGGCTGCTCTTCAATCGAAGAACCAGCTCACAAACGAGAGTGCTGCTATGTACATTGAGTACATGGTCTGTCTGTTCAAGCGTGCGGATTACAACATGGCTGAGGATGAGAAGGTGCGCCATCTAATGTGCGGAGTGAAGCAAGAGCTGTTCGCCGTTCTAGTCCACAACCCTCCAAGCACAGTTGCTGAGTTTTACTCGGAAGCGACGGCCATCGAAAAAACACTGGAACAGTAAGCTCGGCAGTACAACCAGAATCTTAACTGCGCATCTGCACGGGTATTCTCCGGAGGCGTGCGAAACGACGTTGAAGCCCTGCGAGAGCACATTAGATCAGTTATTAGAGAAGAACTGAGCAGATTGCAAATGCCCCAGACTTCAACTGCACTACCTGTTACGGACGTTGTTCGTGACGAACTGGGGCAGGTGATACGAGAGCTAGAGCGTGAGCTGCAGCCGGTTCGACCTATCTGAACATACTCTGAAGTTCTCAGGCAACCCACGGTACACAGCAATGCAGCAGTTGCGAAGGCGGCGACTCCTCCCCACCTGCAGCACGCAGCGCACCTCGTCCACGGGAACCAACAGCTACCTATCTACCCCCAGGAGCACGTAGCACACATCGCTATGTGAAGCATAGGCCCAGGAAAAGTGACGGCTGGCGTTATCACGAGCGCAGGCCTCTGTGTTTTCATTGTGCCGAAGCGGGTCATCTGTACAGATTCTGTCCTTACCGACAGGCTGGATTAAGAGGCTTCCCGTCGTATGCACCATGCCCCCGAAACGGCGAACGACCAGCGGAGATTGAGGAGTACTTGTCCACACGCCAGAACTCGCCACCTCTACGCCAACATCGGTCACGGTCACCATCGCCTATGCACTACCGGTCATCCAGCCCACGTGCACATCCAAGGCAGCCTGGTCATCGCTCTCCAAGTCCACTCCCGGAAAACTGAAGCAAGCGAGCTTTGGAGGTGAGGCCGCTGATAACGTCAGTTACGAAGATCCTCCAATATGGTTTGATGGTGATGACGGTGTATTTCCGGTAGATGGGTACAGCAACGAAAGCGTTACTTCAGATTTGTGGTTGAGAATGGAAGGATAGGAGCAGAATGCCTTAGTCGACACTTGTGCTGATTATTCAGTGATAAGTCACAAGATGGTGAAGAAGCTAAACAAAGTTGTGACACAGTGGAGTGGATCGCAGATACGCACGGCAGGCGGTCACATTATTACGCCCCTTGGCAGATGCACTGCAAGACTTGAAATACGGGGCTTTATTTACGTGGCTGATTTCATTGTGCTGCCAGAATGTTTAAGGGAACTCAATATAGGAATGGATTTTTTGCGAGCTAATGGCGCCGTAATTAACCTGCGTGTCGTTTTAGACTGAACGAGCTATACCTCTGGAGGGATTTGAGGAACGATGCCTAACTGCTCTACGCGTTGTTCATGATGACCGTAACTGTGCCGCCACGCTGCAGTATAATGGTGCTCGTAGAAAATGACGCCTTGTACAACCGCGAAGGCATAGTGGATACATATGTAGGGCTGTTTTTGAACAAAGGTGTCTGCGTTAGCTAGGGGTCTTGTTCACTTGACGAATGGCCGTACAGATGTCCTGCTCACAAATTTCTCCAATGAACTTCAACACATCGCTGAAGGCACAGCTATTGCCTATTTACACGACTTCTGTATGGCGACTGAAATATACAGCTTAACGACGTCAACCACTCGACCAGTGGCCTGCAACATCGACACATCCGTGACCATCAACCAGAGCATTCCGGACAGTCAAAAGAAACAAATTTACGCCTTGGTAAAAGAATTTTCTGATTGCTTTTCAAGTGCCTTGAAGGTCCAGCGCACGTCAAATACGAAACACAGTATTATAACGCAAGACGACACGAGGCCTATATGCCAGCAACCATATCAGGTGTCACAGAAAGAACGGGAAATTATCAAGAAGCAAGTGGAGAAGATGCTTTCAGATGATGTCATCCAGTCTTCGAATAGTTCATGGGCGTCCCCCGTAGTGCTCGTTAAGAAGAAAGACAACACACTTAGATTCTGTGTCGACTACAGAAAACTGAACAGTGTAACTAAACGAGATGTCTACCCCTTGCCACGCATCGACCATACACTAGATCGATTGCGATCCGCAAAGTTTTTCTCCTCCTTAGATCTGAGAAGCGGATATTGGCAAATAGAGGTCGACGAGCGGGACCGTGATAAAAACTGCATTCGTAACACCAGATGGCCTCTACGAATTCAAAGCGTTTCCATTCGGCCTCTGTTCCACACCAGCAACGTTCCAGTGAATGATGGACACTGTCCTCGCGGGATTGAAATGGCAGTCAGGCCTAGTGTAATTGGATGACGTGGTGGTATTCTCTTCAACGTTTGACAAACATCTAGAGCGACTACGCACAGTATTGGAAGCCATCCGGTCATCAAAATTGACAATCAAACCCGAAAATGCCACTTCGGCTTCGAAGAGCTGCGATTCCTTGAACATGTCATTAGTTCCGAGGGTGTTCATCCTGATCCCGAAAAGACATCCGCTGTTCAGAGGTTCCCTACACCCAGAGACAAAAAGTCAGTGCGCCGATTTTTTGGGTTTCTGTGCCTACTATAGGCGATTTGTGGAAAACTTCTCAAATATTGCGGAACCTCTTACAAAACTAACAAAACAGAACGTGTCCTTTACATGGGAAGGCGAACAACAGAAAGCTTTTGACGAATTAAGAAAACAACTAAAGGGTTCACCAATACTTGCCCATTTTGATGAGACAGCTGACACTGAAGTGCATACCGATGCCAGCAATGTCGGCCTCGGCGCCATCCTTGTCCAGTGGCAAAATGGTCAAGAGAAAGTGTTAGCCTATGCCAGCCGCAAACTATCAAAAGCTGAGGCAAACTACTCTGCAACTGAAAAAGGGTGCCTTGCAGTCATCTGGGCAATAAACAAGTTTCGACCCTACCTTTATGGTAAACCGTTCAGAGCTGTCAGTGACCACTATGCTCTCTGCTGGCTGGCAAATGTCAAGGATCCGTCAGGTCGAGTAGCATGATGGAGCCTTAGGCTGCAGGAGTATGACATTTCTGTCGTATACAAATCTGGAAGGAAACACGGTGATGCCGACTGCCTGTCACGCTCTCCCGTCGATTCAAGTGTACCTGAATAGAAAGACTTCCCGTTTCTAGACGTTGCCGACGCATCTGAAATCGCTCAACAACAATGAGATGACTCGGATTTGCTGGCACTTATACAACACCTGCAGGGTCTCGACGTTCAAGTCTCTCGCATATTCTTCAGAGGGCTCTCCACGTTCTGCCTTCGAGGAAGTGTCCTTTACAGGAAGAACTTCGAACCTAATGGTGAAACGTTTTTACTAGTCGTGCCCACAGCCATGCGAGAGGAAATTCCGCACGCATGCCACGACGAGCCAACATCTGGACACATGGGTGTGAGCCGAACATTCGCCAGGATTCGCCTAAAGTACTATTGGCCTAAGTTGCTCGCATCAGTGCAGCGCTACGTGAAAACTTGTCGCCAATGTCAACGGCGCCAAACTCCACCCGTAAAACCAGCCGGCCAATAGACCCTCCGGATGTCCCATTACCACAAGTCATCATGGACTTCCTAGGACCTTTCCCGACATCGTGTGCAGGCAAGAAATGGATAGTCGTAGCCACAGACTATCTGACCCGTTATGCTGAGACTGACTCTCTGTACAGTGCGACGGCTGCCAAAGTCGCTAAGTTCTTTGTGAACAACATAGTGCTCAGACCTGGTGCGCCCACCGTCGTTATTACGGATCGAGGCACCACATTTACTGCAGACCTAATGCAATACCTGATGCGCATGACAAATACCGATCACAGAAGAACAACGGCGTATCACCCTCAGTCAAATGGCTTAACCGAACGCCTCAACAGAACTCTGACCGACATGCTATCAAAGTATGTCGATGTTGAACATAAACAGTGGGATGAAATATTACCCTACGTAACATTCGCATATAATACAGCCGTTCAAGAAACAACCCACATTGCCCCTTTCGAACTAGTATTCGGCCGAAGAGTGACCACCCCGCTGGATGCCATGTTACCACTACAGGACGAAAGCAGCTATCCACCTGACTTAGATGGCTTCTTGCAAAGAGCCGAAGAAGCACAGAAAATAGCAAGATACCGAATACGCCACCAACAGCACGTCGATTCTAGTTGGTACAACAAGCGATGCAGTGACGCACTTTATCATCCCGGTGACAAAGTGTGGATATGGATTCCAGTGCGCCGCCGCGGACTCTCTGAAAAGCTTCTTTGCGGATACTTCGGCCCTTATGAAGTACTCAACCGTATCAGCGACGTCACTTATGAAGTCACATCCGCTGGACACGTGAGTTCAAGACGCCGCAATCACACGGAAGTGGTACACGTAGTCCGCATGAAGCCCTATCATGACAGATCGTCGAAAACGAGTGAGAGTGCGCATGTATCTTTTCACTGTCTTAAGCATCGGGACGATGCGTCTGAGGAGGGGGATAATGCTGCGACAGGTTGGCCACGTTCAAGTAGCCAGCCAAAATCATCGTGGCACCAGCACCAGCAAGACCCGGCTGGCATGCGCCACGCGTTCGTGCGCTCCGGCTACGAGGAAGAGGAAGATAGTTGGATCTGTGCCACTCGGCTACTCGGACTTGACGACCATAGTCTCAAGAATCGTGGGCACAAGTTCGCCCTAATAAAGACGCTTCTTTTTTTTAACCTGTCTGCCTCAGCATCGCTACAATATACAGTACCTCAAAACACTATACTATACCTTCAACCACCAACAACCACCTCATTTCAGTTACGCCTAAACTTAGGGTGACCTCATGTATGACTCAGTTTCAATTTTTAATCTTTCTGATAAAAACTTACCTAAATGTACAGCACCACGTTAAAAAGTGTTCTCAAGAAATTTCTTGAAGTGCCAAATACATTTTCGTACTATTACCAGACCCGACGTTGTTGCCTTCCCCTTATTGAAATCAAGTGTATATTTCTGTGATCGTGTGTTCGATGGTATGTGTCATTGTTTGTCTTACTGTGTTTTCCTGTGGTGTGAGTCAGCTAGGCTATACAGAATATTTAGTTTGGGCATCTGCAATAGAGATCACTTTACCTATTCGAGCTTTTGTTCCTTTTCATGTGTGCATATCAACCCATGTTACCTATCTAAACTCCGATGTGATTTTAGATTGCACGGAATTTGCGCTGTACAGCTATCTGAGCCCCCTTATTATTTTAACTATATATTTTGTCTGCTAAGCGATACGGTCAAGCCGGTGATATAATGAAAGCACCAATCTTTTCTATTCATCACTTCACCAAAAAATAGGTAACACTTTGAACTGACTAGTAACAGGGCATAACTTCTGTGAAAAAAAACAGAGTTACTGTTGATTAAGGAAAGCTTGCCGAACGACATTTTTTCTACTACACTAGGTTCTATATAGAACCAATGTGGTCTCTCACTTCCTGCTACTTCTACGCTTACACAGTTCATTATTCTGTAATAGAAAAGCCGCTTCTTGCGGTACGTTTTGAGAACAAGTGTCAATAATAAAACAATACTGTTTGCAGCAGATAGGCGAAATAATTCACAGTCGCTCGCAGAAACACAGACACCCAGCGAAGCTTGAAGTCTCTATTGCTTTCCCGGAGTATAACTGATCGCGAAGGATGGGGTCTAGGTGACCTTTCTTGGGTGCACCTCAGTTGTGAGGCGGAGCGTAACTCGCTTGCGTTGAGGACTAACAAAGAATTAAAACTAGAATGCACCGAAATAAAGAACAAGTCTTTCTTGTTTACTTTCATTCAGCAGAATCGACATGTCATTTTTTTGTCTCACGACACTTATGATTAGTTTCAATGAGTAATGTTACTTATTTATCTGGACCATTGAATGTGCGCAGAATACATTGATAAACTGTGCTAAAATGTTATTGCGACCAGATTAAATTGAAAAGTATTATCTTTAAGAAATAGAGTTAAGATTTACTGCTTTTCATGGTCTGTCAAACCAAATCGTGAATGTTTGGTTACACTTTTAGGAGATGTCATGGAATATTGTTAAATATTATGTTAACGCAGTTAAACTGCTAGTTGTATATCCAAAAACGATGTACAACTAGCAGTTTAACTGCGTTAACATAATATTTAACAATATTCCATACAACAAACTCTACAAGAAGGATTGGATAATGTAGACCATTTTCTAAAAAAAAGAGGTATGGCACTGAGTCTGGCCAAAACAGCCATACTTCCGTTTACATTAAAAAGACCTGGAAATTTCCAGATTATTCTGCAAAATCAGCCTATTAAAATGGTTAAAACTCATAAATTCTTGGGAGTAATTTTAGACCGGAGACTAACATGGCAGCCTCATGTCCAGTCCCTGTAACAAAAAGTGAATCAGGCCATTCGAATCCTCCGGCATCTCTGCGGGGCCGAATGGGGTGGTACTACAGAGTCGTTATTAGCCCTACATGTTACCTGGATACGCCCCATCGTAACTTACTCACTGCCCCTGCTGCACGGACTCCCAGCCTCCACCGAAAGGAGACTTCACTTGTTATTGGCAAGGAGCTTGAGGGTATGTCTGGGTTTACCACGGTCAACTTCCAGTGATTTAGTGTATGCGGAGGCTTGAAAGCCACCTTTGGCAGTACTGCGAACTAAAGAAACATCTCGAAATTTATTTAGAATTTTCACGCAACATGAAAGTCATTTTTTATCTGGTGCACTAACACAAAGAACGGCAACGAGACTACAGGATACTATATCATCATTTCAAGCAGTAGTACCAGAATTTAAAGAATGGAAACCTTCAAAACCACCTTGGACGCTGCCACTTCTCAACGTTATCCGTGAAATAGACGGCATAGAGAAGAAAGCAGCCATGGCACCTCTAGTAGCGGCACAGTTGGTACTTCATCAGCTTCATGTAATGCATAATGAAAAAACGAAGATATATACAGATGGATCATGCACAGAAGAAGCGTCAGCCTGTGCGGTCTTTATACCCGAAATTCAGGAAAAGAGAGAGAGAGAGAGAATAAACTTTATTGGGTTCCAGCATGCGGGATTCCCTCCGGCCGCGCAGGGCGTGGGGTTCACCCTATCTCACGTTACACTAGAAGTCCTAATGTCACGCGGGCCTAGACCTCAAGGCCTTCGTGCCCCGGCGCCGCTCGGAGAAGATGTACAAATTATCGCACAAATCTTCATCGACGACAGCAGAATTGGTGGCTATCTTTGAAGCAGTTAAGCTTATCTGCGAGAATCCAGATCGACGAAAATGGGTGATATGCACTGATAGCAAACCTGCTCTTCAGCTAATCAGAAATGTGAGATCACCTTACAGAAATGGTGAAATACCACAATGTATCGCAGAAACTGTGGAATATGCCTCATCGCAGCGTCACAACATCGTATTCCAATGGATACCCAGCCACATTGGAATAAAGGGAAATGAAGATGCTGATAGTCTCGCGAAGAAAGCATTGAAGGAAGAACGGGATTGCACAATTCCTATATCTGGGACGGATATTCGACATTTTATATCGCAAGGAGCTAACCATTGTTCGATGGAGAAGTGGTTTGAGAGCCCTAAATCAAAGGAAATGGTACTTTATGAAGTTGATTCACACAGAAAATTTTCCATAGCGACAAACTTTCCACGACACCTAGAGACATTGATCCACCGACTTAGATTGGAAGTAGCTTACACAAACAGCTTCCTGCACAAGATACATCGATCCAACTCACCGGAATGCCATTGTGGTCATGCAGAAGAAAATGTTCGCCATATTCTTTTGGAGTGCATTAAATACGCGAAAGAAAAAGAAAAATTAAAGAACAAATTAGCAAGTTTGGATAGACGGCCCCTCACAATAAAGAAACTACTTGGACCATGGCCTGAGATGCATCTTCAGAAAAAGGCAATAATCTTCCTGACAGACTTTTTAGTGGAGACCGGACTGGACAAGCGCCTATGACTGACAGCCAGAAATGGGTATTATGTAAAGTGTGGTCATGTATATACTGGCATTATAGTAGTAATGTGTGCGTGTAAGTAGTTTATGACTGTGTGAACTGCGTGAAGAAAACTGTGTTTTTACATGTTATTTGAACTGGTTTCAGTGTGCTATTATGTGTTTTTTTTCCTTTTCCGTATTGTTAATTTTTGGGTACCGTTCTGTATTATTATTTTATTTTTCGGTGCAGAACTCTGTGATATGGAGTAGCCGAGGCAATAGGCTCCTCAACCTCTCCACAGCAAAACAGTTAAAACAGAACAGAACAGAACAGAAACTGCTAGTTGAAACACAATGAAGAGATGTATTCCCATGTTAGAAGCCTCTCTTTCAAGTTGCAGTTTTCTTTCTTTTTCAGTTTTCTCATTCCATTACAATGTTATTCGCCAATGTTTTCAATCTTTTACCTAGCCGTATAGCCTTCATTATCCAAGTCTTGGCCAACATAAAACATGAAAACTAAGATTGCTATGCAGCCATTGGCAGTAACGCTTTTCTAATTATCCTATATAGCGCAGTACACTTCACATTTTCTTTTATGTCCTATGAGGCTTTGGGAGGCCATATTGTCATTGTATTGATGCTCTGTCATGATGTTAATAAAATATTATTAACAATGAATACTTCAATATGGGTGACACGACAAGTATATTTCAGAAAAAAACCATGATATAAAGATATTAACTTTTCAGAATGTTACTTGAGCCTTCTCTTTAAATTCTAAAAAGTTTAATGGCGCACTCTTTGTGGAAACGAATAATTCACGATAAAAAAAAGCTGCTTAATAATTTAAGACGCAAACCACTCTACATTAATGAGTCGCATAATCAGTTATTGGGAAAGCGTATTTCTGCGTTTAAGCACTGAAGAACTTTGTACTGCGCAATCAGAGCTCAAGGAATAAAAGCTAGAGCGTAATCTCCACATCAACGCGAGGATGAACATTTGCGTTTTCTCACGTACTGTGTTCGTAGTATGGTAAATATTGCCCGGTATTTATGGAGACATTTTAATCATAACCTCAATTTTTTATCCAGCACCTGGATAAAGACACTCAATAGCAAAAAAAGCAGCATACAAAATAATGAAAAAACAACGTGCCCTAGACTCGCAAACAATATACCCAGTTACATAGTTACTGATAAAGACGGCATAACTACAAAATAAAAAGCAAGCGTATATATTATTTTACCCAGCAAAACACGATTGCGCTTGTTGACATTTTATATTAGTAGTTCCTCACTTTATACTGCGTGGGCGGTGCAGTAATTGACCGTCAAGAGTGCTTTCGTAGAGGCGTGAATAGCGAGCTTCCATTATATTCGGACAGTACATGCAAATGGCCGCTAAGAGAGGATCTGCTTGCTAGCGAACGACTCATAGTCATAAAACGTGGTGTAGGGCAAGCGAGCAAAGAGCAGTACGGTTGAAGGCAAGCATTAAGGGCAATCACAGTCGTACACTGTTCTCCTTGCATGGCTTATTCAAATGTCCACGAGGACAAACCAACGTGTACGTGCTTGAGCCGAAGAGGTGCCGCAGCGGGTTGGTAGTAAAAACTGACAGGGGCGCGTGTTTCAGGAAACTTCAGTGCCCTTTCCTGGTTCCGTGGCTGTAAACGGTATTTCTTTGCGCATTCATTTCCACAATTGCGATGTCGTGTTAACGCACAGGAATATCGTAATTTGACCTGAAACAAGTTGCGTCTCCCTCTGTAATTAGAATGCACACTACTTCCAATACTGTAATGCCAGCAGACTGCCACAAAATTTCAATTTTTTTCGTTCTTTATATAGCTGCAGTTAAGTTTTCGGAATCACATAAAGGAAACAAAAGCCTATAAGCTTGAACTGCACAATTTCTCAAACTATACCTTCCCCTCGAGAGTTGTTCTTTGAGCAATTGGCCAGATAATTGACACTATTGAAAACAGCAGCCACGCATTTATTATTAGACTCATATGGGACGCTAGTGCTTTTATCTGCGCCTGCCACTACTCTTTATTACATCGCATATGTGAAACTCAATGTAGGACAAAAATACGTATATTTACAGGAATGAAGCCTTCAAACTATGCTAGCTTGTATGCCGGTTTTGAAATTTCAAGAGGTACAATGAACACTTCCCTTTAATTGCATAGAAACGCACACAAATATTAACCGGGGCGTCATATTTGTGTATTGGGCACTGTGACGCCATGAACGCCGTGGTGCCCAGCCGCTAATCGGTGGCGAAGCGTTTGTACGCTTGGCACACGGCACGAAGCTCGTGGCTTGAAGCCTTCCCCGGCAGTGCTACAAGAGGGGAAATAGCTTTTTTTTTCTGTGTCGTGCAACATGTTTTCTCTCCCACTATGGCTCTTCAGAAAAGGTTGTCACTGAGCCATGCTTACGTCATAAAAGCACTAATAGGGCCTTCCTAATATACATCTTTCCCTTTTTCTCTCTATTCTTTCCGCGCAAATGTACTATGCAGGCCGTTCATGCATGCATCGCTCGGGAGCGTAGGTCAGTGACACTTCGGACAAAGTTTGCCGTCATTGTGTTGTTGGTGTGGTGGTTGCTCTCATCATCGCAGACATGCACGTCGCCGATTACTTAAGCGAATATTTTAGCAACTAACAATAGGTGGCGTTTCCTGTCCCAAGAACACGGTATGATTATTAAGAACGCCTTAGTGGGTGGGGACCTCCGAAAATGTTAACTGTCTAGTGTTCTTTAGTGTGCACTGACATCACGCAGTATGCACGGGCCTTCCCTGTTTCACCTCCATCAAAATGCGACCACCGCGGCCGTGGTAGAACTGGCGACCTTCGCGTTCTCAGTCGAGCACCCTACCCACTGATCCTCCGAGGCGCACGAGATTTTAGCAAAGGTTTTAGCAAAGACAGGTGTTGACGATGCTACGATACAGATGCACCAATGCAATCGTGCCATCAATCTTTCATTTTGTTATGTGAAGCTATTACAACCACCCTGCATAAACACGCAAGCGTGTTAAGCGTATCTACAAAGTGCAATCACAAACTTGAAATTTTTTGTGAGAACAAGTTGATCTTCACTCACGTTAAGAGTGCGAAAGCTTGTTTCCCCGCACTCTCAACATATTCTTTCGTTCATGGGAACCGAGATCACACGTGGTTGAGTGGCTGTATGTGAAGCTCTCTAAAATTTATTTGATTAAATAGGCGAGATAATGGTTTCTTAGCACGAAATATTATGGTCAATGTTTGTTTTCAACTATAAGCAAATATAGTCATCTTCGCCATTAAAAAATGGCATTTCAATAAAAAGCAGGCATGTTGAAATCCCATACGAAAATATCATAAAAGCAAACTAAAAGTGTGCCATGCTTTCTTGTTTTCTCCGCTTTGACTACAAATTTCCACCATACAGTGAGAATACTAGAAGATAAATTATTTTGATATTCTTCCTCTAATGCATACATTGAAGCTGAAAACGCATGCCCACATACGTAATCACATTAGGCATTATTGTATGCTGCCATTGTATGCCCCGCATTGTCTGAAAAACATTCTGTGTCACAAAAGTTCCAATTACCGCCCGTGCTTTCACGAGCTATTGAGATGGCCATCAGTAAACGCAGAAACGTTTATGAGTGTGCTCGAACCTTACGAATTTTTATCAGGGTACCTGTTGAGTTGGGAAAACTTCACCCGATGTAGCTATGGAAGACACCAACGATCAAACACACCGCTCATATGAAATTCCGCCAAGTACACATACATTTAATATCATTCACTTGACAGAGGTTCTACATAAATGAAGAGGATATACTAAAAATAACTGCTAATGCCAATATATTCAGTTCAATCTGTTGAATTTTCGGCTCCGGTAATATTTTCACATAGTATACATGGTACATAGTGCGTACCCTACGTTGTACATCCTCGAGAATGCAGGTAATCTATATTGTATATTCAGTATTACTTTGATAAAAAAGAGTGAGTACGTTCCTTGCCCATTACAGTAAAAAAAAAAAGCTGTGTGCTTATTTCATTAGGCTGTACATTTAGCTGTAGACAAATTACATCATCTTCTTGTGTGTTTCAAGGCAAACAACCCGAGCTTTACAATGGTGATAATATAGGTGCTAACATTATTGTCAGTAAACTTATACGTATCAATTTAAACGTATCGCTTGGTTCAATTTCAGGCGGCGTTGTACGCTAAATGCCACCGTGTAAATGAATATGTATAAATAAAAATGACGTAAATCTTTGTATTTCATTGTCCTTTCTTTTGGGCCGTACCAACAATGGTAGATCTAGATGCGAGCAAGGACTTGTGCTCAATCTTACAAACTGAATAACCTCCATAGAAATTAAAATTCAAAACAACAAAGAATTAGACAGTTGATGTGTTTACTGATGTCTCTTTTACTCAATGCCCTTTAATGTGCCTGTAAGGCATTTTGAATAAATATATAGTACCCGAACTCCACCTCAAAGTGCTATGAGTCACTGTACGATTGCACAACGTGCATTCAGATTTTGCCGCAATTACATAAAAACCTGCCCATACTTCTCCGCGACCTTTTGACCACACGTGACCAATTGTGGTGGTGAATGAACAACTGCACAATCGAATAGGTTTCCACATCATTATTGGATCAGACAAATTGAACGAGTACGAATAAAAAAATTCCCAGCATATCCACGGAGCGAATGATTATGTGTGGGGCGAAGCGTCTGTCTTGTCTTGTCTTTCTTTCCTTCCGACCGTCCGTCTCTGTCTTTCTTTCCTTCCGACCGTCCGTCTCTGTCTGTCTGTCTGTCTGTCTGTCTGTCCGTCCGTCCGTCCGTCCGTCCGTCGGTTGGTCGGTCGGTCGGTCGGTCGGTCCGTTCGTCCATCCGTCCGTCTTGTCGTTTTTTCTGTCCATCAGTTCATTCATCAGCCGTTGAGGAAAATAATTATCGAAGACAAATATTCTAGCAGACAAGATGCACTAAGTGCACAGGATAAATTTCGGTAATGCTGTCTAAGGGAAGAGTGGTGCTTTAATCATGTGTAAGTGCCAAAAAATTGAGAAAATTCACAAATAACATAACGTTCAGTAGGGGGCCACGCTTCCGGAAGGCCGCGTGCACACATCAAGACTGAATTTTCGATTGTCATGACAAATATTATTCGTTCAAGTCAGTTTTTATGCCCCAGCTGCTGAAAGTATCCGGATTTTTGAAGAACATTGACCAGAAGTCACAATTAAGTACTGGTTATACACTCGATATAGCCCGCAGTATGAGCAGTTTAATAGAAATAGCAATTACACCCTCGCCTTTTGCACAGTGACCATGACATCCTGCACAAAGTTTCAGTGAATCATGAACTCCTAGGAAGAAATGACAGTTAAGAGCTGCTGAACCTGACCAATGCAAATGAAGACGCGACCGCGTCAATATCAAGCTATGCCTGGCTCTCCGGGCTTACGCGGGATGTGAAGCGTTTGCTCTCGTAGGAAGCTTAAATACCTTGTTAATATCTGCTTTCAGAAGGATTATATAGATCCATATATTAATCAGAAACTCATCAATTTTCTTGTGTTGCACTGACAACAGGTATGCGACCCTTCCTTCGGTATAATCACTTGTCACAGACAAGAGCTTACTGTCTTCGGTTAGCCCTTTCATACGCTACCTATTAGAAGTGTCATTAGTTGTGTCAGTACACTACAGCGTTTAACTTCGAGGCACTCAATATTCTAATGCAATAAGAATAATGAGATAATTCTTGAATTTATGTGTGTTATAGCAACCAATTCTAATTTAGTTGGATATAATCATTTCTGTATTCTCAAGTCACTGATGATCACTTTTGGCATAAACACAGTCGAATCTCAGACTAGGAATACAGTTCAAATTTATTTTTGGTTATGTCAATCTTGGGCACAAAACAATTCTGCTTTTCACATTGCATGCAAGAAGCGGCATGTCGTACAACTCGTCCAACCTGGTAGCGCCTTCAGAAAAGAGATCGCGTGTATCTGTTCACTGCAAAATGAAGTTAAATGAATTCAAATTCGTCATTCAGGAGGTTCGAATCATACAAAGTATAAAATAACTTGCCATTCCATAGCCTCTACTTGATTCAAATAGCAAAAATGAGAGGTGTACACAATCGTGTACATGACGTCTCGTAAGTCTAGAGCTTATTAAATCGAATGGTTTATATTAATCAAGTGATGCTTTTGGAAGTTTTTGAATTAGTATATCATTTTGAGCAGATACAATCGTAGTTTAGTCAGTTATTTTGAAGAAGAACAGAAATAAAATCAGTTTCGTAATAAAAAAAGACAACAATAATACTATTAACGCATTAAAACAACTTGGAACTTATCAGCAAAATGTTGAGTTGAGATAGCGAAGCATTTAGAAAGTGACGATGCGCATGCACGTCGTCAAGATTGTTTCCAATTAGGTTTCTGAGGAAACGCATGTTTCATTGGTCATGTTCAATTATCTAACTCTTTAGGGGCACATTATGACAAAAATCGTCTTTGCGAATAAACCCTAATTTTTTATCAAAAACAAAAGAAAAGAACATTACAGAGCCACAAGAAGCTCAGTGATTACAAACGCTCAAGAAAGCTTGTGGATGCGAAAGTCTAGCTCACTTATTAGCATCCATGCCGTACAAGCATGGTACGAAGTTCCCTGCTTCCTAATAACTTCACAAGTGGATTTGGTTTATAATGCAACCTTAATTGATGCAGAAACAAGTTATAGTGAAAAGTTCTGATAAAATCTAGCATGAGACAAGCGGACACGACGTGTCAGTGCTTTTGCAAGCAGTTGTTGTACATGGCGTCACTAAGGTGCGTGCTTGCATCCTATTAAAACGATGGCCCTAATCGAGTACACATCCCTGAACGTGCCAATGGAAGCCTGAGTGGTGAAGCTCGCGAGTTGGCTCTAAGTTTATGATCAAACATGCTCCGCTAAGCTTAAATTCGTTTACGCATCGTCACTTCAATCATGCCGCCGTAATTGCGAGTTTGCGTTGTTACTGAAACTTACTTATATGCGACGCACGTTGTCTGGCGAAGAGTTCGGTGGGACAAGATTGGCTGCCAGGGACTCCTTAGTGGCATAACGGCGTTACCACAACAGCGAATCTCGTTGTATTGGCGTCTCACGCCAGAGTTTGAAGAGAGAAATCTGAGCTATAAGTGTGTTCATATTAAATAAACGTTTGTGCGATGAGTGTATTATTTAGAGCAATTGAGAAAGAGTGTTTTTATAGTTCGGTGATTCAGCTCAGCACATTTACTCGAAAGTGACTAACGAAGTTAGGGTTTGTTTTCTGCCTTTACGAAGAAGTCGCCTAAAGCAACAAGACTTTATTGTTACTGTTTGGGGAAAACCAACGTGACAAATCACAATAAAATTAGCCTTTATTAAAAATTTAGTTTATTGCTTTTCTGTGAAGTTGTTAGCATATCCAACTCGTTTCTGTAATAGCACTTACAACACCCGAATCATTTCAAATTCTCATTCAATGCGGACGTATTCTTTTCGAAAATGGCCTTACTTTGTTGTTCCTTAACTAAAAAACGTAGCAGCAGCTGGCAACACTGATTTTGCAGCATACTGGTGGGGGTGTATAAAAGCATGCTCATTAATTACGAGAATATACACCCAAGCACCAAAACTTGTCGCTTTCAGCTTTTTGAACGATATAGTTCCATATACCTACACAACAGAAGATCTAAATTAAACTAGGAAATAAACAGGTCGGTCATACGTAATCTTTTGAAATGCCTGCTAATAAATAAGGCTTTTATGACATTCAAATATGTAACAAAAATGGTCATGCATCAGACCACTAATTAAACAATGTAAAAGGATTGGAGTAGCATCTTTAAGCCTCCGCACTAGCTCGACTCATTTTTAGGTTAACAAATGTTTATTCACTCTGGCAGCACAGCTAATCATCCGGATACCATTTGGAAACAAAGTAGACACAGTATTGCTAATTAACGTCTAGAACCTTGCGAATAATTTTCTAAGATAACCAGTATATATCTTGTCCAAACCGAAATTCGCCCATCCTATATGTGAAAACAATGTAGTAGCGTGTGTGTGTGTGTGTGTGTGTGTGTGTGTGCCGCAGTTATTGCCAAACCTCACCGGTCACATATACTCCACTAAAATGAAAGATGGAACGCACAGGCGGCAAATACCAATTGGTTAGGACTTCTGTACACGAGCACCCACTATAATTCCGAAAGGCATGAACCGTCGGCACATTGCCCCATGACGAAAAAGTGGGAACTGCGTAATTTTATCACGGCATGTGTACCGCAGGGAACATTTTTTTTAATGTATTTCTGTCCAAGCGAGGCCATGTTATCTTACAGTGCTTTTTTGAGGGCTGTTTGCTGATCGTCAGTTGTCACCGTGGTTCGTTGCCAGTTCTTAAAGGAAAATTTGTCGTAACACGTTGTTTCGGGGAACACGACATTTCAGGGAGTTGTGATCGAGTGTCGTTTCGGGGTCTGTGCAAAAAATGAAATTGTGGGGGAAAGAGACAGAGGGGGGCCGTTGTGCTAGTTCCTGGCTACGCCACTGGCGTCACATCGTTGTCACGAACTGCAAGTGCGGCAAGATATGGAGATGGTGACACCTGCCCACTTAACAAAGAGAAAACTAAAATACTTTCAAGTTTTAATCTTTCTTAAAAGCAGGCACTGGACAAGTGACAGCTCTCGTGAACAAGTAGTCTTTTTATTTAAGGAGGCTCTCACTTTTCTAGTCACTAATATGTCAGAAAGATGACCGACATTCTTTACCATCTTCTTCACACGTTTTTCTTCGAAAGTATCATTACCAATGATGGCACGATTAACAGCTTCGTGTTGTGCAACTTCGGTCCATTGAGTTTGCGTGCTACACTCCAAGATCTCAGTGCGAAATTAGGACATTATTTGTCACAAGAAAGGAAGAAACAGTGGTTGCATACACGCAAGTAATGGTGAAAACGCAAGGTCATTATCATATAGACAACTTTTTAAAACATTTCCTCTCATAGCTAAATAAAGCATGTTTGAAAATAAAGTTACCGTTCAGTAATATCCCTGAGGAATTAGTAGCCCGTGGGACGAGTAGCTCAACTAAAGTGTCTGGCTGAATGAAACTCGCCAGGTTGCCCATTATAGGGCAATGTATGAAGGTATATCAAAGTCATCGGCCTAATAGCCAACGATAACCTAATACAGCAGCGAATAACTTGTCTTTCAGTGCCAGAATCTGGGGTAGGAGATGTATTTAACCATCTATTCAAAAAAATGTCACAGCATATCTGCGGATTGAATTATGAGTGTGGCGAAGTGTCCATCCATTCGTCCCTTCGTGCGTCTGTCTGTCTGTTTGTCTATCCGCCAGTGCGTCCGTCAGTGTGTCCCTCCGTGCGTCTGTCCATCCGTTCGTCTGTCTGTCTGTCTGTCTGTCTGTCCGTCTGTCTGTCTGTCTGTCTGTCTGTCTGTCTGTCTGTCTGTCTGTCTGTCTGTCTGTCTGTCTGTCTGTCTGTCTGTCTGTCTGTCTGTCTGTCTGTCTGTCCATCCGTCCATCCGTCCATCCATCTAGTGAACAGTCCAAGTATCGCCATCTCACATCTTTTCATCATGTATTCATCATATACAAGCACCGCCATCCAGCAGATATTTTAAGGACTAAACGAGAGGTGGCTACTACGAAGACGACGATACGGGACATACGACCCCCGGGGTAAAGAGCTTTGCCCCTAAAAAATTGAGAGACCCTTTAGTTTCACATTTAGGAATTGAACATGGGAGCGATGTTCTGTTCCTAGTGTGTACTGAGTTCAAAATGGCCTGTGTCAGTGAACCTTTTGCATACGGCTGCATTCTGTGTAATGGCTATAGCATGCTTACAAATCACGGGCGACGGTGCGCATGAAATTTCGAGCTTGCTATGCTATGCACATGGGTTTAAGGGAAAAGGCGCAGAAGCGTATGTGGTTTTTGTAATTGGATGGCCAACTTTAAACCATGAAGTCATCATGATCCCATGTTCTGGCATTTGATCGCAATGTACGTCATTACCATGCCTTTTCACATCAATAGTACAAGTTGTATAGGGAAGTTGTATTGGGGACAACCTCGGAAGAAAGCAGCACTTAGAGATAGGTAATAGGCCACTTCAAGTTGTAAAAGACTATGTCTACTTAGGACAGGTAACAACCGTGGAGCCGAACCACAAAATTGAAGCAACTATAAGAATAAGAATGGGGTGGAGCACATTTGGCAAGCACTCTCGAATTATGACAAGTAGATTGCCACTATCCCTCAAGAGGAAGGTATATAACAGCTGTATATTGCCGGTACTTAGCTACGGAGCGGAAACCTGGAAATTTACAAAGAGGGTTCAGCTTAAATTGAGGACGACGCAGCGAGCGATGGAAAGAAAAATGGTAGGTGTAACCTTAAGAGACAAGAAGAGTGGTGGTGGTGGTGGTGGTGGTGGTGGTGGTGGTGGTGGTGGTGGTGATGGTGGTGGTGGTGGTGGTGGTGGTGGTGGTGGTGATGGTGATGATGATGATGATGATGATTGTGATGATGATGATGATGATGATGATGATGATTGGGAAGCATGTATACAGTACGCGTGCGGTTGTAAAGTATGCAACTTACTTGCACTGCATTTACAAGCGCAAGTTATTTTCACTAAACTTCCAAACCTACACGTGGCTTTGTGGTAGAACGCCCACTTCTACACAGACGACCCGCGTTCGATCCCCACTCGGACTCAAACTGCCCGGGTTTTATCGCCACTCTGACCCAGGTTTTTTTTATTTTCATTGTTCTATATTTTTGGTCACACCTGAAATGATGATTTATCGCTCACAACCAATGACGCCACCACCGACGTTGACGCCAACGCCAGAATTTCTGCGAAACGAGCTCTTTTAATGCTATCGCATTAAAAGACGAAAGGAGTCTCCCGGAATAGTTCAACTAATTTTGCACCACACCATCACCCGCAAACCTGGGAAATCAGCCTTTTTACTGTTTACGGGTGTACGTGAGCATTGAATTCCCTTATATCATTTTGCTAAAGTTAGTTATTGAAAGACAAACACTAGTTGAAAAGGAGAAACAAGGAAAGCTTGGTTATTTGGCGCTGACACAATAAGTATATAAGCCGTAAAAAAGAAGAAAAAACTTGGAGCGAAAATGCAATACTTTAGCTAGCGCTGTTTTCACATGTTTGCCTGCCTTTACCAACAATTAGATGAAATGCTTAACTAACACATGCTCTTAACAGAAATTCAAGCGCATGCATAACAAAGTTCTATATGAGTATTTGCTCCTAGAACTCGAGAGTTTGAGCCACCCATAACGCAACTTGCCGCTTCTTGCAGCTTCCCTTCCTAAAGCTCTTGAATTGAGTAATGCTCCAGGCAATCACGTTAGAAACTCATCGGCTTCACTACAACATGAGCTCCGCAATAAACAGGTTGTGTAAAAAACATAGCAATATGTTGCATAAGTTCCTGAAAGCAGGTTCACTGCAAATTTCATCAGTGAGCTTTCGTAATCAAGGCGAGTTGAAAGCTGAAAGTTTCTGAATTTAAACAACGAAGTTGTTATTCTATTTTTTGCTCTTTACGTGACCGAGCCGTTTGGGGTGCTGAAACCATAAACGACAGTGCTATTTATGCCTTAATTGGTTCTTAATTTTTTACACATTTAAGTTTCTAGCGCACCAAATAACCTCACAATGTGGCTACTATGTAAAAATGTCTGCAGAATCTCTGTTGCGAAAACTTTCACTTAACTAGTGTTACTCACACGTCACGCTGTCTTGAGCGAGTGTTCGGGATGTTCGCAGAATCAATAACTTCTTTTTTTATCCCCAATCATTTCTCGCATTTGCCTCTCTCTCATCTTTATACCCCCCTTCCCATAACCCCAGCGTAGAGTAGCAAACCAGGCATATGCCTGGTTAACCTCCCTGCCTTTCCTCTTGTAGTTCTTGCCCTTCTTTCCTTGCCCTGGCAGCGGAGCGATTAGGAATCTTCACTTTTGTAACTGGTTGACACTGTCACCACAAAAACACCTCCGATTTTACGGCGAGCTTGGGACAACGACGCAGAATTGTAAGGCATGCTTTCTCGCGAACGGCGAATGCAAGTGACGCGAAGACTTCCAACATACTTCCGCGCCATTTGCGATTTAATCGACCAATTTTTTAATGCCATGGGTTGAGGAGTTTTTTTTTCTTTTTCGTGCCGTAAACGCTATAGCACTGTGGTTAAACACTGTGAAGAATGGGCTTTTCGAGCCGAATCTTCGGTACACTCGCGAAAGAAGGCACGCGGTCGAAATTCCTGCAGTATATATTTGCTCGACAAGTGTATGACAGGTGATGATGGATGCTATGATGGAATGAAAGGAGAGAAATAAGAACGATGTTTTTCTACGGAAATGAGCTTGATTCATGAATAGATATTCGGGAGACAAAGTGTATCAAAGAAGGGTAAGGGTACCAAAATGAAATAAAATAGTTTTTAAAAAGTTGGGTGCCTGAAAAGTGTGAGGCAGCATTATCTCCTTACAATGTAAGCAACGCTCATAGTCAGATATAACTGTCATGTCACATATCTAGATAAATTGTGAGGATCTAACGAAATAATCTTTATTAAAACATTTAAAGTAAAATACATGCTAGATTCTCAAGATGATTGCCGCCATCTTTTTCTTTTTTTTTCTTACAATAAAGCAAAGTAGTCGAGAAGCGACAGTTTCAAAGGTATAATTAGGAGACGGGGAAGTGTGTGCTTTAGAAAGAGCTTTCATTTTGTTGTAATCACACTTCATTGGAGCTTGCCAGTAACGTATAAACGTGAAAAAATGCCAGCTGCATCTTCCCCCGGGGGAATCTCTAGTAAATGCTTCGCTGAGTGGTAGGTGTGGTATCGCGTGAGTGTTTCATAATTGGGTATGGTTTGATAATGCTTAATTGTTATTTCTTCTTTATTATTCTCATTTATTGAATGAAAAAGAAGCGTTGCCTTCAACGAGGGGTGGGACGCTGATGTTGGGTTGTGCCCCGCTACTGGTTGAAGGTACTGTTGCTTCCATCGCATCTACTCGAGTCAAGCAAAGCTTCAAGTCAAGTGAGAGCTAAGTAATGAATCCCTTGACTGAATTCCCAACGCGCGCTCCGCCGCCTATATACACACCACCCGCCCGCGTTGGAGGAAGAGGAATACGGTGGAGGTGTCCGCCCCACCCCCCCCCCTCCCGAGCATGCTTGGCTTGCTGAGCACCTGGTGGTTTCTTATCCCTTTAATGGCTTCTGTAGCGACAGTCTTGCGGGTGTCTTCCTGGGCTGGCACGAGACGCGAGCACGCCCCTCTCCGCATGAGGAAATGCAGTATAAGTCAAGAGTAGTTAATGTAGCATTGAGTACTAGCTGAAGTTTACAGAATTTTTTTATAATGTGCGGGAAACTTTTTTGTTGCTATTGATAGCAAGCACTACATCTATATTTCTGTTTCGAAACTTGTGCGATATATCTCCACTAATAACTTTTTTTTTTCCGGACCTCTTGGGCACTACGTGGAATAATGATTTAATCCTTTCGGGGGTAGTCTTTTTTTAATAAAACGTTAGAGTTCGCTCAGTAAGTTCTTTAATTTATTGTGACTGATAAGCTTTATAAGTAGGAGGCGATAATAGGCTGCATCGATAATGCAAATTATATAAACTTGATACGTGATGTGCGGGAGCAGCTGAAAATGTCACCTCCACGCGATTCGTGTTCAGAAAACTGGAAGACGAAGATTCGTCTTCACAAAACGTATAGCTCTTTCTGAAAATTTTAAACCGCCCATATTATGATGTACTTAGTTCTTCCAAGCACAAAATTAAAACGGCAAGTCACCGCAGACGTCGCAAAGCTCTACTCGGCTCTCCCACGCGGGAGCGAACAGTAAGAGCCGCAAATCCGATTACTATGCCGGAAGTACTCAAGTCTCTGTTTCTCGTTGCCTGTCATCAGATTTCTGTGACCCTTGCTCACTCACGCGATCCTTCAAAGAAGGCAGCTTGTTTGAGCAAGAAAAACCTTTATTTTCCAGTTGTTACTCCCACATATATCATTCTGGTTGGACTAGAGGCATTACCTTTGCACCCAGTTTACACAGGACACCTTCTTACACTGTGAAATGTGACAGACGCCACGCGTGATCAAACTTGTGTTTCTATGCGTCGACTCAGTCGACGAAATGTCTTGCCTCGAGAGATAGCCGAGTGCTTGGAGCATTAAGCCGAGCCAAAGCCGCCCTAACGATTTTCTCAGGCACAAACTCGCCCACATATAGGTACTTACAGATAATGATCGTCCTCGGAAAACTATCTCATTCAGAATCACTGCCCGTTGCTACTAGAGGATTATATATATGTGCAGGCAAACGAGTGGTCTGATGTCGGTGTCCTTACTACATTAAGTTCTGGCTTGTCTTTGACCAGATGTTTTGTTTGTCTGCGAGGACAAATGAGTGGTGTCTTGAACGTGCGCGTGGATGCAGGCTGGGAAGTTATAGAATGGCACATTAAACAATAAATATGATATTGAGATTGAGAGCGCCGTAGTTTCCATGCGCATTTTTTATTCTTGTTTTTAACGTCCATGTTTAAGTTTCTATTTAGGATGGCGATATATCTGGTCAACAATAAGCAACTTAAGGACATGCCGCAATATAACCACCTTTCAAGAACCACACATGCGCATATTTTGAATTGAATGGCATCGGAAGCATCTTACGGTTATTTTTAAGGCATAAAGTTCAATGATAACACATACAATAACCAACTTAGTGGTGAAATAACGACTGTTTTTTTTATTTGCTTCGATTTTAGTGCCAATTGAACAGAAAAAAAATTGACACGAGAACATGCTTCATACTTTCATAAAAACGCCAGACCTGCACAGAACGCGCCGTACAGTCACAGCGAAAGCTAGAAGAGTGGCCTTTCAGAGCCTTTTTTTTTAACCCTCATTGAGCAACTGTGGCGAGAACACTTGCTTGATGCCCACTATGGCATTAATAATAAATATTGTAAGGTAGTAGGCCGGCATTCAATACGCTATTTTTCGTCATTCTTCTGAGAATCGTGGTATCTGCTAAGCTATTACGAGGAATTCTGCGCCAATTGTGCATGCAGTGGCTCACGACTCACGACGATGAGGAATAGTGCCTGAAGTGGGTATGCGCCACAGTTGAGCACGAACCAAAACAAGCTTTTGTGATGGATTCGACCATAGGACGGCCCACTCGTTACGCTATTCGCATTGTGCGAAAACTGGTTGTTCTTTCGCTGTTTTAAAGCGATTTTTAAGTCGTATTAACGTGATTGCTTTCCCGACAGGCAAGTTTGCCAACAAGTTCCAAGCTCTGACGTAGCTCAGTGATAGAATACTGGGCTGGCACCCAGCGGACCCGGGTTCGAGAATATGTTATCGGTACTAAGTTACGGACACCGGCGGCGGCAGTGGACAACTACGGCGCTGAGCGAGACCCGAGTGGTGATCTCATAACAGCTTTCGGTGTAAAAATGAGTCAACGATAATGCTTTATTGGAAAGAACAAAACAAGTCATACTTGTCCGGACGCATCTGAGACGAAAAGAAGATATAAATAACTCAATAATATTTGACTGATAGAACCACTTGCTCATTATACATTCCCATTATTCTCCTATATTGGTTTTGTAATCCGGAGAGGGCATCAAAAAACGTTGCCTGTGCCTTAAGTTATACCTGAGAGTGTGTTTAGTTGAGTGTCACGGTTAATATTCTTATTTAGCTCGGTTCTTTGCACGGTAACGTTTCTCGAGGAGTGTGGCTCATTCTTTCACCGTCTCAACGGCTCGTATCCGCTTCCTCTTGGTTTAGTTCCAATGACGAAGTCTGGCTCCTTTCAGTTTCTCCGACTCGCACTCCTTTTCAGCTGACGAACCCCACTGAGCCGCCCCCTTCAACGATGCAACACCTGCCCCTACTCATTTGCAACGCGGTTTCACCGGCTCCTCTTGTGACGCCATGCCAGGTGGCTTAGCGAGTAGCGCTGCCGGCTGCAGCAGTTTCCAAGCAATGGCTCAGCTATTTATAGGAATCCAAGTGCATTGAAATAATTATGGATAGCTCCTCAGGTGAGCTTTAAGACCAGCGTCAACATAAAAGCGCTGATGGACTAGAGAGAGAAAGAATATAGGAATAGTGTGGAGGTTAACTAGACTAACCCCCGTATTCTAGAACGTCCCTTCACTCAACGCGTCACATTCACTTGAGAAAGCCGATGGGAGCGCCACCTCTAGGCACGGAAAGTCACTGCATATCAGCAATAATCTGCTGCGATTCTCAAGTAGCGCAGCGTCATTTTAAGCCGGGATGTGGCGCAGTGCTCAACTCTGTCAAGTGAAGGGTGAAAGTCGAGTCGAGGAGCGTTTGTGAATACGGGAGTAAGTCCAGTTTGCTACCTTGCACTTCGGGAGAGGGAAATAAGGAAATGATTCATCAATTTACTCAGGAGAAAATCTTGGGTGCGTGGTCTTCAAGTACACCAGCCCAGAATGCCACACGAGCCCTTTTGCAATGCTTGAGGGCAACATTACTGAGCGACCACAAGTGAATCTCTGCACTGTGTGTGCAGCGTGCATTTCCTCTCTCTTTTTCTTTTCGACTGATTGTCCAAGTTAAACTGGCGGATAAGGCCTGTGAGACCCTCGACTAAAGCTGCCTCCATAAACTACATATTTCATTAAAGTTGTTTTCTGTTCTGTTGCTCATAATCATGATCATCATCAGCAGCAGCAGCAGCAGCAGCTGACTACGCCTACTTGAGGGCAAAGGCCTCTCGCATGATCCGCCAATGAACCCCGTCTTGTGCTTTCCGTCGTCACGTTATACCTTCGAACTCTTTAATCTCATCGGCCTTCCAAACTTTCTGTCTCGCTTTCGTGCGTTTGCCTTCTCTGGGAATCCAGTCAGTCACTTAATGACCAGTTGTTATCCTGCCTATATGCTACGTGCCCAGCCCATGTCCATTTCTTATTCTTCATCTCAACTATTGGCTAACCTCCCTGTCCTTGCTCATTTATTCCTCCTCCTCCTCCTCCTCATCTCAACTATGATATCCTTAACCCGGTTTGTTCACTGACCCACTCAGCTATCTTCTTGCCTCTTAAGGTTACACCCACTGTTTTCCTCTCCATCACTCACTGCGTCGTCTTCAATTTAAGCTGAACCCTTTTTGCAAGCCTCCATGTTTCTGCTCCGTAGGTAAGTACTGGTGAGATGTAGCTGTTTTATATCTTCCTCTTACGGGTTAGTCGCAGACTACCATCCATGATTTGAGAATGCATGCCGAATGTAATCCGCCCCATCTCTATTCTTCTAGTTATTTCACTCTCATGTTTCGGCCCCAGGGTTCCTACCTGTCCTAAGTAGACATGTTATTTTACAACTTGCAGCGTCTCTCTCTCTCTTTCTATCACAAAATGCTGCTTTCTGCAGAGGCTGTTGCACATTACTTACTGTTGCTCATAGAGCCACTCATATACAAGAAGTGCAGACGAACACGTGTGACAAAAATGAGCCTCTCCTCTCGGCCTTCCTATGATGCGTTCAAATTTCCACCAGCCACGAAAGCGATCTCTTCCTGTATTGAGCGTCACAGTGGAAATGAACAATGCACGTCTTAGTAAGGTCATCGAAGCTTCTGGGTGTTATATTTTGTTTTTTTGTGCATAGTTCATAATTTGCAGAAACAGGTGACAGAGTTTATCAATTTTATTAACTGTTTAATGGTCTATTCCTTTATCTTCCCAGTCCGTGATCTCCTTTGCCATTCAACAGTTTGGTTCGTTCACTTTTCTTTTTCTGCGAAAATCACCATATTTTCTCTAAACAACGTTAGCGATGTTCGTGGTGATACGAACACAAGAAGCAAGCGTAGAGCTCCAGCCTCAAGCTCTAGGCGAAATTGATTCTACATCAAAGCATTCGGACGAAGTCAGTCGAGCTGTCCCACGAGTGCATCAATGCTATCAGCCCCTGCCTTTCCTCTATACATGCTATGCTCTGCGGACCCATCGCAGTGGCCGCGCTTATTGTTCCCATGAGTCATACGCTAAGGCCTCGGTCGTCCAAGCTTTGGAGTCTCTCGGCATCGTAGACTGCCGGTTACCGCCACTAGCGTGATGTCCTCCCCCCCCCCCCCCGGGAAGCAAGAATTGGGGCAGACCCCAAGTCCTCATTTCCTGATGGTCCCGCTTACTCGGGAAACTAGACGCCGGATGGGCATCACTGCATGTGGCCTCTCCTTCATCGCTCAAGCGGCCAGTGTTTACGCGAGTGACTTCAACGAATGTCGTATATGGGATCCTTTTATGGGTCCTGTGATGTCTACGTGTAACTTGTTCGTTATTCCACGCACGTAGCAGGTATAGCTATTGTGCTAGACAAACAGACAAAAAAACGCTCCATTGCATATCCTGGGTGGCAGGCACAGGGTTAGGTGTCAACTCGGCCACCTTCCCTCTTAGAGGCTTCCTCGACCCCCTAAACTACCTAGAGTTACTCCGGGCAATCTAGCAGTGAAAAGCGTAGGTGAATAGCGTGCAGAATCGCGAGTTGGGTGAGTTGGTGGATGTTTATCGTGGAATATTTTACAGCGCAATGGGTTATATACGGACAGAGAAGTGACACAGCACTGTGTCTCTTCTCTGTCTGTTTCTAACCCGTTGCGCTGTAAAATATTCCACGATGAACGGGTAGCGTGGCCTGCCAACGAATGTTTATGTACCATCGGTGGAAGCTGCGTTCTCATAACTGGGCATTAATCCCTGTAATTTCCTTGGTATGTCTTGGAAGATTAGTCGTTTGCCACAATCTGCTGCGTGTGTATTTCTGGATGTATACCAAGTAATAATGTCCAACGCTTATACGACTTGATTTTTAACTCTCTCCATAGGACTGCAACCTAGTGAGTTCTGGATGACGTGGTGCACAAACACACTCTGCAGTTTCTTATGTTTAGTAGCATCGCTGAATGTGCTCATTTGGTCCTCCCACTCCAGCGCATCTTTCAACTGACTAGATCTTCCACCATTCACAAAGCAGGGAAAACTTCTGGGGGAAGAGCACCGACACGTACTGTAGAGACACTGACTGCGAGTGTAAACGCACACGTCGTTGTACGCGCTTTGGCGCCTTTGTGAATCCAAGTAAATAGGAGGAGAACGATGAAAAGTGACTCCTGCCCGCATGGCAGCAGAGATCTCACTTCGCTGCGTGACTGACCGTTCCGCTACGCAGCGATCCATGATCGACTAACAGAGGGCTGTCCTTTTCTCTTTTCCTCTTCAGTTCCCCCTTCCTTTCTTCTTTCCCCAACTTCCCCGCCTTTCGCTGTGTGCGTGTTGTTCCGGTTTTTCTCCTCCTCCCCAAACCACGGCTCTAATGGAGCCATTAGTTGGCACCTCTTAAATGGAGAGAGCGCTTCTAAGGTTCGTCTTCACACTGCTGTTGCTATAGGCATTCTATATCTATTTCTTGTTCCTTTCGTTTCTTTTCAATTAGCCTAATTTTCTTAAGATATCTCAGTACGTGGATGACACGGACTACGTGAGCTGCCACTTCATGTTTCGCGAGCCATTTTCAACAGGAGGAGCAGGAGAAATCAGGCGAGATTTCTCTTTGAGTAGAAACCATTCGAAAACCAGGAATCTCGCAAGCAGACGGCGCAAAAGCTGGTTTGAGCGAAAATGTAAGGAGAAAGTGGGATGGGTCCGAACATGGCAGTTATTGAAGAATCTGCTGCGCTGAAGCCTAATCGAAAATTTCCGCCGTCTCAGTCGTCACTGTGACAGATAAGAAAGTGGACTCGCTTTTTAGCTTTCCAGATATCTAAACAAAGAGAGTAACCTTTATGCGGCTTTTTTAATAAGAAATATCATTTACGCAGTACAAGAATTGCTTCAAAAAGTCGCAAGCGTTGGGTTCTTGAAGACATTCATGTAGGGCTGTTGTCACAAAAAAAAGTATCATTTGCCTCGAATAAGACTGACGCTGCATGTAATTAGTTCGTAGCTACACGAGCTTATTAGGGTATATAAGACTGAATGTTGACAACGAACTACTCGAATTTCACCGATGCAGTAATCACTCAATTCATAATAAATTCAACACAAAGAGCTTCATCCGTTTGCAACGTCATGGATTTCAGCATTTGTGTTTCATCATAGACAAAGGACATATCTGTTTTTTATGCCACTATATTTTTATCTCAAGTCACAGTAATCCCCCTGAGCTTCATGTTTTGTTGTTGTTGTTTGTTGTTGCTGTTTTCTTCAAGCCCCTCCATGTGGTAAGAACAACGCTGACGTTAGCTGATCGTGGTGCATTATTACTAACGCTATAGCGTATGTACAGACAAACGCAAGCACGAGGCACAGCAGATAAGCATTGGCAGAAACTGCGCTCTGCCAGCAGTCAGACGTCACAGGCGGCACGTGTGGCCAAACAGAGATCGAAAGCGACGATACCTACTTTCGCAAGATAGATGTATATTTGGGGTTTCACGTGCCAAAACCACCATATAATTATGAGAGACGCCGTAGTGGAGGGCTCCGGAAATTTCGACCACCAGGGGTTCTTTATAACGTGCACCCAAATCTGAGTACATGGACCTACAACATTTCCGCCTCCATCGGAAGTGCAGCCACCGCAGCCGGGATTCGATCCTGCGACCTGCGGGTCAGCAGCCGAGTACCTTAGACACTATAGATTACCGCGGCGAGGCTACTTTCTCAACCAACCCCCCAGTTTTCTTTTAGGGGCGAAGCTTCTTATAGCGGCACCCGTTCGTCCCCCGTAGAATGTAACAAGTATAACATTTTGACCTCCAAGGTGGTGCCGGTGAGAGACTTCTTCTGTGCGTTGTCGAACAATAAAAAATAGTGCTCAATGTACATGTCAATGGCTGCTAATGAAGAATGAGAGACAGGAGCATTCGGCTTTTAGTTAACGCGCAGGCTGCGATCACCATTAGCAGCCATTGGCATGTACATTGAGCACTATCTGACAAGAAAGGGTTGCTACGTTATACTCGCTGGCTGTAACCTCCTTAGCTTTAGAATGGTTTAGCGAGCGTTGAGCCGCAGTGCCATGAATACAATGAGCAACTATTTCACAAAAACGTTGCCAAATTTTCTAAAAAATTCCCCCAGCAAGTTTTGGAGCTACCTAAAGCCTGCAAAAAACAACAAAAGCAACACACGCCCGGAAAAAGATAACCCGATCACTGCAGACAAAATGAACAACTATTTCAAGTCTGTATTCACTGTCGATGACGGAAGCATTCCAGACATCGACACTAGTGCGGAACCGAACCCTGGAACCGATTATTGTCAATGAGGCCGGTGTCATAACTCTCTTGTTAAACTTGGACACAAAAAAAGGAGCAGGGCCTGACAACATTCCTAACATCTTTCTTGTAAGATATGCAGAGGTGCTAGCTAAATATCTGTGCGTCATGTTTAACAAATCACTCTCAACGTGCTCTTTACCTGTAGAGTGGAAAAAGGCCAAAGTTGTTCCTGTGCATAAAGGAGGATGCGGAAATGATATATCTAACTTTAGACCTATATCCCTGACATGTACAATCAGTAAAATCCTGGAGCACATAATTCTTAAACAAATAACTGTTTTCCTAGAAGAAAAACGTATATTATCTCCCTATCAGCATGGCTTTCGCCGAGGTCTTTCAACCATAACCCAATTAGTGGAATTAACACATGAGGTATCCCAGAGTATTGACAACCAAAAACAAACTGATCTAATCTTTCTCGATTTTGCCAAAGCATTCGACAAGGTATCACACAAGAAACTACTTCAAAAACTTGAGGCCACCTTAGGAAATTCTACTGTTCTTAACTGGATCAAAAATTATCTTACTGATCGTACACAGTATGTGGAATTTAACGATGAAACCTCTGCTACCACCTCCGTCACATCTGGAGTTTCGCAGGGCTGTGTGCTGGCGCCAATTTTGTTTCTTCTCTTTATTAATGATTTGCCTACAAATATTAAGGAAAAAATCAAATTATTCGCGGATGACTGCGTGCTATATCGAGAAATAAACTCAACGGAGGACCATGTAGCTTTAAATAGTGCTTTACAAGATGTTTCCTGCTGGTGCCGTAAATGGCAGATGTCACTTAATGTAAACAAGTGTACAATTTTATCAGTAAGTCGAAAAAAAACTAGGTCAAATTTTCTTTACACCATTAATGACATTCCCATCACTAGAGTAAGTCAGCATAAATATCTTGGAATTATTATAACTGAAGATCTAAGATGGGATGCACACATAAGTTACGTTACTTCAGCTGCACTACGCCGCTTGTTTACACTCGGATACCGGCTTCGCCAGGCCCCGCCTTCTCTATAACTGCTTGCGTACACTTCCCTTGTGCGATCATTACTTGAATACGGTAATATTATTTGGTCACCATTCACAAAACAGCAAATCACGAAACTGGAAGGAATACAAAAGAAAGCTATGAGGTTCATTTACAACAAGTACAGACAGACAGATTCTCCGACTAAACTAATGAAAAAAGCTGGATTACTTACTCTAATGAATAGAACAAGGTTAGCACGTGCAAAATTCATACATGAATTAATACATGGTCATTTAAACATTGATGTATCCGCCTATCTTACGTTTGATCAAACTAGAACAACACGCCAAAAACACCCAATGAGACTTAACGAATACTCCTTCAACACAAACTGCTTTAAGTACTCATTCTTTCCGTTAGCCACTAATGACTGGAATAAACTGGATCCGAGTATCTCCAGCACTACCGAATTAGCAAAATTTCTAACCCTTGTCGAAAATGAACTTTGTATTATGCAAACGGAATCACCTGGTTGATTTTAATATGTGTGTTCGTGTGAACATTGTACGAGCGAAGTATCATGTCATCATATTTTTTCTTTAAGCAATTTTTAGTACTGAATCCAGATGAAGAGAAATCGCTCTGTTGATTCTTGAACATGTTTCTGTTTTTCAGTGTGTATAAATTTGCGCTTCCTTGAAATACTTCGCCATATTGTAGGGTAGTTTCTTATTGCTGTAATTTCTTGTTGTGTTTCTTGATGAATATGCCAATATGTCAACCAATGTGTCAACCAAGTCGCTGCATTTATTTTCTTCTGACAACTTTTCTTTACACTAATGTTTTATGCCTTCTTTGATCTGAAATTGTTAAATGATCCGATTCTGTTAGTTTCATTCTGTACATTATCGCGATGTATGTCTTTATTGTGTACTTATTCGAATTTTTATGTTCACGCCCTTCCTGCTAAAATCCCTGATGGGATTGGCAGTATGTCGAAATAAATAAATAAATAAATAAACTTGTATATACCATGAATGAACTCGAGGTGGTTAAAAATGGGAAGTAGATACGAAGCGCAAGCCGTAAGAAAGTAAAAGTCAAATTCTCCGCCCCTCATTTCCCATTAGCAGCCATTGGCATGTACATTGAGCACTATCTGACTGAAAAAGTTTGCTACGTCATACTCGCTAGGCGTAACCTCCTTGGTTTTCGAAAGGTTTAGCGAGCGTTCGGCCGCAGTGCCATGAATACAGTGAACTAGTATATACCATGAACTCGAGGTGGTTAGAGGTGGGAAGTGGACCCGAAGCGCAAGCCGTAAGAAAGTGTGAGTGTGCCACCTCTCGTTTAGTCCTTGGAATGTCCGCTGGATGGCGGTGCTTCTATATGGGGAATATATGATGAAAAGATGCGAGATGGTGGTACTTGGAGTGTTGAATAGATGGACGAACGGACACATAGACAGATGCATGGATGGACGCATGAACGGACGCAGGGGCGGCTGCATAGACGAACGGAGGGACGGACGCACGAACAGACGCACGCACGGACGGGATGATGGACGCATGGACGGTCACACTGACGGACGCATGGATGGACGGAAGCAAGAACGAATGGACGGACGAATTCTTCGCCCCACTCTCCATCATTCACTCCGTGGATATGCTGCCATTTTTTTTCTTTTTTCGCAATTCAGCGATCAATAGATCTTCGCGACAAGTCAAAGCGACAAAAAGAGAAAGCAAATGAGAAAAAAAAACACAGAGAATGACCGACTGGGTGTGAGTTCCGGTTCTGCTGTTTCCGCCTTATATGGCACGACGTGAAACCATCTGGCTCAGTCAGGCAGGGGTGGTTTCTGGCGTATTCCATTGCGCGGTCGACCACTGGATTTTCCTTCGAGCTTGAAACATTCGCCCCCAGCCCTTCCATTTTTTTTCGCTTTAAGTCAGCCGCCCTTTCCCTTCTTTCACAGAATGACACGAACAGTTGTTCCGTTGCTGAGCTATATGTGATTCACCTCTCGCTCCAGAGCGCCTTTACGACGAAGCTCTTGAGGCGTGGTTCCAGTGGCGCTGTAAGTGATGAGCGCTGGGCCTAAAAGAATGAAAGCTGAGAGAAGCAGAGAGATTTGCGAAGGGATTTCTTGCATTTTTTTTTTTGCTCAACCATCCTTGTTTTTATTGTGTTTTTTTCTTGGCGAGCGCCCACACAATGGTTTGTTGCCTTTTGTCTCAGCAAAACAGCACCAACTCTTCGAGTTGCAGCTTTCTAGATGCCTACGCTTGCACTTTCGAAATTGTTCTGCTCCTTGTTCGGTAGTTATTTCGACTTGGGGGCTATGAAAGTGGATCAAACGTGAAAGTTATAGACAAGAACAAAACTAAACAATTTTTTTTCTGGGAAGGGGGGCGGGGGGTGACGCTGTTTTAGCAAAATGGAAAATAAAAATGTGAGGTTGTGGGACTGCCACGTCAGCAGAATCAAAAATGGAGGGCTAGCGTTTACTTTTGTTTACTACAGAAAAGCAAAAAAAAATTGGAATATGGGAAGGCCAATTGAAGGCTAGTAAGTGCGGACAAATGGTTCAGATCATTTTTGCTAAATCAGGTCTAGAGCTCTGGTCACGATATACGTTTGTTGCCCCGCATGATTGCAACTCGAAGTCACAAGGAGCTGTAGTGCATAATTGACCAACATTTTTTTGTTCATTTCGAGTTAGCCTTCTTTGTGCCACTTCTACATTGTCGTGCTGAACCAGAGGTCAGTATTTTGACCCTTTCTGAGAAAAATCAAAGCATTTTTTCATTGTCCCGTCTTTTATTTATCGATGAAAATGTGCCACGAATCCAAGTGCAGCTTCTTGGTGAAGCCAGAAGCTTTCGCTGAGACAATTTTCTCAATACATTGTTTAGCTTACATATACAAATATCAAATCAACGTATAGCGAAAGCATGTCATCGAAAATTTTACCCCTCGACATTCGGTGTTTGCTTGGCTGACTTCTTGGCTGCTTGCTCACAGCAAAAACCAATCTCAGTTTTCCGCCTGAGGGCTGACATTAGTTGACAGAAATGCAAACGCAGGTTCGTATTGATTATTGTTATTTTTATTTGATCTGCATGTATGCGCATTCGAACAAAGAGAAAATATCAATGTAGCAAGCTGGAAACTGCCACTTAGAGCAGCCGAACGCCTTTCTTCTCATTCGGGAGTAGGTAATCGAATAAGGAGATGATGTTGTGATAAAAGCGAACAAATAAAATAGTACAGTAAATAAATATTGCAGACGAAGTTATGAACAAAAACATCGTCAAATACTTTTTTTTTATTTTAACAATGTAGATTTATATAAACTTGTCATTCGAGTTGCAACGTAGAACGGCGCCTCCACGAGTGCTCGAATGCGCACTTCTGAAAGCGTCACATTGCACGGTTCGCCGGTATAGTTCCAGCCATGCGGTGAAAAAAAAAAAGACAAGAGTGTGAGAAAGTTGCTCCGTACATGTACGTGCACATGTAACTGACAGGGCCGCACCCATGAGCCCGGTTGGTTTTAGAGGCATCCCAATTTAAATACGCTTTGCCCAAGGAACCGGAAGAAGGGGCCTCCTTTGTTTTTCCTCAAACACAACGATCTCATCATAGACAGTGCATTAGCTGTTTTTTTTTTTCGCGGAAATGCGGAAATATGCATCCAAGGAGGGAACCGAGCCGATACTATAGGCTGCACTACCTGTGTTGTCGCCTTCTTTTCCCTGTGAAATTTGTAAGAGAAAGGTGAAGTTAGACAGCATTTAAGTCTGCAAGACTTACGACTAAACAGCATCAAAGATAAGGATTCGTGATTTCACATGACCCAACATTTTTAGGTGTCTCGTGTCAACGAACTATGCCTAAAGAGATGCTAATACTTGTCTGCAGATTTGATTTTGTTATATAAATCCGTCGCTATATAATCCAGCAGCCGTTAAACAATTGAAACCATTTTGGCTGAGCCGTCCTGGCCAAGGCCACTTTTTTCTCATTAGGTTCGTATTCTCTTGCTATTCGCCCTTGAAAATCTTTAGTGTCCATGGGCTCCAGAAAGCTTTTGTGCGTTTGAAGGTCAAGGCGAGATTTGAACGTTGTGTGGTATGGTATTTGCTTCGGTGTTGCGGGAACTTCTCTCCATTTCACAGCAGCGCAGTTGCCTACCTTGGCCTAGGGTAATATGGGTAGCATCGCAAGATGTTTCACTATAGCATCGAGAAAACAAAGAAAGCTACGCCGTTCCAGACGCTATTGCGAAGACATAGCCAGGGGGTAGTCACACAAAGCTGGCCCTTCTCTCTTTCATGAAAGCCGTTGTCAAACTTTCTATTATCGTGTATTCTATTATCGTGGAAGCCATTTCCCCACATGTGAATGCGAGACAGGTTGTGATGGCCCTCATAACGCTGCATAAATAGCAACAAAACTTTCGCAAAGAGAGGTGACCTTCTTTTTTTTTAAGTGGTGCCTCAAGCGCGTTTAATGCCGTATAACTTTCACCCTTGAACGGTTGCTTAGGGATTTGCGCAATAAGCGTGACACATTATACGAAAAAAGAGGAAACGCTTTTGCGTAAATATGTGTGGCTGTTGAAAGGATTCGGAACATTTTTTTTTTCAGTATCAATGCAAGCGCAGCGTGTAGTGTATTTTGTTGCATCTGAATTTATGTTATTTATGTCGTTGCGTATAACCCCCAGGGTATAATGGCTTACATGTAACAAAAAGTGGGAATAGGTTGACCTTGCCAAGGAACAACCAAATCTGAATGAAACCTAAACAAAACGCTTAGAAATTAATACGATCAACGAATGATACTTTTCGTTTTCATTTTCTACTCACCATAAATGATATTCAAGAACTTTGCATCGCTCTGATTGCCAGGCTGGCGTGCTGCAGCCCATCTTTTATGAAGAGCAAGCGCAGATGGAAGAAAGAAATTATTATAGCAGACTCAATCAAGGCGTTCATGGTACGCACTCAACTAAAAGAACACCTACTTTTCCATGTGGGCACTGTCGTTTCTATCGTTCACCTTCAAAGGATGCATAAAACAAAGGCTCATGAAGGGAAATCTTCCTCACCGCGACTTTGTTTAACGTACCTTGAGTAGGCTTGATTTTGTTGCTTCTGGCATAACAACTAAGCCTGCTGTTATTAGTTGCTCATTGTTTCTTTCCAGATGAGCCTACCGAGAGAAAGCGGCTTTCAGAGTTGATTGGATAGAAGTATCTTCCCACTCTTTTAAGCTTGTATTATTCTCAAATTCATTCTGTTAATTATCTGGACTATTAAAAATGTATCGAATTATACTGGCGCTATAGGGTGATAGATAAGTAAATACTTTGAAAGGCCCCTCTATATCTTTCAAGAACTGCCTTATATTTTTAATATCTGTCTGAATTTTATTTTGTTACCTATCACTTCTTGTATGATTTATCTACTCTAAGCATCTAAAAATTCTGAGGAAGCTTCAGCAAAGCACTAAAATGGACGTCAGTTCCAAAATCGGGTACGTACCTATCCTACTGCTTTTTGTCTAAACAGAAAAAAGGAGAAAAACAAAGAGGTAAATTACCGATGACGGTGGAATAGAGTTAAATACCCTCTATGTGTACTAAGTTATGCCTGTTGTAAGCCTTATACACGATTTGACCGAAAGCAACGCGAGTCCATGGAGTACGTTCTCACCTAAAAAGCAGTTCATTCTGATTCACACGGTACACGTTCTGAAAAAAAAAAGTTCTAATAACGGCGAGTAGCCCAAAGTGTTCCCCTTTGGATAAGGCAAGCATCCGCATGGCTTCTGGTATCGTGAATGAAAATAAAATAGCGCTAAGAAAAGAGCGTTTTTCATATTTCATATAAGTGACTGCTAAGTAGCTGCTTCGGAATTGCCCGTTTGCGAGCTCTATGTCCTCTAAAGAACTCCAGCAAGCACCTCATTCTGAAAAAAAAATATTGTTTCATCAACAAGACATTACTTTGTCAAATTTGCCTTCTGTTTCTCTGTTCGCTTAAAAAGCAACTGCGAATTAATCCCGGCTACAGCGCTACAGCAAGAGACAATATCTGGAAAGAAAAAAAAAGAATTAAGACGGACTCAATGCGTCGCTGACTGTGAAGTTTATTGGATGAACCACGCGTATATAACGCCGACCAACCTGACGAAATCGCTGCATACCCAGCGCTTGATAAAGACACGTGGCGTTATGGAAGACACGGTATTGAAATGAGAGGTTAGGGAACGAATGCACGATGTGCAATGTTACCTCACCGCACGCCCGACTAACCTTTTATTAACGCAAGACGGCAAGTGTCTCTAGTCAGCCAGATTATAAGGGTCTTTCCCAGCTGTTGCACGTCAGTGTCCTCCCCTTGTCAAGTCTTGAGTGAGACAGACCCGCTGGGCGGGACAAGTTAATTAAGCCGGCGTGTTCAGAGCGCGCAAGGGGCATAAGTAACGCGAGCGACTGCTATAAACAACGCATCTCAAGTGTCGGCAATTACGTATCGCCGTGTCAGCAAGATGCGCGAGCGTCATTGGGTAAAGCATCCGTGACTAGTCAGGTTTTTTTTTTCCTAAGCGCAAAATTACTTCATCTGTATTTTACCGTTAACATTTTCGTCCGTGGCACTATCCCACTAGAAAATAGTGTTCTCATATTGGTGGCGTAAATGAATGTGATGTAGCTGTTTTGATTTATTAAATCGGAAACACTCTTTGCCTACTGGACACACCGTGAGTCTGTCTGTTTGTCTATCTATCTATCTATCTATCTATCTATCTATCTATCTATCTATCTATCTATCTATCTATCTATCTATCTATCTGTCTGTCTGTCTATCTATCTAGCCGCCTACATATATGGTTGTTGTCGAGATCACCGTCTTAACTTGGGATAGAACAACAATATAGTACGGAAGGGTAAATTAGTTTGACGATTATGTTGACTGGTCATGACAACAATAACGTGAAAATTTCGTCACGTACGTCAGCAAACCCTTTCCTTCCAACGTGTGTGACACATACCACTGGCCGCGGTATGCGGGTATACGCCACAAGTGCTAGACAATTTATATCTACCCACAACGACGAGGACTGACATTGGTAATTTAAATTTTCTGTTTCTTAAAGTATTAGGAAAATCTGGCTTCAGCAGCGTTGACCCAGCGACTAAAAAGAATAAACATCGGGGTCCCAGCAGGAATCAAGCCCAAGCACTATGCGCGGTAATCAAGTATTACACCACAGAGCCCTGTCTCAGAACTCCTATTGTAAAAAGACCATATGTATAGCCGTAATGTTCGAGAAACGTGAAATGTAGTTCTAGTGCTGGCTATCCAATTTTGTAAACATCACATATGTACCCCTATGGCAGGTGCGTCACGTCTGGTTAACATTGATTCACTGAAGTAGATGCGTAGCGATGTGCAGGAATACCATCCTCGCAAGCACAAACACTTCAGATGACTACATATCAGCCTAAGGCTTCTGGTGTTTGTAACACGCATGTTGCTGTTGGCATTGCTACGCAACTGTAAATAACTATTTATATGAACATATACAACTGTTCAATATATGTCTGTGCGTACATTTGTACATATCTTAAGCGTCAATTCCTAAAGCCTTGCTCAATAAAGAAGATTGCGTGACGATCACCTTCTCTCCGCATGCTTCGCATAACATCGATTCGCATGATACATGAAATCTGCCTTTCTTTTTATTTTTTTTTAGCCACAAGAGATCTCCCCTTGGCCAGACTCTTGAAAAGGCATGCGGTGGGTGGGCCGACAGGATGAGAATCAACCAGTGATAATCGAACTTGATGTGCTTGGTTTTGGTGTGGCGTACGTAGGCGATCAGCCTTTCAGCCATAGGATTCAGATCTCTTTTTTTTTCACGCGTGTTAAGACAGAACATGTGTAAAAGACTCCCCTAAAAGTATACAGCTACTCCTATGCCTTTTGATAAGACACACGTTCCCGCCAACACACTCTCTGCGAGGTCACATCGTGTTGTGTTTGTGCAACTGCTGACGCCCCAGATGTGCGGTCCACTTCTCCCCGACTGTCCGATTTTACAGAATAGCTTGGTGGAGAAGGCTAGCAAGCTCCCTGCCTTTTAATTATCCTCTCTCTCTCTTCTTCTGCTACCCTCTCCCTTGACGGGTGCGTACCGCATTGCTATTTCGATCCACCCTTTCTACACAATAATTGCTGCATGCTTCTAGGCACGGTGTATGCATCTATCGTCATTAACCGTTACAAATCGCTCGAAGCACTCAGATCAAACCAAAAGCAGAAACTGCTGTAAAGGCTGGCAACATGCCACTCGCATAGTATGCTTTCATAGAATACCGCCATTTATGCCAGCCATGTTATCATACATACATATGATATAGCCTAAGGAATCGCCACTTTTAGGGGCGAAGCTCCTTATGATCTAGGACAATCCCTCGCCCCTGTTATGCCTGCGAGTCCACAGCGAACGTCCATGCCTCTGAAAAAGGCAATCTGTCTCAAAACCATCACGCGAGCCCGCCTGACGCGATCAACAACTCAACGGCGTCATCACGCGACGGCGCCTTTCTGGCGCGCACGTGCAGTGAGTCACCTCAGCCCGCGAGCCCGTCGAGTAAACAACCGGCGTCTTCCTGTCTGGGGGTCTGACGCAATGCCTGGCGACGTCACTCGTCCTTGGGTGCAGACACCTGCAGCGCAGCCTCTCCAGATTCGATGAGAAAGAATCACGCGTCCCAGCGACGACCCCATTGGAGGAGTCTGACCTCACGACCAGCGGCGCTTCTGGTTGGACATTTGGTTTCTCAAAGAATCCACCCAGTGCATATAAAAGAATCCCTGCGGCGCGTCGCGAGCAGCAGCCCTGTTGGAGAGCCGACATGTGTGTCAGAGAGAGAGCTATGTGATAGAGTTGAGCTGTGTGTCAGAGAAGAGAGCTATGTGATAGAGAGTTGAGCTATGTGTTAGCAGACCCATTTGAGAGCAGACCTAGGTAGAGAGGAGAGCTCGGCTCTTCGACTCTCTTTCGGCCCCAGCGCCGAATCTGTAACGCCTCTGTATATATGCTGTACATAAACCTTGTTTAACTCACCGTCGTCTCGTCCGCTCGTCTGTCAGCTCTGCGCAGAAGCAGTCGCGAGCTGACAAACCTACGCTACCAAACGGCTGGTGACCTTCCCGGCGGAGTTCGAAGCAGTTGCGCCTTCGGAACCGTGTTGGCGTCGCCGTCTTTCGTAAACAGTGGTTGCAGCGGTGAGATTTCGAGGCGCCCTTCGTAACGTCGTCGGAGGTGCGCTTCGCAACAGTGGTTGGCAGCTGCGGTATCGGCCGGCGTCAGCGACATCGATGCGGTGAGTGCCTGATGTTTTGCCCTCAGTTCACCAGACTACTCTAGCTCAGGTTGTAGTAGTTTAGAGAAGGACTGTGTGAAGCATTAGAGTGAGCTTTGATCGTTTCAAGCAAAGTCGAAGTGCTTTGAAACCAAAGTTAATGTGGAGGGGGTAAACACGGGAGTGTAAAAAATTGCTTGCGCGTCTTGCTAGTTGACTTAGTGGGTACGGCAAGTAAATTGTTAACAGGGGCAAACAGCAAGAGGCTAGTGTGAACGATGGAGAACCTTAAAGTGAAGGAACTCATCGAAATTTGTGAGGAACTTGGCATTGCTTTGGGCCGTGCGAAACGAAAGCAAGCGATCCTTGAGATCATGAAGGAAGAGGGAGTGTCAGCTGATGAAGTCGATGAGGCCTGGGCGGATATCAAAGCACGCCGCGAGGAAGCTGAAAGGCGTGAGCGCCATGAGGAAGCCGAGAGACAGGAGCGCCTCGAGTTGAAACGAATAGAATTGGCAATCCTACAGTGTTCGCAGGCGCCTAGCGTAGCTTCTCCGACGATTCAGGTCAGCGGTTATAGAATTCGGGACCAATTGCCACCGTTCGTAGTAGGCGAGGACATGGTGAAGTATCTCGTCAAGTTTGAGTACGTCTGTGAGCGAAACGCTTTGGAGCGGTCTCTTTGGGCGCAGAACCTGTTAGCTCTTCTTCCCGGTGAAGTGTCTGACGCGATAACTTGCTTGTCGAGGGAAGCGTTTGAGAGCTATGATGAGGTTAAGGAAGTGCTCTTGAGACGTTATAAGTTGTCACCCGAGGCTTTCAGGCAAAGGTTCCGGTATGCTAAAAAGGGGAATGAGTCACACGTTGACTTCGCATTTCGTCTTAAAGCCGATTTAATTGAATGGCTCAAGGGCGAAGGTGTTTATGACGACTGCGATAAAGTGGTGGAATGCGTTGCATTGGAGCAATTCTACCGCTGCATCGAGGAGGATGTCAAACTTTGGCTGCAGGACAAACTTGGTGAAGTACAGCTAAACAAGGCAGCAGAGTTAGCTGAGGAGTATTATACTCGCCTAAAGTTGCATAGCAGGGCAGTGCGCGTTGAAAGGGGTGAAAGGAAAAAGAGCTTTTCAATGAAACTTCATCCATGGAAGCCGCGAATCTGCCACAACTGCAGAAAGGAAGGGCACATCGCGATAAACTCTAAGCAAAAGTTTGTGACTATCCGAGAATCGGAAAACAAACGAAAGCCGCTAATCTGCTACAAATGCAAAAAGGAAGGGCACATCGCGATAAACTGTAAGCAAAAGTTTGCTTTTGCAACAATTCGAGAATCGGAAAAGAACATTCGGTTGTTAGAGCCGTATCTCCAAGAAATTAGGGTGAATGGGAAAACGTGTCGATCCCTTAGAGACTCCGCAGCAACCATGGACGTTGTCCATCCTTCATTGGTGTCTCCGGATGACTTTACAGGAGAATGCGCGTGGATCAGGCAAGTCGCCGAGGAGCAGAGTGCTTGCTTACCAATCGCTACGGTTGTCATTGAAGGCCCGTTCGGTAAGCTTCGCACCGAAGCGGCTGTGTCTGCCGCGCTCCCCGATCGTTTTCCTTATCTTTTCTTCAACAACTCAGAGCAGCTTCTCCAAGAGTAGGGTAAATCGTTCTTCCCCAACTTAGCGTACATGGCCCTCACGCGATCGCAAGCGCGGAAGCTTTCGCAGGAGCTTGATCTTGTTCAATGCTGTGAACCTTCAAGTGAACTTGGCGGCGAGTCGACGGAACCTCAAACACAAAATTCTCTGTGTGCGTCGTTTGAGCAATCACTCGAGCGGCCCGTCGCCGAAACGACCGGCGCGGTTTCCGTAGCAAGGGGAGACGACATGGCGCCATTGAATCAGAGCGAGAGGGCTGCAACGCTCTCGCCTGTAGCGGAAAGTTGGAGTGAGCTGTCGAGGGTTGATCGAGAAACGCTCATTCGAGAGCAGCGTGAGGACCTCTCGATTAAAGCGCTAATGGAAAGCGTAAACTTGGAAAAAAAGAAAAAGAATGTTTCTGTTTTTGAGAAAGCAGGGCTTTTGTATCGGAGCTACACAAATGCGCAAGGTCGCAAGTATGAGCAGCTCTTAGTGCCACAAAGTATCATCGCCAACTATTGGAACTGGCGCATGAAAACGCATGGGCAGGGCATCTCAGCAAAAAAAAACCAAGTCTAGAGTTTCCCTTGAGTTTTATTGGCCGAAATGCTGGAAGGATATCGAAGACTTTGTACGCTCATGCGACACTTGTCAGAGAGCGGGGAAATCCACGGACAAGTGGAAGGCACCCATGAAGCTTGTGCCAATTATCACAGAACCTTTTCGGCGCCTAGTAATTGATATAGTCGGGCCATTGCCAGAGTCAAGGCAAGGTTGTCGGTACATCCTGACGGCTCTCTTTGTAGCCACAAAATTTCCGGAAGCGATACAACTTAAGGAGCTCAATTCTCCTCATGTCGTGGATGCACTGCTATCTATATTTGCACGCGTCGGATTTCCTTCTGAAATCCAATGCGACAATGGTAGTGTCTTCACCGGCTGCCTTACCTCTACCTTTATGGATAAATGTGGAATAAAAGTATAGTGCACAGCTCGATCCATCACCCGCAATCTAATCCGGTGGAGCGTATGCATTCCGTTCTGAAACGGATACTGAGAGCTCTCTGCTACGAGCACAAATGTGACTGGGAAGCGTGTATTCCTCCCGCTATGTTCGCTTTGAGATCAGCTCCACATGAGAGCACTGGTTTTAGCCCTGCAGAGCTTGTGTACGGGAGGAGTTTGAGAACACCATTGCGAATGCTACGCGAGTCCTGGGAGGGATTCGATGAGGACCCTAATGTAGGTGCGTATGTTTTAGACCTCCTTCAGAGGCTTGGAAAAACGAAAGATTTTGTGGAAAGCCACATGAAGGCTGCACAAGTGTTGTCGAAGGAGTATAATGACAGATCGGCGAAAAAGCGCGCTTTTGAAGTAGGAAGTCAGGTAATGCTGCTGCAGCCGTCCAAAAGGAACAAGCTTGAGGTTCATTGGGAAGGGCCCGCCAAAGTTATATGGAAGCTTTCCGATACGAATTATGAAGTGAAATTAGGAAGGCGGCCGAACAAAATTTATCACAGTAACTTGAGGAAACCATACGTTCAACGTCAAGCGGTCGTAAATTTACTTTTAACTGCTTTAGAGGAAGAGGGAGCGGAAGTTTTGAGCTCTAGTGATGTAATCGAAAGGGGATCGGAGGTAACCTTGTAGCAGTTGAACCTAGAACCTAGGTTAAGTGAAGTCCAGAAGGAGGACCTGAGAAAGATTGTTTTGGTACTTGAAGACGTGTTTTCGGACTGTCACGGAAACACGACGGTGATCGAACACGATACCGAGCTAACTTGTGAGGAGCCAATCTTTAGCAAGCCGTATCGTTGTTCTCCTGTGGAACATCGCAAGTATGAGCAGCTGTTAGTACCGCATAGGTATCGTCGCCTAAAAGTGACCGGTTACTGAGATGGAGCGTTATACTCCGACAGCGCAACTTTGATGTTCGCTAAAGAAAAAAAGAAAGCTAAACGCCAATGCAGGTGCATTGAGCAGTGCGTTCTAGCTAGTACCTTCTCAACCTTTCGGTTTCTCGCTGGCGATTCGGGGCAAAATTTTGACATCATCACGATCTGGGCTGAGCGCTCTCGTCCAGAATGAGCTCAAGGAGCCAACTTTATGTTGTATTCTAATTCGTTACGTTGTTGTACGTGTAAAAAATGAGTTGTCATTTTAAGAGTCTTGTGTCCCACATGTGCCTCTTGATGTAGAGGGAACGAAATTCCAATAGACACGTAGCTAGGTATATGTTGTACTATACTTTGTCTGGTGTTCTGTCGGGTGAGCGAGGGCACTTGCTTGTGTCGTGTGTTGTCTGTTGTCTAACCGTTCTTGGCAAGTTGCAGAACCATCAACAAGTGCTGAGACCAAAGATCGTCAGAAGAGACGAGCGAAGCTGGCCGGCAAGTTGTGGCGACAAGCCAGTGGAGCTGGAATCCGTCCTCAAGAATGGAATGTGTTCCCGGAACGGAGTCTGGAGCTGCATTCTTCCCATGGCTCTGGAGGCGAACCTGGAGGGACCTGGCGAACGAGCGCGCCTGACATCCGAGCACCGTGGAAGCAGCTCGTCTTTCTAGCGCATTGTCTGGCGGCGGGGGTGCTGTTATGCCTGCGAGTCCACAGCGAACGTCCGTGCCTCTGAAAAAGGCAATCTGTGTCAAGGCCAGCACGCGAGCCCGCCTGACGCGATCAACAACTCAACGGCGTCATCACGCGACGGCGCCTTTCTGGCGCGCATGGGCAGTGAGTCACCTCAGCCCGCGAGCCCGTCGAGTAAACAACCGGCGTCTTCCTGTCTGGGGGTCTGACGTAATGCCTGGCGACGTCACTCGTCCTTGGGTGCAGCCACCTGCAGCGCAGCCTCTCCAGATTCGATGAGAAAGAATCACGCGGCCCAGCGGCGACCCCATTGGAGGAGTCTGACCTAACGACCAGCGGTGCTTCTGGTTGGACATTTGGTTTCTCAAAGAATTCACCCGGTGCATATAAAAGAAGCCCTGTGGCGCGTCGCGAGCAGCAGCCCTGTTGGAGAGCCGACATGTGTGTCAGAGAAGAGAGCTATGTGATAGAGTTGAGCTGTGTGTCAGAGAAGAGAGCTATGTGATAGAGAGTTGAGCTATGTGTTAGCAGACCCATTTGAGAGCAGACCTATGTAGAGCGGAGAGCTCGGCTCTTCGAGTCTCTTTCGGCCCCAGCGCCGAATTTGTAACGCCTCTGTATATATGCTGTACATAAACCTCGTTTAACTCACCATCGTCTCGTCTGCTCGTCTGTCAGCTCTGCGCAGAAGCAGTCGCGAGCTGACAAACCTACGCTACCAAACGGCTGGTGACCTTCCCGGCGGAGTTCGAAGCAGTTGCGCCTTCGGGACCGTGTTGGCGTCGCCGTCTTTCGTAAACAGTGGTTGCAGCGGTGAGATTTCGAGGCGCCCTTCGTAACGTCGTCCGAGGTGCGCTTCGCAACACCGCTATGGCGGACCCGGTAGCGTCTTCCTTCTCATACATTAGATGGCGTTGTGTGTATATATCCTTGGAAATAATATCACTAGGCGGTGTTAGTGATTTTTTGTATAGTTGACGATTTCGTATAGTTGACGGGTATAGCTCCTGTCAACTACCTGCCTCTTTATTACTGCAGTCTTCAATTTTCTGAGCCCCTTTGCTCTTGTCCCGCAGGGATATTAACCACATTCAGTACCATTTCCTGCAGTGTGAACGCAGAAAGTAAGTCAAGGTGCTATAAAAAAATCTCTTGAATAAAACTTGACATTGGAGATGCTACTTACATGCCAGAATGAATGTGACTCTTGAGATCTGTCCAAGATCACGGCAATGTCCGGCTTCGTGACCAGTCGCATTTTGAAGTTCTCAAAAAAATAAACAAAAGAGCCCTTCATTTACTGGAAAAATGGGGTCAAGCGTGTGCGCGCATGCTCCACCTATCATCGCACACTACTCCCTCCTAATTTTAGGGGCGAAGCTCCTTAAGGCGTGGGTCTGTTCATCCTTTGTATGTATGTATATAGTAGTACGTAGCCACCGTTGGCACATACCCGCTCTAGAGTGGGTAGGTGCCACAGGGGATGCGAGATGGGAGGCGGCCGTACTTGGAGTGTTCACTAGATGGACGCACGGACGGACGGACAGACAGGTTAGCAGAAGGATGTATGAATGGATATACGCACTGACGTACGGACGTATAAACGCACGAACAGACCGACAGACAGACAGACAGACAGATGGATGGACGGACTCATAAACGGACGCATGGACAGACGGACGGACGCATGCATGGATGTACGGATGGTCACGCAGACAGACTGAAGCAAGAACGAACGGACGCACGGAAGCAAGGACAGGCTGACGGACGCTTCGGCCCACTTATCATCATTCACTTCGTGGATATGCTGGGATTTTTTTTCTTCTTGTAAGCAGAAAATCTGACCTTCACCCGCGTGCTTAGTAACGCAACACTGCAGTTGCTACGGGCAACAACGAAAGTCGTGCGTACATACCCATGCCACAACGATATGTGACAACGTAAAATGATAAGTGACATCTGTAACAGATCCGACAGCCACATCCAAAAAGACTGATAACCGACAAGTCAGAGATTGACAGAACATCAATTATGTAAAAACGGTGTACGCAACTACACGTATGAATACCGTTGTGATATGTGCAACTTCTAGGTCTGCATTTCTTTGCCCTCATGGGCACCGGGTTATTCGCGTAAAACGACGCTTCCGCCGCAACCACAACCTAAATTGTTATCTCAAAACAAGCTTCCCTCGGAAAGTGAGAAAAATTATCAATGCAGTGCAGAAAGATTGTCCAAGTGACAGCGCTGAATAGCTGTAACTGGGTAGCAATTTTTTGCTCATCTCTGTCAATACCCTTAAATACCACCTTTTTTCGGGTGTTTCCTACGCCATCTCATCACGCGGCTGACTAAAGTCTGCTCCCGTGCCTAAATTTAGGTGTTCCTAGAGGTGGGCCATATAGGCGGAGACCATATATGGACACTATAGGCTTTCCAGGACACAAAATTCATAACTACAGCTCACCCTAAGAGGTGGTTGAGCAAGGCTTTTAGAAGTGTGCTTCTAGTTAAAAGACACTGAAAGTCACTCATATTCATTAAGCTCATGCGACGGTCTTGCTGACTACAGAAACTTGCGACATAAAAACTCAAAACAAACAAAACTTCTTCGAGCAGCAGCTCACGAAGTGACTGCGCTGTCGCCGACGGGTGACAGCGGTCATACAAAGCCTTCTAGTGCACGTCTTTCAAAGTACCGCATCTCTTGTGCAGAAAATGATAATAATTAGGCGCCTATCATCCTCCTTCCAAACATCTCCCTGCTTTCAATTTTCATTATTTCGCTATATTGTTTTGCTTTATTCTACGTCAGCACGCACGTAATCATCTTCTTGCTATGTAAATGAAACGTGTTTTCCCAACTTTATTTTTTTACTGCATTAGCAAACTTTTCTAACGGGACACATTTCATCCCTCGGTGTTGAAAAGTTGAAGGCGTGCAGAGAACTTGTAACTGCACTTCACGCCGCCCTTATTAAAAGCGGCAAAAAAAATGTGACACCACCCTCGCAATATATTAAGTGCTTAGGGTAGCAGTCACGCAGCATAGTTTGTTTCTTTTTTTTCTTTTTTGTCCTTGATACGTGCAGAAGCGTGAGAAGGGGCGTAAACGTTGGACAAGCACGTTCTGCCACTCCATTATCGGCTGCAGCTCAGTGATTACGGGTGCCTTTAGCGCCGCCGCGTTGAAGCTCTTTGATATTTGTATATTTTTTTCTAGTGGCTTATTGTGAACTTGGAAGTAATGAATTGGATTGTGCTATGGGAACCGACTGACTGGGTCACAAACATTTAACTTTAGGAACCAGTAAACTTGTTCCTGCAACAGCCTCACTAATTAATTCTGTTGGCGTATCAACTCAGGTGAATGTTTCGCAAACAAAAATTGATTAAAAGTCTGAATGTCTCGTATTATTCAGGGCAGAGTTGATGGAATATCTGGTGGAAAACAGCTTCTTCAGCTGCCCTAACTGTCTACAATAACGACAACGATGATGATCTATGCCGTCGTCGTGATGTTCTAAATAAAGCCAAGGGCAATAACGTGGACCCACACATATATCTTTGTCATAGTCGAAGCATGAGAAGGCAGTCAGTGATCGCGTCTCGAGCAGGAAGAGGGGGGTTGGGGGAGGGTCGTCGGCCTTTTTTTTTGTCGCACGAACGGGCCACGGCTATGGCAGTGGGACTCAAACAGTGGCTGTGGGGCTATGACAGGCACATTCAAAAGCTAGCAGGTGATGATGCTATGGGGTGTATAAGGGAAATGAACTGTATTTTTAAATTGTATTGTAGTAGTTGTGATATATGTAAAAAAATAAAGGAGATGAAAAGGCAACAAAGAAGGCATACGGCCGGATCCCGCGAAGACGCTGCAGTGGAGGCGTTCAAGCAACCTCACTCAGCGAAAGAACTACGCAGCTTTTTGGGCCTCTGCTCATACTTCCATCAATTAATCCCTGGATTCGCCAATATCACGCACCCACTCACGTGCCTGCTTCAGAAAGCGCGCCATTTGACTGGACTCCGGAATGTGCGTCCGCTTTTTCTGAGTTGAAGCTCCTTCTGACATCCCATCCGATTCTTCGACACTTCGATCATCTGGCTCCCACAGAACTTCGCACAGATGCTAGTGGTATCGGTGTAAGCACCCTGTTGGTTGAACGCTTGGATACCAAAGAACATGTTGCGTATGCAAGTCGCTCACTAAGGAAGACCGAGCGTTACTACACCGTCACCGAGCAAGAATGCCTCGCAGTGGTCTTCACAGTGCAGCGCTTCCAGTCCTACTAGTACGGACGCCCCTTTATCATCATGACAGATCATCATTCGCTCTGCTGGTTGGTCAATCTACGTGACCCATGTGGTCGACTAGCACGCTGGGCACTCCGTCTGCAGGAATACAACTTTACGGTTTCCTATAAAAGTGGTCGTCGTCACGCTGATACAGATTGTCTTTCGTGACTGCCGCTTCCATCGATGAACTGTGACGCGGGCAACTTCGACACCTACATCGCGCCATTGGACTTGCCATTTCCTTATACCAATGCCTTCAAGATTTAGCAGCAAAGGGACCACACCATACAGAAACTCCTTCCTACCGAATCAACATCGTCAGCGACTCGCTTTTGCATGCGCGACGGGCTTGTGTACAAAAAGAACTGTGCTACGACCGGCTTACGATATCGTCTCGTGGTTGCGAAGAGTCTTCGCGTTTCCGTCTTGCCGGCTTCAAGAAAGACTTTACTGGCCGAAAATGCGCCAGATGACGGAACAGTGCGTCTCTAGTTGCAATGAGTGTCAACCCCGTAAGCGCCCTACCAGTGCTCCTCCAGGGCGACTACATCCTATTCCGCCCCCTAGGGCTTCATTCGAACAAGTTGGGATTGACCTTCTAGGGCCCTTTCCCAGGTCTTGTAATGGCAATCGCTGGATAATGACAATCGCTGGATAGTCGAGACAGCTGCTATACCAACGGCAACTGCAGCTGAAGTGTGTTTATTCATGCTGCGTCTTATGGTTCTACGATATAGACCTCCTAAAATTGTTATCAGTGATCGTGGGCGACAGTTCACTGCAGACGTGGCGGAACAAATGCTTCGTCTATGCGCTTCAAACTTTCGGCACTCTACGCCATACCATCCCCAAACAAACGGCCTGACGGAACGAACTAACAAGACTCTAACGACCATGCTTTCTATGTATGTCGCAGCAGATCACAAGAACTGGGACGGCGTGCTACCTTTCATCACTTACGCATTCAACACCGCACAGCATGAAACTACCAGCTACAGTCCGTTCTTTCTTCTGTATGCTCGACCACCTCGTCATGCCCTGGATACCATCTTCCCGTTTTTGGACCACCATGATTGTGGTATATCCGAGATCGCCTGCCGTGCAGAAGCCCGACGTCTTGCTTACCTGCGCAACCTTGCTTCGCAAGATCGTTCGAAGACACGTTTTGACCGTCAACGTCGACACGTGACGTATAATTGCGGAGACCTCGTGTTGTTGTGGGCACCAAATATTAAACGTGGGTTGAGTGAAAAATTGCTGGCGCACTATGCGGGGCAATATGTTGTTCTAGACCGTATAAGCGATTTAAATTATCGCATAGCACGTCTTCGTTCAAAAATTCGACGGTTTGCAAAGTCCGAACTTGTCAATACAGCACGTTTGAAGCGCTATATTCCCAGAGAGACTCTTTAACTCGCCCGGAGGGCTTCGTCTGCGCGGAGGGTATTGTTACTGCATATTTGATTTGGGTATGAGCCACTGGGTTGCGGAGAACAGGCAGATTAGAGAAGAGAAAGTTTGGCTAGCGAGATAGGCCTCCGGCGCATAACACCTTCAAGTCTACCGGTACGCCACAGCGTAATAAATACAGTTCTAAACGTAACAATACTTAATAACAACAGGCTCTATATATTTTTCAACATTAGCTGACAGCAGCCTCATCATCAATAAAAAACGTGTGCACCAGAATTAATCATCTCGAGTAGCTCCATCAACAATTTAATGTCATCTTTCCAGGAGCTAGATGTGTAGCTGTACAGGTATGCACGTTAAAATACCATAGCCACCATGCAGGCCTGTTCAACGCAGGCCTGTCATTTTTTTCTGAGCAGATTCGTTTCTTTTGAATAAACGTAAGACAGTGCCACTAAATAGAAAAAATGGCATAGAAGAGAGAAAGTGAAGGCAGGACGTGCTACACCGAGCCCTGTCTTGAGGCATGTAATCCATCGATGAAAGCTTTCTGCTGAGCTGTCATATAGGGTTTTATATTTTTAATAATGCTAGGCCACGTGCATGCCCGTGGTAAACGTAGTATAGAGCAAAGCACTGTCGGCCACTACGCTTTCCTAACTAAACTTTTCGGCAGTGCTACATTTCATGGTGAACATAGTGAGAGAAAAAAATCATATGCGTATAAGGTTCGAACGGTGTTACTAAACTAACCACAATGATACGCGGGCTTTCTACGACCTTTCTTTCTCTTTTTTTGTAGTATAATGATTACAAGAATGTAAATGGGTAGTTTAGTCACTTTACTGCAGTGCGTAGCACGCAGAGCACAAGCTAACTATGCTTAAACGGCAAAGCAAAGGCGGCAAAAGCAAAGGCGCGAAAGCATGAAAAGAGTCACCCAGAGTGAGCATTCCTATGAAAGGCAGAATGCGCTTTACTCGCGTGTGATGTTAACGTTGCATAGGCGTCGTGCACCGATTCAGTAGAGAAGAGGGTACATATCAGAATAAACTGTAGTCAACGCATTTTATCCGCCGATAATCGGCTCAGACCACACGCAACGAAGCGCCACTGCGTGTATTTGTGTACGCGCCATCGACCGGTTATCCACACTTGCGAGGGACGGTGCCTGATCTCGCCTCGAATAGCCAGCGCACTTCCTGAATCTTCTGTGTATTCACTTTCCACGCCTTTTCCTGTGAGGATTTTATGGTTGTTTGGTTTTTGTGTTAGACCGCGCAATGTGCATCCAACCATAAACCACCGCCCGGCGGCAACAGCAGATGTAGAAACCGAAACATGTGTGAACAACAAATGGTTATCAAAATTTTTTTAACCAGAACGAACAAAATAAAAGCCCGCAACGCCGCAAGAACATCTACATTTGCCCACCCATCAATCAAAGCTTGTGACCAAACAAAATATTCACAAGAACAAATTAAAAAGTAGTTAACCAGAACAAAATAGTAGGTCACGATCCGACACACCCTTCTTCGCCCCATTGGCGTTTGCCAAATCGCCTGGTCGATATGCGTGGATATTGTCCAATGTGCTAGCTTTTTGCTTCACGGGACGGCTTTAAGCTCTCCCATAGTAGAGTATCCTATGCTCTAAATCGTTACCCACTTTCTCTACCCCCCCCCCCCTCAGCCGGACGGCTCAGAGCTCTCCTATAGTTGAGTACGAAGTATTCGAAATCGTTAAGCATTTGTTCCTCCACCCCCCCCCCATTGTTAAATGGGCGGCATTTCGTAGCAAACTTCAGCGACTTTGAGCGCATCTATCAAGCCGCCTAGGGCTTTTAGCTCTCCTGGCCTGTAAGAGACTGTGCGCCGCCCTGTCTCTAGACGTTAAGGGGGCTTACGACAATGTCACCCATGAAGCCATCCTTAATGCTTTGGAAACAGTAGGTCTTGGTGGCAAGATATATATGTGGGTGTACAGCTACTTACAGCTGAGATCATTTTACGTGATGACAGCGAATGGCCCAACACCTGACTATTACAGCAGCCGAGGAGTTCCTCAGGGAGGAGTGCTAAGCCCTACCCTTTTCAACCTAACTCTCATTGGTCTAGTCGAGCTGCTACCTAGCACTGTAAAACTTTCTGTCTATGCTGATTGGATTGGATAAACTTTTATTTGGTCCTCCAAAACACAGATCACTGTGTTGCGGGCAGCTCCCACGTGAGGACTGAGATGCCAAGCTCCTCAGCCGCCTCGCGGGCTTGGTGGACAGCCCAGAGCTGATCTGCCAAGGACAAGCTGCGGATTGCCGCCTCCCATCTGGCAGAGGTGATGTGCGATAAATGAGCGAATTTGGTGCACTGCCAGAGCATGTGTTCTGATGAAGCTATTTCCCCACAATGTGGACAAAGATTACTTGGGTATAGGTCAGGGTACATGATGTGTAACATTTTCAAAGTAGGGTACATCCGCGTTTGCAAAAGCCTTAATGTAAGTGCTTGGGGCTGGGTTAGATTTTTGTGAGGTGGAGGGAAAATCCTTCTAGACAGGTAGAAATGTTTAGTGAGCTCGTTATATGTTGTAAGAATTTCCTGGTTATCCCCTTCACCGGTAGAACGCATCCCGGGGGAGGCGCGGTTGGAGAGTTCTCGCGCCGCCTCGTGTGCTGCTTCGTTGAGATTGGGAGGGGAATCGTTGATTTGTCCAAGGTGAGCTGGGAACCAACTCAGAAGATGATGGGTTATGTTCTTGCTCTGCAGTATTTTCAGCGTTTGTTCTGAGACCCTCCCCTTGGCGAACGCCTATAGTGCTGCCATGGAATCACTGTAGACGACTTCATTGTTATCCATCTTGAGTGCTAAGGCGATGGCCACTTGTTCCGCAATGATTGGGTCTTTCGTCCTGACCGTCGCTGAGTTGATGACATGGCCAGCCCCATCGACTACCACTGCCACAAACGCTTCCCCATTAGCGTAGGAAGCCGCGTCAACAAATACGACCCCTCGTTCCTCGTTTGAGACTTGACGAAGTATAGTCCTGGCCCTCGCTACTCTTCTTCCGACGTTGTGTTCTGAATGCATGTTTCTCAGTATAGAAGATACCGTGATAGTCTCCCTGATGTTGTCAGGGATATCATTGTAATTGCGTCTGATTGCTATTGGGTGTTGGCCCAGCTCCTGCAGAATCATTCTCCCCGACCTTGTAGTATATAACCTTGCAAACTGTGCTCTCTCTTGGGCTTCTGCTATTTCTTCGAGCATGTTGTGTATGCCAAGCTCAAGCAGACGCTCGGTGCTGGTATGTATGGGTAGGCCCAGGACCTTCTTGATAACTTTCCTGAGGAGCACATTCAGTGTCTCGGACTCTGCTCTTGACCAGTTGTGCATTGCTGCCACGTATGTGAAGTGACTTAGAACAAACGCATGCATCAACCTGATGAGGTTGTCTTCCTTGATTCCATTTCTTTTGTTGGCCACTCTGCGTATGTGGTGCACCGCACTGTCTGTTTTCCGAGTTAACTTGGCTATATATTTGCTGTTGGCGCCGGTAGACTCTATCAGCATTCCCAGGACTTTGATGGGGTCGACCCTCTGGATGGCATTCCCTTGATTTGTACGGAGGTGGATGTCTATCTGGTTTAACGGCTTCCATCCCCTGGGCTTCGGTCCCCGGCGTGCAGTCCGATAAAGCAAAAGTTCTGACTTACTCGAGGAGCACTTGAGCCCGGAAGGGCGAAGGTAGTCTTCTACGGTGTCAATCGCCTCTTGCAGAGCGCTCTCAATCTGCCCCTCGCTTCCACCTGTGCACCAGATGGTAATGTCATCTGCGTAGATGCTGTGCTTCAATCCTTCAATGCTCGATAATTTATTTGACAGACGAATCATGGCAATGGTGAACAGCATTGGTGAAATCACTGCCCCTTGTGGCGTGCCCCTTGCTTCTAGTTCGATTGCTGCGGTCTCGATATCTGCAATCTTCATCACGGCTTTCCGATCTGTAAGAAAGGACCACACGTAGTCATAGAAGGCTTTTCCTAGACCAAGCTTGGAAATTGCTTCGAGTATGAATGAGTGGTGGATGTTGTCAAACGCTTTTTCTAGATCTAGGCACAGAATGGCTCTCACGTCTTTGGTTTCATTGTCAATGACCTGGTGTTTGATAAGCTTCAATGCATCTTGTGTGGATAGCCCTGCCCTGAATCCAATCATATTGTGTGTATATATGTCGTTATCTTCCAAGTACTTGTTTATCCTGTGCAGTATGGCATGTTCTGCGACCTTGCCGATACATGATGTCAAGGATATTGGCCTCATGTTGTCCAAGTTAGGGGGCTTTCCTGGCTTAGGAATAAGGATCGTGCTGGCCAGCTTCCACTGCTCTGGCACCCTGCCTTCTTTCCATGCTGAATTGATCATATCCCTCGGGGTTTCAATTGAATCGTCATCAAGGTTACGCAGGGCCTTGTTTGATATACCGTCCGGGCCAGGGGCCAACCTGCCGTTGAGATCATGCAAGGCTCTTCTGATCTCCTCGGTGTTAAAGTCGCCCTCAAGACCTGGATTTGGCGTGCCCTGGTACTGTCTACTTGGTGGTGCCAATCCTCTTTTGATTGGGAGGTACTTATGCACGAGCTGCTGGACAACTTGCGCCCTATCTCTTTATGCAAAATTCGAGCCATAACATGCTTTTGATTTGTTTTGGTGGTGTTTTCGTTGAGGAGATGCTTTAACATATTCCATGTCTTGCCATCTCGCATCTGACCATCGACAGAGTTGCAGATTTCGTCCCATTGCTGCCTCGTTAGTGCGCGACAATGTTCCTCGACTGATCTGTTTACCTCAGCTATCTTCTTCCTCAGTCTTCGGTTCAGGCGCTGACCCTTCCAACGGTTCAGTAGTGCTTGCTTTGCCTCTCAAGAAGATGAGCGAGCCGGCTATCCATTCTTTCAACCGGAAAATCTGTGGTAATGGTGGAGGAGACGGATTTGATGTCATCTTTAATCTGTTTGACCCACTGCTCCAAGCCTTGTCTGTGGCCATCTTGTTCCCTTTCCATCCTTATCTTCCTGAACCTATCCCAGTCTGTGACGTGGAATTCTCTCTGCTTTTTACGCTCCACGGAGAAGGTAGTGGCAAGAATGCAGTGGTCACTCCCTAGGTCTACAGCAAGGTTCATCCACTGGGCCTTCTTGATGTTCCTTACAAATGTAAGGTCCGGGTGGAATCCCTGCAGCAAGATGTACCAAGCCTTGTTGGTAGGCTTGGGTCTGTGATTAGGGTGAGATCAAGTTCACTGGCACTTTGCCATAGTCGATTTCCTTTCCCAGTGTTGTAACCCCGTGTATGATGAGGGGCGTTGAAATCACCTGCTATGACGAGTGGACATTCCCCGGCGATATTAACAGCTTTCTTTAGAACAGTCTTGAACCCTTTCTTTTGTTCCTTTGGACTGCTGTATATATTAAGAATGGAAATGCTCTTACGGTTGCTGGTACCCGGCACGATCTCTACCAAAACGTGTTCCAACCGGCCTGCTTCTATCTTGAGGTCGTGGGTTACGTGCGTTAGTTTGTTGCATACGAAGGTGCAGACTCCCCTCCCTTCAGTATCCCCTATTACAGGCCGGAATCCAGGCAACGTTGCTTGCGATGAAAGGGTCTCTTGTAATATTATAATATGAGGTTTTTCTTGGCTGCTCCTGATCTACTGCTGCAGGGTTGCCTTCTTTTTAAGGTAACCTCTACAGTTCCATTGCCAGATACGAAATGCTTCACGTAGCGCTGCCATCATGGTTATTACATGGGCGGCCAGAGCCTGATGCTGCACCTGTCGACAGGTTTGGAACAACTAGTATTGGTGGCCGAAGGGGTGAGCTTGGTGCATGAGGAGGCCTTGCTGTGTTGTGCCGATATGCTTCGACCTTTGTAATGCGCAAAGTCATATGCTCTTCCAGTGCCGCCACGCTTGATTGTAGCCTACCCATCTGCTCGCTAAGATTGGCTACTACTTTGCTGAGCGTGTCAAACACCTCTTTCATATCTGACATGGTCGTTTGGTTGGCTTCTACGTGCTCTGCCATGACTGCCCTCTTTTTCGTGGTTCTCGAGTCCCCCACGTTTTCAGCCACAGGGACATCAACTGGCTGAGGCATTGGCTGTGAAGATTGCGCGCTGGTTAGCTTAGTGAGAAGAATTTTTATTTCCTTTAACTCAGCTGATTCGATTTTGTAAGTCTCGCGTTTTCTTTCTCTAGCTGTGCAATTCTATCATGCTCTGGCAGCTTACCTGTCATCCCCTCTGCCCCGCCGTTGCGCACTCGCTCAGCCCAGCTGCCTTTCGAAGTAACTGCAGGCGTCCTCCCCGGGTGTGAAGCCGTGATCTCGAACTGAACGCCAGGCAGCTGGCCATTCGGGTGCCGCCCAGGCTGATCCCGACCCTGATGGTGACCTTGAGAACTCGAGCGCCCCCGTGATTGGGAGCGGGCCTTGGGTCTAGAACCTCTTCTGGAACGCGACCTCCCCCTGGAGTGGGGCCGCCTTTCCTGTTCTTGTGTAGTCTGGATGCTCTGGGTGCCGTAGGCTGGAATAAGCTGCTTGTCGTTGATGTCTGGACTCGATGTGATTGATGCGTCCCGGGCTTCTGTGGCTGCTCGCGATCTTTCCCAACGTCTGCGTCTGACGACGTATGGCACTAAGAACCTGTTCTTGCACTCCTTGTCTGCCGTGGGATGGTGACCGTCGCACAGCCTGCATCTTGGATTGCACTGGTGCAGGCTATCTGGGTTCTGGATCTCGCAGCCTCTGCAGATTGTTTCAGCTGGGTTCGGACAGACGTCAGACCGATGTCCCAGCTTTCCACAGACGTAACAAATATCGATGTTCTTGCGGTAAAGGGAGCACTGCAAAAGTGAAGGCCCATATCTCACGAATCTGGGCACCTTGTGTCCTTCGAATGCTATGATGATTGTACCGGTGTCCTTGATTCTCTTGGCCTGCAGCGCGAGCGGGTTGTTCGCGTTCACAATCTTTCCGGTCAAAATGTCCTGAGTATTGCTTATGGGGATCCCGCGAATCACTCCTTTACAAGTATCGTGGGGTGCCCCGGCGTACGCGCTAACCTCGAAAACTTTGCCTCCAATGTCAATTTGCTTGACCTTGAGGTATCTTGAAGCTCTGTCTTGGTCCGGAGTGCTTGCCACGATAATGTTCTGCTGCAAGTTGGAACAGATGATGTCCTGCATGGCCTCTTCCTCTTTGACGCCGGCCGCCAGTACTATCGCGTCTTCCACGGCTCCAGTGCCAATTCTCGAGATATTAGATGCGGAGCATCTAATACTCGAGGCTTGTAGTGCGGTGCCGTCCGCAAGCTTCCTCCTCCTTCTTCCACCATCTGTGCATCCCTTCCTCCTCTACACACCGCGTGCGCTTCTCCTCTTCACGAACATTCGCTAGCTGTATAATGTAGCGCGCATGCGCCGTCACGCTTCGAGAACATCGGCAGCTGACGCGCGCTCATGCGCCGTCGCGCTTCGAGAACATCGGCAGCTGACGCGCGCGCATGCGCCGTTGCGCTTCTCCCCTTCTCGAACATTCGACAGCTGACGCGCGCATGCACCGTCACCCACCATCTGTGCCGCGCGCGCTTCTCCCCTTTGAGAACATTCTACAATTCTCCTGATTCTCCAGTGGACGCGCATGCGCCGTCGCACTTCGAGAACATTCAACAGCTGACAGTGCATGCGCCATCGCGCTGTATATATACTCAAGGTCGGCGCTCGCTCGCTCAGTTGCCGCTCGTCGGTTGGTTTGTACGGAGCGTCGACGTCCAAGGTCGCGGTGAAATGAATTCCAACGAATCCACAAACACAATGATCGACGTCCCTTCGACCAGCGCCGCCCTTTCGCATACGTGTGTACGTGTTCACTCATTTACCACCCCCTCCTACAACCACGTTAACCAATTTAGGCATCGACCCAAGTTAGTCGCAATTTAACACCCCATTTCACAACCACGTTAACCAATTTAGCCATCGACCCAAGTAAGTCGCACTTTAACACCCCGTTAACCAATTATATGCTCCGCATCCTCCTCAGTGTTTCCCCGAGGGAAGCTGCGGGCAATTTTTTTAATCCTCCACGTGGTCGTAGCACAATTTTGCTGAAGTCCTTAAGTAGTGGCGGCATGCGTCCAGCTCGCACGATTGTATGCTTGGTGTCATACCTACTACGACTGGCTCGAGCGTCTCCCGCAACGCCAGCCTTGGTCGAACCCTTGGCAGCAGGAACGCTAACCGCGGCTTGCTTATTCCTTGAGCGTCTCGTTCCGGCTTCCTTTTGAACCCATGTCTTCCGTGCAATCCTCTGGAGAGATTTCCTCTTCATCTACTTGGTATTCCATTCTCAGTTGCAGATCCTGGAACGCGCAGAGCGTTGAGTCGCGTTGGTGCCGGGCCGGCGCATCGGCTACAATCGCCTCCTTGGTTAGGCTTAAATTCCCCGGTGGCGTTGCCGTGTAAAAATGTCCCAAAAATGGTTGAATAGTCCACTCACCATGACAAAGGTGGTATCTGCTGATTTCTTGAGAACTTAGGCACACGATGGGACTAAAAACTTGGCGACAAATTCGTGAATACTACAGGAAAGCATTCTTGAAAGCAGGAGCCGATCTTCGCGCGTCCGCACTGGTCGGCACCTAGAGCGTCCCTCCTCGTTCGCGCTTGATTTCGAAAGACTGTAACTCGTTAGTAGCCGTTAGAGAGCCGTAGCGTTACCGCGTATGCTTTTCTTTTTTTTCGCCAGACTTCGTGCACTCTCAAGCGAAAGCGCCCCCACGAGATTCTTGGCGGAAACAACAGAGGCGACGAGCCCGTTGAGCAAAACGGCGTGCGTGTAGCGCGCTCCTCTACGCTCACTAAACATTCACCGCTTATCACCCTCAGCTAACGCATCAGTCAATTAACTGGGCGGTAGCTTGAAATAGACGACAGCAGTGATTGCACTGTCACGGCCGCTGCAAGGGTGCTATCGCGGAGCGATGCATTATGCTATGTTATCGTACAACACTCGTGGCTGGCTGATAGCGTTGCTAAAGGCCGTTTCACATGACACAAAAAGTAACGATTTTCAGGCTGCAAATTTGCTCGCAGCGAAAAAAATGGCAGTTTTCTCCCGCCGCAGCGGTCCGCGGCGAGCTTTCAACATGTTGGAAATTTTCGCTCTGATCGCAGCGGCGGGAGCAGTTTTGGGTCGGGACCCGACAAATTAGGGCTGGTCCGGCCAAGCCGTCGATATAGAGTCGACGTGTTTGTTTTGTTATTGGCCGATGCTGTGCATTTTAAAATGAATTTAGACTGGAAAGTGTTCTTAATTGACAAAACAAGCAGGCCCTTCGTTACCGTTCACGGTAACTTCATGATTTCATAATGCACATATTATTACATTACATTCGTGTCTGTCAGAAAGAGTGGTGGCAAGAACTCGCCGCTTCAGTCGTAGAGCCAAAATCGCGGACCATTCGCCGTCCATGTGAAACGAAACCGCCATTAGCGATGGTTGCAAACTGTGCAATTGGAGCGAACGGAACGATTTTTTTCGCTGCAATCGCGGCATGTGAAACAGCCTTAACGTGGACAGACCGTCGCTCTGACCACTGGCCAAGCGCAAAAAGCACGAAAAGCATTGGCATAGGAAAAGGAAGCGTTCCGCGTTTGCTCTGTGCAAGCGACTGGGCACATCTTTTCAAACCTGCGCTTGTCGCCGCTATTGTGGCGTCTTCATGAGTTACGCATGCACGGAGCCTGTAGCCTTCCTCGCAAGGCAGCTTCCAAAATTAGGTTCAAGTATAACGGGCCTGTTCTACCCATCGTTTCACTGTATTACTCCCTCCTATAGTTTCTCGCACCGGGCTGGCCAGCTTAATTAACTTCTTCCCCACGAAGCCCTCTGCTTCGTGCGCTTGACAACGAGGCGAGATGAGGACGTAGACGAGCTGGCAACGCCCTGATATGTCTCTCGCCATTCCCGTGCCTTCAAATTCTGTTCCACCCCCCCCCCCCCAAAAAAAAAGAAAGCACGGACTCGCAGTCTCGGTGTTAACTCGCCCCCGAGGCTTTCTATGTTCTTGCGTTCTCTCATCACCACCGTGATAACTTTTAAAGAAATAATTAAAAATGGAAGCTGCCAGATGTTAGTGCCAATATCCACGTGCGCTCTTTGCTCGCACAATAGCTGACCAGTTTGCGAGGCGCTCGTTAGCCATTTCGTTTCATTTATTTATGGATTTTCATTTTATTTATTATTCCGCGGAAATGTGCTCCACGCCGCGGAAATGAAGATTTCAGCACGGAGATTCCAGAGCCAAGATACGCAAATACGGGTCGGCAGAATCTTTGGGTTTTTAAATGATCCTCGAAGATACCCAGAAAAAGAATGCATGCTGACAATGTCCTGGAGACTAATATAACTGATTTCCAAGATTCCTTCAAGACAGAGGTAATTGTTAAGTAAGTGTAATTAAAACAGTCATGGTTTTCCTAAATAGAAGAGTGCTCTAAGAAACTTAATAGGGTTGCTCGCATACACAGCTATTACTATTAGTTGGGCCGTGAACGTTAAAGGAATGTTTAAATCAAATAAACAATTTTCAAAGTAAAAGTGCGAGGCTATGAGAAAAGACAGCGAAGAGTAGCGGCTGTATGAGTTCAAATCGAAGCCTCCAATAAACTGGCTGACGTTTCAATAGGTGGACATATCTTTTCCAAAGATGCTGTGCCATGCTTGGCACGTTAAATTTCATTAGGGCTAAGTTGGTTTATTTTAAAGCTGGTTAAAGACGTCACCGTTGGTCTATATGCTGAGGTACTCCCAGAAACAGTGTGTGCATTTGTTCCCACAAACAACGATTTATTGTTTAACGCTGATCGGCTTTGACATGCTCACCGGCTTTGAATAGCGTTGATTTTAATGTGAATAAATTCTTGTTGAAAGATATCGATTGCCGGAAAATTCCAGCGCCTCTGTTGTGCTTCCTGTAGACACATTCAGAGTGGAAATCAGTTAAAATTCCGCGAAATTTCAAATGGCAGCAGGTTCATCATCACGAAATTGAGTAATAAACGCATTTTGGTGTCATAAGCTGGGAAGTTCTTGTGAATCGTTTTACAAAGAAAAAAAAGTTGCTTTGACATCCGCTCAATTGCTTGGTGTTGAAAAATGCGTTTTATACTGAAAACAACGACTGTTAATCAGAGATAACTAGAAAGTTTACAAAGTCCAGCCAAAACAGGCAGAGGAAGCCTCGAATATCCCGAGCAAAGTGGCATTCAAGTTTGTTCACCGTTTCCACGGAAAAGGAGCAAGGAAGCCTAGCGTGACCTTGCCGCTTATATCTGCGCGAAAACACCTGGAAAGACTACCTCGCTTTATGAGCTCGATGTTTTGAAATCTCTCTGTAATGCCCGTGCATTTGATTGTCTCGAGAAAGAACATAATTTATTCTCTAAAGTAAAACCAGCACAGACGCGTTCGCATATACTTTTACTTGATCCTTAAAATGCTTGAAGGATGCTGAGCATGGTCTTTGACACAAAAGATATTTTTTGATGGAGCGTAGACAAATAAGAATGGGACCAAACTTGCCCAGAACGGTTCCTCTTATAGGTGACCTCCATAGTGTATTATAAGTAAATAAATAAAAGCCGAGGTTAAATATTTGCGAAGCAGCAAATAGTAGTGAACGAACAGCATCGTGTTCCTTTAGAAAATAAAAGCGAGGGAAAAAAGAGACATGTTGTAGGAAATATTTTATAATATCTTGTGCTTTATTGTGCCCTTGCATGGGTCATGGCCTCTCGGTGTAGCATGGCTCATGCGATGGAGCGCCACTGTGTTCAGGTCATTCGCGTGGCTGCACAATTTCTTTGTTCGCCGGGCTTCGTTCAACCACTGCACCGTTGAACAGCCAAGAAAGAAAAGAAAGAAAAATTGTTATAATACTGCAAAGGAACACCTAAGTTCGCAACACAGCAAAAAAAGTCCTAAATAAACAGGGAAGCTCGTGCAGGCAAATCGAAAGGGCGAGCTATCTTCCACTTCTTCTCAGTAGATTCAATAGGGAGAAGAGAACACGAGCCACGGCTTCATGTGCCAGTGCCAAGCACCATCTTCATTTTTTTTAAACCATCATCTTTCTTGGGGACTGTCGACGCCAAAATTTTGGTCTGTCTGTCTGTATGTCTATCCGCGATAACGATATTCCAAACGGCGCCAAACGATAACTCAAACGGCCAACCCCATCCGCAGCACCCACCAGTATTGCTCAAGTTTCAGCGTTTATACTTGTGCGATTGTCAATTAAAACGCAATTATTGCGCATATCTGACGCACCATAACAACAAGTGGATGTTTTGCATGTGTGTTTTTATACTAGAGAAGACACACACAAGTAATTCCAAGGACCATAGCGTTTATCACGCTGCGCTGACAGTGCAACGCGGTGCTCAAAAAGGCAAATGTTTTGAACGCTTTGCTAAAACGACACGGTGGTGGCCCCTGCCCGTCGCCTAAAGTTCTACACCTTATCGTCTCCGAGACAGGCGCGCATATTTCTCCGCGGGCGCGCATGCCTTCCTTCGTTTTCAAAGATAACTGCCAGATGGCGCTTGTGTCTAACGTGCCTTAAAGCCCCTTGAGTTTCAAAGGGCTTTAACGTGCCTCAATGCGCTCGTTCGCTTTCGCTGTACGGATTGAGATTCTGTGACGCAGCGCTTCCAGAATACAATTCACCAATTTTCTCGCGCAGAACATCAAATAAACGTTTTGTTCACTCCACACGCAAGGCTATCGTCTTTTGACGACATACGCCGTGAAACATGCAGATATGGGGCAAATTTTTTTGTTGAGGTCGTGCATTCTCCGTTTCTGTTCGCCGCCCAATGGAGGCGCTACAACAGTATCGTGAGATGTTATGTCAAATGACGTCACACCAGAATTTGTGGCGTCATGATGACTCAATTACGTGATAATTTTTTGCATCCCTAGTCCCCGGCACAGCTGGATGGTCGCCACCGACGGCGAAATTTCCGATTGAAGGAGAAATCTTAAGTTTTCGCCTTCAGAAAGATTCAAAATACCAGATACAAGCGGGATAGCTTCAGTTATATGAATGGCGTGAGAGACGTAAGGAATTAAATGCTTTAAGTACCCAACAATGTGAGCAAGACCATGTGTGTGTGTGTGTGAGCGCTTTATCTTCACGTGAAACATGTGCTTTTTGAGAAACACATCACAGTGTATATTAGCTGTATGAAGGTAACCGAAATAGGCGAATAAAATAGTCGGAAAATTTCTTATCGCTGTTTAGCATTCGGTTAATTGACGATAATGATTAAACTTTATTCGCGAACTGAATGACAAAAGGTCGTGTTTCTCGTTTGTTTAGGTGCGTTCAAGCGGCTATAAATGTCGTTTCAGAACACATATACAACCAACGCCACAATAGTACCCTTCATTAAAGTATCCCGCATGAAAAGTGAAAAATACTTATGTTAGACTAAGGAGCACGAAAAAGCTAAGAGAATGTTTTTTAAGCAATTCAAATTGATTAATCGCTTGAGCAAAGAGTCAAATTCGCACCGGAAGCTGTCACTACTACTTAATATTTGCCTAGATTTAAAAGATACCGACAGTAACGATCTGGTATTCTCTATATTGCACCGAGACCACAGACAAAGTCAGCAGTTGTTCTATTGACACTGCGGATCAGTGTAAAAGGCATGATAAACTTCGCTTGGTTACTCACGATACATCTTATCCGAGAAGTTTCTGGGCTCAAGGCAAACATGAAGGACGCCATCTTCCGCTCCCTTCAGCAAACAGTCTCTATAGTGGCGCTGCACAAAGGATCGGCATCTCACCACGAGGGAACGATGTGGGCTCTCGTGCCTACTTGCACATATACATAGTAACATTCTAAGACATTTAAATGAGTCAGGGCCAGCGCATCTTTTGAAGGCTCTAATGGGACTGAAGAATATGGTGAGATTGCATTATTCACTATGCGAAAGTTCTAACGCGACAGCGTGAAAGAGTTCATTCCGCAGAAATTCCCGTGTCTGCGTCGGTGTCGGTGTTGTTGGTTGTGAGCGAAAAATCATCGTCTTATGCGTGACTTACAAATCGAGAACGATGCAAATAGAATAAATAAATGACAAAAATTCCGGAGCAATGAAGTATAGCAAGTCAAGGTTATGAGTTCTCGTGAAAGAAATCATAAAACAATTAGTGGACAATAGATGCTGACCATAAAAGTAAAAACGCAACACTTTCATGGATTTGTGCATTTGCTTAAATGCGAATTTTGACAAACAACAGCTCATGCTAAAGAAAGCACATAAAAAGTGCTATAAAAATAGTTTCTTGAACAGTAATCTTGCTACTCAGGACCTTAATAAAGTTCCTTGTCTGTCTGTGTGTGAACAGTAGTATAATTTTAGCATTCCTAATTTGATTGATATATGGGGTTTAACGTCCAAAACCACCATACGATTATGAGAGACGCCGTAGTGGAGTGCTCCGGAAATTTCGACCATTTGGGGTTCTTTAACGTGCACACAAATCTGAGCACACGGTTCTACAACATTTCCGCCTCCATCGGAAATGCAGTCGCCACAGCTGGGATTCAAACCCACGACCTGCGCGTCAGCAGTCAAGCACCTTAGCCACTAGACCACCGCGGTGGGGCAATTTTAGCATTCCTTACTGCTAAGCCAAACATATAGGGCAGTTTTCGATTAGACACTGAACTCTAGTGGGCTAATTGATTATGCTACCACTGCCCTTATACGTGTTTGACTTTTACAGCTGCTGAAATCTACGGGTGGGAGCATGCCAGAAAGGATATACAATGAAATCAATTGATTAGAACTAATTTGCCTTGGCAGAAGTCAACGAAAACAACCATTTAACAACACTTTATAGTCGTAAATCATTCCTAAGAATGGTCTTTGCTAATAGGAGTGTCAGTGAATTTCTGTAGCCAAGCGTCGTGAGCTCTTACTCATATCCAGTTTCAGTGTGTCGGAGCATGGTTTTCACATGACTGGCTTTCACGCTTTTAGTTACGTGGTTTTTGACGTTCTCTACCGGAATACCGCACTGAAGGCGAAAACTTTTTGCATGCCACATGCAAGTGAATGGCTTGCGTTGTCGCCAAGACAACAAATTGTAAAAATTGATAACTATCTAGCAGCTGTAATGCTAATATTTTAATAATCAAGCGTGGCTCTTCTCAGGTCTTTAAAGAAAGTTTCCCCATTCGTCCAATAATTGCGTGCAATCGCTGGTGATCAGCACACAATGTTATTATCGGGGGTTTTAAGTGCCCAAAACCACGATACTATTATGAGAGATGGCCTAGTAAGGGGCTCCGGAAAGTTCAACTATCTGGTGTTCTTTAACATGCACTGACATGTACAGTTAACGGGCCGGGCTCAATCATTTCGCTTTCATCGAAATGCGATCGTAGGGGCCGGGATCAAACCCGCAACCTTCCGATCAGCAGTAGGGCAACGTAACCCTTGTTCCACCAAGGTGAACAATGCTAAGCACATGAAAGTGTGTTCAGCATTGTCGCATAAAAAATCAAAACAAAAGATAAGTTATGTCGAATTGCTCCAGGTGAATAGAAAAAAAAACAGTATTGACATCTTAAAACGACATGTATCTAGCACCTTTACGAGATAGACAGACAGACAGCAAGACAGACAGCAAGACAGACAGACAGACAGACAGACAGACAGACAGACAGACAGACAGACAGACAGACAGACAGACAGACAGACAGACAGACAGACAGACAGACAGAGGGATAGACAGACGGACGGACGGACGGAGGGATAGACGGACGGACGGACGGACGGACGGAGGGATAGACGGATGAATGGACAGACGGACGGACGAACGGACGGACGAATGGACAGACGGACATACGGATGGATAGGCGGACGAACGGATGGATAGACGGACAGACAGATGGATAGACGGACAGACAGATGGATAGACGGATGAACGGATGGATAGACGGACGAGATGGATAGACGGACGAGATGGAAAGACAGATAGATGGATAGATAGAAAGATAGATAGATGGATAGATAGAAAGATAGATAGACAGACATACATATGTATAGATAAAAAGATAGATAAATAGACAGAGGAATAGACAGAGGAATAAATGAACAGACAGATGGACAGACAGATGGCTTGACAGATGAATGGATCCACAGTCCATGCATTGTTTAAAAAAATTGTCCAATAACGAAAGAGAATAACCCGAGCTGCGTATTTTCGGATAAATTACAAAACCGATAAACACTCGCCAATAACTTTTTTTAACAATTCAAATTTATCCTGCGATAAACTGCGATTGTAAAGGGCATTTTAAAATTTCAAATGGCTTTTTAAAACCTAAAAATATTCATTGTGGACTCTGAAAAAACCCATGCACCTCTATGAGCAGCAGCAACCTCGTAATGTATGCTTGTGTCTATTACAACAATCTCTGAAGTTGTAGTACGAACGAACGTAGATGATTTATAGTCAAGTATTTGTGCTTATATTTATGTGTGTTTGCATGTTCAAACCTTCCAGGCGTCAAAAATACACTTAGTCTGTTCACACGTTTTCGGGCTGATATAATTTTGGAGTATCAAGAATAATGAAAATAATAAAAATAATATGGGACCCTAAAGCTTCGTCTTTAGGAGCTGAACGCGATAGGGACATCCTGTTCCTAGTGCATGCTTCAAACACTTAGTGCATTAAACCTTTTCCAATTTGCTATGCACTCACTACGTGGCCTTAAGAGAATAAACGCAGCAGCGTGTGTGCCTTTTGTAGTGGTGTACCGGCGTTCTACCACGGGGCTATTGTGATAATCTCATATTCTGACGTCCGTTGCCAATGGACGTTTGTACCATGCATTAGTACTGCAATATTCATGTTGCATTGGGAAGCATGTATACAGGACACGTGTGTTTGTGAAGCATAAAAGCTACTTTCTATCCATTTCTAAGCAGAAGTTATTTTCACTGTTTTCACAAGCAGAGGCATGGTCATGTAGTAGAACATCCGCTTTCCACGCGAAAGACCTGGATTCTATCCCCACTTGGACCCAAGCAACCCTGGTTCGGTCCCCATTCCACCGACACCGACACCGGAATCTCTGCGAAAGGAGCTATTTGATGCTATCGCGTTACTAGGTTCCTTTATTTTTCTTCAAGAATGTAAGGAAGGCTGGAAGAACAACATAAGAAGCAGCTAGCTTGTTGCCAGCTCCACTCCCCCCCCCCCCAAGTATACTTTGGCGAGCTTACAGCAGTGCGCATCGGCAGTCTAAATTTACCAAAAGGTATACACATAAACCGGAAGTGAGAAAAAAAGACATGATGAAAAAAACAAGGTTATCAGTAACATTGCAACGCATTTTCATTAAAAAAAGAGAAAACATTGCAACAACTTAAAATGCAAAATTCAACACTGTATTTCAATGAATTAGAAATTTACGAGAAACAAACTCTGATAAACACCGAATTAATTAAAAAAAAGCTTTGCGGTAAACGAACTCCAAATTTCAAGAAACGAACTCCGAAAACACGCGCCCTAATAATAAGAACAACAATGACGACAACAACAACGAAGGAAGTTACTTTACGTATACGTGAAACGAAGTGAAAGGGCTTCCTACAAGAGTTCTGGGATTGATCTTCGTGCGAACAGCATCCGACTTCATTTCACACAGGAAAGGTTGAAAATATCGCCAGCAGAAGTGTCGAATCAACAAGAAGGAGTGCCGTATATAGATCGTTCTCATTGTGTTTTAATGGCGTCTCTCTACACCTCAAGGCCAATCTCTCGTTTTCGTGCTTGCTCTAGGCACGGACGGCCACGCCTGTTTTATGCACCATTTGAACGAGCAGCCGGACTATCGACCGTAGACACCCACCGGCCACATGTTATTCTACGTTCAAACTCCATCCCGTTGTTTTAGTTTTATCTAGAGTGCTGCTTCCCAAATAAAAAGCGTTAAAGTTTACTCTTTATCCGTGTTTGAATACCCTCTCTCGTACGCTGCAGAATAGCGGGCTGATATTAGAGCAAAGAGAAATGGCATACCAAAACAGAGCATCCGACAAGTTAAGGAATGTTTTGAACAAAAAAAAAAGAGAGAGACGTAAGCTGAGAATCGTGACTTTGAAGGCAGTGTTGAACTTTTCTGTCTTTTTTCCGCTTGCTTTTACAATCATCAGTCACCGCTCCGTTGAAATCACGCCCAAACAACCCAGCTCATGGCGTGGGAATGAACAAAGAGTGAAGCGGCATGATGACTCACATGTCGTGGTTTTGTGAGCAAAACAGACAAAAGATGCGTAGTTGTCGAAGGAAGCGATAACGAACACAGAAAGAAGAAAGAAATCAATAAAAAGAAAAAGAGATGGAGATGAAGTGGCTGACCATAACCACGATATCGCCCTACCCAAGACACGTTCCGTTTGACCGAACCAAAAGTTTCGCGACGCGCTGCACTGGGGTCTGTAATTCACTCATTGTTCGCCGAAGAAGACATAATTTTATTGTTTTTCCTTTTGGACACGTCCTCTTTTTCCGATGGCCACAATGCAGCATTGGTAAGGGATTGATTGATATGTAGGGTTTAACATCCCAAAACCACGATATGATTATGAGAGACGCCGTAGTGAAGGGCTCCGGAAATTTAGACCACCTGGGGTTCTTTAACGTGCACCCAAATCTGAGCACACGGGCCTACAACATTTCCGCTTCCATCGGAAATGCAGTCGCCGCACGCGGGATTCGAACCCGCGCCCTGCGGGTGAGCAGCCGAGTACCTTAGCCACTAGACCACCGCGGCGGGGCGGTAAGGGATTCGAAATAATGGCGAAGTTGTCTTTTAAAACAAGCTGGGTCACTGCCACCTTTGAGATTACGGCTTGCTTGCTCTGTCGATGCTGTTGTTGCAGCAGTCATATTTCGTTTGTTTTTGTTTGATTTCTCTGGTTGCCGAGGTACACAGACGGAAACAGTGAGCGAATAACTCGAGGAACAGAGAAGTACTTAAGGAAGATATGTCAACTCTAAGCAAACGTCCTTTATTTTCGAGAATGATCAAGAAACAGAAAAAAGGAACGGTGCAATGCAGATGGTTCTTGTAGAAATTTTCCGGCGTCAGAAAGAAAGTTCTAGAGGTGACCCTGCTGTTTCGCGTGTCTACTAGTGGTACTCGCATGTCGCCGTTCGCGCGCTGCCTAAGCTTATCTCGAAGGCCACATGAAAACAAGCATGTGGTTGAGGTCTGCTCCACCAGGTTCCACAGAAATACCAGCCTCTCACAGTCTTTTAGTGTACCAGAACCATCGAGTTACATTTTTTCAAAGACATCTTACGAATATTCTTAAAAACGGATGTAAGTGTTGTACAGGCTATTATCGATAGAGAAACGAGAGAATCATTCGGTGGTGACCTTGCTACTTTTCCACATCCCGCGTATGAGGCAGTTTATTTACCCTAGGCGACAGAACACACACACACACACACACCACACACACACACACACACACACACACACACACACGCACACGCACAAGCACGCACAAGCACGCGTACACGCACACGCACGCACTTCCGCACACGCACACGCACGCACGCACGCACACACGCGCACGCACACACGCGCACGCACACACGCGCACGCACACACGCGCACACACGCACACACACATACACACACACAAAGCCCAACTAGTGCGCATAAAACTTCATTGGTGTGCATGAGGAAAAGATGGCAACCTTAGAGAATATACCTGAAATGAGAAGTGTATTTGTAACTGACATTGCGTGTAATAATGAAGCTATTGTCGATATAATGCCAAATAAAACGTACTTCAAGCTCATTTTTGTGTGCTCCAAAATCAAATGTTTATACAATCTGAACAATCTTTCCGTTAGTGTTCCTTTTTTTGTACTTGTGATAAAATGCGATAAACGCGATAAAATCAACTTAGCATGAGCTGAAGCGATGATTCTCTGATAGTTTGCTGGTTATCTGGAATCACTATTAAGTTTTGATCGACTTGCTCCAAGGTTTTTGCTGTGTCTTTTCCAACAATATTTATGTAGATCCATGGCTTTTAAGTATAAATCCCAGAAGGAATTTCTGTGGGTCTGCGAAGCCCATACTCGAGAAACAAGCAACAGAAAGGACGCTTTTTTTGGAGGCCCGCTATGTCCCATGACAACGACCCCTTTTCAATTTTGATAAGCTTCACCACGCAATATTATTGCGTTGCAGAGGAGCTAACATCTTTCCCTTTTTCATGAGATGGTTTTGAAGCTTTTGCTACCTTTCTGCACTACATAAGCACACAAGCATGCGTTTTTTTCAGGCTTGCATATTTGAAGATGAATAATAGCTAGAAAGAGGTTGAATGTGGCCGAAGACCTTACAACTTATCGACCAGCTGTTGAGATTTAATTGGCATGGCACGCTAGTTTGAACATTCCGGGGAGAAATGAAAGGCAGCTATTTAAAGCTGCATGTTTTGTTTATTTAGGACTCTTTACCTTTTTTTCTGACTGCAAGGGGACCCTCATTACTAGAGACCGAATTATAGGTAAATGCCTATTCTGCTTCTTGCGTTTCTACCATGCGAATTTGATATATGAACACGAATGATAGGTTAAGAAGGACTTTTATAGTGTTTATAGTGCTTATAAATGCCTTCTTTTGCTGCTCATGCCTAAACTTTATAAGTGCCTATTAATACCTATTTTCAAAATCCGTGCTTGTGCGCACACTATTCAACCTCAAACTTTGCTTATGAGTACAGCTTGAGACTTGTATTTATGGTACCGAGAAAAATTGGGCTTTGGGAACTCTATCTGCCGCAACCTTCAGTCTGGCATTAAGTCTGACATTTCACCTCTTTCCGTGACGCGTACCGTTGCATACCTTGGCCGACGAGACCGTGAGCGCTCAGTGCGTGCATTTCTCTTGCTAGCTAGAAATGTTCAAACCAGGTGACAGGACCTTTAAGGTGTTTACAGTCAAAAAAGAAATTAACCCCTTTGCGATTAGACCAAGTTAATACGAGGTTAAAAGACCCTTCTGGCCCATTATCAGTCTAGCTATTTGGTCTTACAGTGATGTCCTTCTCAGTCATGCCAAAAAAAAAGAGACCCAGGAGTGCGTTCATTCGATAGGGGCACTTGACTCCCCATGAAGGACAATAAAAGCAGAGCCCATGTTCTGCAAACCCTCCGGGAAAAATTTGCGTGGCTATGTTAAACATGCATCAGGGTGAGTTCGTTCATACTTTAAAATCAACTGGGGTGCGCAAATAAAGACGAGCACACGAAAAAGATAGGACAGGAACAAGCGCAAGATGGGACAGGGATCGCGCTTCTCCCTGTCCCATCTTTTCTTTGTCCTTGTCTTTAGCTGCGCATACCAGTTTAACTTGATCTATGTTAAACCATCGGAGCCTTTGCACCATCTTATACAAAACCATTTATTTTTACTTTTCTGTCGTAGACACAGGTCCATCAGGTATTTCTTCGCAATTAGAATTTTCTTAAACATTTATGGGCCCTTTATTTACGATTTTGGGTGACCTAAGCCTTTGTTTTGACCGCCTATTCTTGGTATTTAAAACCCGATTCTTTGGTGCCTATAAATACGACCTCTACGCATCACTTCCACGGGTCCACAAGGGGTCTCCTAAACGCCCATGGATGCAAACCAGCGATATATTTATAACCTCTCGCAATAATAATGTAATGGTGGCTGTAACAATACCCGATTCACAGGCTTGCTCATTTTTCCAGCAGGTCTGCCACTCACTGAATGGTTTATTGGCACTCAGTTACTTCGAATGCAGATTGCGCAGGTGCGAAGCACACCTGAGGCTCACACCTATATTTGACCTATAAGATTCGCTGATTTGGTTACACGAACGAACGCCGGCGTTCTGAGATTGACACGTGCCTTGTGCAGGAGTATGATTTAACAGCCCAATGGCAGCGGATTGGAACTTGCAGCGGCTGCTCCCAAGATCACTTTCGGCCGAAACTTTCGAAACAGGCTGCCAAACTAGAATTGTTTTTTCTCAGAGAATGTGCCAATTTTTTTCTTTTGCTTTACAGAGGAGAACGAGAAAAAAGGAACCGCAGGTGCATAGGGAAAACAAGGCACGCGGAACAGAGAGGAGGAAGGGTGGTTGTTATGGCAAAGTGGGGCAGAAGGAAAGAAGGCAGTCGTTTAGAGAGCATGGTGTCATGGAGAGTCCGCATAGACAGCGCAGTTTGGCGCTCTCGCTCCAGCACCTGAAACAGTCACTTTATTCATCGTCTCCCAAGTCGGCTCTCTTGCTTCGACAATCGAGACGGCAGTTACGGTGGTATGTTTGCACCCTGCATTCGTACAGCGGCGTTGTCGTTCGCCTTCCATTTAGGGCCCGCTGAGCTTTACGATGGGCAGCAATCTAATCCGCGGCACCTTGCCATCAGACTGTGTGAGGCGGAAGTCGGCAACACGGTGAGGATAGCTGTGTAGAGTGGGAAAGAGAGAGAGATAGATAAATAGAAACATAGTAGGTGGGACATAGAGAAATGTATTGCAACGCACTTATTTCTCTGCGGTTTTTGTTTCTTTCTTTGTCCGCTATAACACGCATTCGGTATCAGAGTGCAGAACCCCACCGGATGAGTGCTGCCATCTGGAAATGATGCCTCCACAACCGTCGCTTCCATCCTAGGCTTCCTCTTCCTCGTGAATATCTGGCGCACGCGTAAAACCAGCCGCCCAAGGAGCGAGTCGGCCCCGACCCTTGAGAGAACGGGAGGCGTAACCATGTGACTCATTCGGATGGGTTCGAAACGCCCCTACGTATAAAATGCAGCGCTAGATGTGCGTCGTGTGGAGCACGTCAAATCAGGCGTGTTGTTTGAGGCACCCTCCATTCACGACAACGAACATCCCCCACCCATCCCGCCCCACATAGCAATTTCCTCTCACCACTTTTTTCACGCCTCCATATCTGCTTTAATTCTTTCCCTACCTTTTCCCCCCTGGTCCCCTAAGTGTCGCGGTTGTGGTGTCCTCGCCTGAGAGACAGTCACTGCGTCACTTAACCCCACCCTTCACCCTCTTTCAATGCAAGAATCACTTCTCTGCTTTTTGAGCTCAACACGGCACGCCTGTTTCGAGTTCTAGTTAAGTTCTAACTTCGCAGAACTTGTTTTGCGGTGTTCGGGTCTTGTCTGTATGGTTAGCGCCGCGAAGTTTGCAGAAATAGGCATGGCAGCTTGTCGGCTGGTAGAGTAGACCACAGCTGGTGGTGTCGAGAAAAAAAGCTATTGAACAGAAGCAGGAGCACTGCAAAGAAATAATAAATAAACAAAATGGCGAGGAGAAAAACTGGGTCAGCAGAACGATTGAATTCAGAATTCGGTGCTATCTTGCCGAAATGGTGTCTTCAACATTGAAACTCTTCTTTCGTTATTCCTTTCCCAGATTTAACTAAATGATTGAATATACTTGCGCTAAACTTTAACTATGCCATTCGCGAAACCATGATAGGTTGAATTCTATAAGCAAGCAGTTGGTAAGCGCTCTGTTGGCAAATGGCTTTTCTCTATCGCTTCCTTTTTCCATCTACTTGCCATACTTTTCTATACTATACAAGGCTACGCTCTGCTTTGCTAGATTGCCTGAATAGCCGTGTGGTTACGATGTCCGCCTTGGGATCGTGAATACACTGATTTGAATCCTGCCTTACCGATAATTTCTCATTTCCTCTCTCTTGCCGTTTCTCTACTCGTCGTCTCACCTGTCAGAGTTTGAAAGATTCGTGCGCTGCGAAAAACAGTGCACGTGTTCTGTGAGCGATGCAGAAGATTCATTTTAACCTCCTGAACTCCTTCGCGTAGGACAGCAAACCATGCGTGAGAACGAGGTGGTCAGTAGATTCCCTTCTCTCTTTCTCTCTCCACACCCAACCCTTATTTGTACGGTCTTTTTTGTAGCTCGGCAACAGTATGCGCACGGCTATAGGACAACGGTTTGTTTTCTTTATACATTACTTACATATTTACCCCAGTACATTACCTATGTTTCAAACCTTGAACGAAGCTCGACTGTATATTGATCTCTCACAGAATAAAGATAGGCGTGCATATATAGGCGGCTTCGAATGTTAGTCCATAAGCGTTCGTCTTCACAATAGTGGTACACTCAGCGAGCCCATGTGGCCTGTCTGCGAACGCGCATAGGTATGTTGATGACTTCTCAATTCGTGCACTGTGTCCATTCTGTATTCCTTTCGACTTTCTGCACCATCGGCGACACCGCTGAGACCTGTGTAACGGGTCATTGTATTTTGCACGGCTTGTCAGGGTGAAAGCAATCGTAGCTGTCTGACGGCGCGACCCGTTTCCTAAGCTCGCAGGGGCCGGGAAAAGTGCTGCGGCTAACTTGGTACGACATCAGTAGAGGCGGCTCTGGCGTTGAAGGAGATGCAGTGCGATATGCAGCGAGTAAGAAGAGGCACTTCGTTCAAAGGAGTGCCGTCAACCCTTCGCACTTTGACAAAAGAGGGGATTCAGTTGAGTAAAAGGAAAACAGTGAAAAGCTAGAATAATAATAAAAAGGAACATGGTGATGTGCGTACAAAGAGGCTTAGCTTCGATGTACAGTGATAGACGGAGAAAGGGAAGCCGGTGTCTGGCTCTTCGTTGGGGTTGTGTGTTTCAATCTTTTTTTCTTTGGCAACGAGCCGTATATGCGATATACGGCAGAATATGAGGTGCTACGCCGAAGACTTCACTGGCAGCCTACAATTTATCATCGGTTCCGTGTAGAGATATCCGCGCCTTTTACACTGATGTGTAGTAGACGGTGTTTAATGGTCTAACGTTCCGCGACGGTCGGTGGCAAATCGGAAATAAATTCTGGTACATTACCGTCGGGGCTTTTCCTGTGTGTATACTGTATTCGCTCATCTATCCATTCATCGTGAACTGTCTTATTCTTGTTGGTGTTTCCCGTATATTTAAATTATATATTTTTAGAAATGGCCCAGTTTATAAGAGCGGATAGAAATGCAGGACCTGATAAACAATAATACAAAAATAAGATTTAAGCAACTGTACATTAAGCATAAAGTAACCACACAAGATTGTGTCCGCTTTCTGTGGTTTCATTTACTTTTTTGAGCTAAATTGTATGTGCGGCGGAAAGCTTCACGGCAGCATTTCAGCAATATTAGCAGTGTCACCTTATAAAAGAATGTCATCCGGCACCACCTTGCGGGATCTTCCAGAGTTAAGTCGTGTAATCTTCTGTGAAAGTGCCTGGAATTGTGGAACGTTCCGAAACGCAAGTGACTCAGATAAATATGCGCACACGTAACTTCATAACAAAATAACGAAGAGGAGACACTGCTGCGGCACCCAAATTCCAGAACGGAGAGCGTTTAAGCCTGAAAAATGTCTTTCTCATGTTCATTAAGCACAGGAGTCGCTTACAAGAAAGAACATTATTTTTATTACGTGCACTTCTGCATTGCTTATTATGTCGGGGAAGTACGTCCATTCAGCTTTGTATGCCTTATGAATCTTTGATTTCCTACGAAAATCAGTACGTTCACAGGTTTCTTCATATTATTCATTCATCTCCAATTCATCATGTGCACTCAGAGCGGGATAAAGAACGAACGAAAGAGACGCGTAGATATATAAATGAAAAAAGAAACATGAAGGAATGATGGCAAAATTATTACATAAAGGAAATCTACTAACAGGAGTTCTATTTGAATGAAGATCGGCTTTTAAGCAGATCTGTCACAAAAAGATACTTAATATAATATTTCAAACATACTGATCAAAATGCTTCTTTTACATCCTTTGTGATGCTCTTGAACAGGTCATTACTTCTTCTACTTATGCTACTAATTTTCATTTTCATTTGCAACTGCGATTGCAACTGCGAAAGCATCTTGAAGCATTGTCGGGTCACTGAGAACGCCTCTCGATTTTAAGGGTATAGAGGGGCACCTAATGCAAGGGACTTAGCAATGCGAGAAGAAAGAAAGGTAGGTAGGCTGGTAGGTAGGTGGGTAGGATAAAAATTAGGTGGATAGGTAGGTAGGTAGGAAAGACTGCGGAAGGAAGAGAAGACTGAGAAAGAGAAAGAAAAAAAACGAGGGAAAAGAAGAAGAAAGGAAAGAAGGCGGAAGGAGATCGTTTTCGGTAAAGAAATAAAGAAAGAAAGAGGAAACCAATGAGGGAGAGGACTAGTGAAAGGAAGGCGTAATGAAAGAGAGAAAGAAAGAAAACTGAATGACGGAAGATAGGATGAAGGGAAGTTTTAATAAAGAAAAGGAAAGAAAGAAAGACTATCAGGAAGGAGGAATGAAAGAAATAAAAGGTGCGAGGTTGGTCTATGAAAGGTAGCGCTACGTGAATATCACTGATACCTATGCCTCAAATAAATGAAAAGAAGACGTTATGGTTCCCAGGTATTGAGTGTTGGCGTACTTGCTATAGTTGCAGAATGAGGGCGAAGAAGAAGCGAAGACGGCGTTGAACTATGTAGTGGGGTGAAATGAAAAAAAAAGGTCTGGAGTGATACTGAGTCAAGAGGCACAGGACAGGAGTTTCTGCAGATTGCGAAAGGAAGCTTTTGTTCTGAAGTGGACTTAGCAAAGCTGATGATAAGCCGGAAATGCTGAGTAGGAATTTAATATGTGATGTTGAACAAACGATAGGAAGGGGTCGTAGATACAAAAATGTGAAGTGAAAAAAAAATGTTACCGGTTTGAACTGTTTCTGATTGGTTTACAGTTTATCATTGATAAGTGCTGCCGAGCGATAAGAAAATTCGTCAACGAATCACATGCCTGCTCTTGAGTGGACTTACAGAGAAGTTAGAGTAGATAGCGAAAAAGGTGTTTTTATGTTCAACTCTGGTGGGCACTAGAAAAATGTGATGTCTAATGATTCACTCATGAACCGTTATGTAGTATTGCGAGGTCAGGGAGTCTCTGAAGTTGCTTGTTAGCACGTGATTAGTTTGTCGGTTAGTTAGCTAAGCTGGGTGCGAAGGTGCAATAACGATAAGAAAAAAAAACTTGTGCCAGCCATTTCGTGCGTGCGTTGAAACGTTGGGCCTTACTGCAGGTTACGCAAGCTTAACGAAGCGCACTGTGACATACGGATGGACGAACAAACGGACGAACGAACAGACGGACGAATGAACGGACGGACGAACGAACGAACGGACGAACGGACGGACGAACGGACGAACGAACGAACGAACGAGCGAGCGAACGGACGGACGGAGGGACGGACGAACAGACGGACGTACGAACGAACGCACGCACGCACGCACGGAAGGATGGATGGACGGACGGATCTAGAGTGCTTCAACGTGCATATTTCATAAATTTTAACTGTTTAAACGCACTTTACACAGGGTCGCAGATGTTCTGCATGTCGAAATATCCCTACGCCGTGAACACGGCGCAACAAGTGCCATGTAATGTCTTTCTTGGAAAGATTTTCTTGGTCTTTCAAGGAAATAAATGAAAGCGATATATTTCAGAATCGTTTTTCTCGCATCCGGGGCGAAGAAAAAGGAATGAAGCACAGGTGTTCATCTTGCGACACCCTGCACGTTATTAACACACCAGGCGCACATAAGCGCCCCCAAGCTGACTAGTGGACGTTTTCTCCGAAAGTATCCCATAAATATTTTTAAGCTCACGAAATATCTGAACGTTCTTTTTTCTCCCAGGCATTGATATTACTGAATCTGATGTTAAAACTTCCTAAGTCACTGAGCTGTTCTCAAATACCTTTACAGTTTCACACATACGAAAATTCCAAGTCACTCCGCTATTCTGTCACTCACTTCGTGCTTATGTGTAAGAGCTTCTGTACGAGACTGTGGTGCCTTGGAAGAATTCTTGCACAAGTCAAGGTTTGTGTAAAATTGTTAGAGCGGTTTATGCTGTAGGTTAGGGTGTGTATTGGAGTGCTCCTGACGTTAATATGATTGCGTTCTGTGTTATCCTCTCATCGTCACAATAAATAACTTTAAGCTTAAGTTAATGAAGTGTTAGTGTGCTTGCTTAATATGGATAATATTCTTTGCAGTTGTGTTTCTCCCGTTCATACGTTTAGGTGAAGCTGGATTTTGTTCTCTGCACTGCTAGCCTGAAACATGAGTAACTCAGCTACGCGCACGTTTAATAATAAAACAAAAATTCATGAGGTCATAGATCTGCCTTTAAAAATGGAAATAAAATAAAAATAAGAACAGATTCATTAAACGAGAAAGGTGACATTTGTTAGAAAAAGTAAGGAATACGAAGAAGGCGCACTATTAGTCCCCCGAAAATACAGACTTCACGAGACTAATGGCCGAACATATTGGATTAACAACAGGATGCACACTAAATAGCCATGAACACAGGCAATTAGGTATTACATCAAGCTCTCTCACACACAAATGAAAAAAAAAACACAACAGGGTTAACCTCACCGATCGGGTGTTCTGTAACGCACTGAAATCGCACAGCACACGAGGCTAGTATTTCACTTCCATCAAAATGCTGTGGCCGGAACCGGAACGCGACACCTTCTGTTCAGCAGCCGAGAACACACAACCGCGGCTGACAGGTGCCGATACATGTAGCTGATGCAGATGACCCAAGGTCTACTTTCTGCCAAGAGGAACTACAAGCAGCTCATGCAATGGGAATATGAACATACGATTTAGAAGTAACTGTGGTGCTGCATCTCTGCACTGTGGGATTAAGCCAGTGGACGTGCTCTCAAACGCCAAAATTGACCGGGGATGAAGAGTAACGACCGCAAAGGCTGCCCCCTAGTGGGTTCTTTTTCAAATACGAGATTGATGCTTTAGGCGACCCTTCTACCCGAGGCTGCTACGGCGCACGACGCCGCGCGTTCAGAGTATATTTAGTTTCGCCGTTTGCCCATACGTTCTAATTTGCCACTACTTCACTGCCGTAGCACGATACAGCCTCTGTAGAGCGTAAGGTTGCGTCTCGACAGGAGCCTACGCTCCATCTTAGGTGAGGATCTCTTTCCTCGACGCGTGTTGGTCCAACTTTTGATATATAGTGTTTGTATATAAACACTTCCTTCGGACCTCGAAACCATTTTTGATGGTGAGTGCCCTATGACTGTGCTATAAATTTCTATACGCCTACGGCCAGCGCGCATGGGCCTTTTGGGTGCCGTAGTAGAGGAACCGATAAGCCCGGTCATAGAAGCCTTCTTATGTCTCCTGCGAGAGAGCTTAGTATAGTATAGCGTTAATGGCCGCGATAGATGCTGTATTATATTTCACGAGAAGCGTGCAGTTACGTCCGGCTGAGCACATTTTCTGTTTTACTCAGCCTTCATGTCTTTCTCGGTTATTTTTCTTTCTATCGCGTTTACGTTATAACTTAACGGCGTGAAACACTGGTTAGCGCATCTAGGCTCGACATATTGGATGACTTAACTAGAGGTATCATGTGTGAAAATATAATTTCATAGTCAAGGTGAAATTTTTTGCCCGAAACCTCTCTACAAATGTCGACCTGCCCTGAAGATGGATGAATATGTGGGGTTTAACGTCCCAAAACCACCATATCATTACGAGAGGCACCATTGTTGAGGGCTCCGGATATTTCGACCACCAATGGGGTTTTTAACGTGCATGCACCCAAATCTGAGCACACGGGCCTACATCATTTCTCCCTCCATCGGAAATGCAGCCGCCGAAGCCGGGATTTGATTCCGCGACCTGCGGGTCAGAAGCCGAGTACTTTAGCCACTGGACCACCGCGGCAGGGCATCTGCCCTGAAGAACTCTGTTGTAATTTTGTACGCGTATTCGTAAACACGAAAAGCTCCAATCATAACCCGTTTATTGTAGGATTAAATTTCATCTAGAGCTTACAAATATTGATCAGGGAACTGCACGCTGAAGAATACAACAGTTCTCGTGGTATCTAAAATATTCAAAAGACTTATGCCTTGTGTTGTATTTTACGCCTTCTTTGATATTGCTTTGAGATTACATAGTAAAATACTCTACTAGAAAATATGACTTTATTACGGCTTTACTTATCCAACTCCCTCTTCGGCCTCGACCTGTGCAGTTAGTGCTGATTAATGAGTCCAAAAACGCAAAAATTTTATTTGGGATACGTAATTTTTGTTTTGATTTCCTTTCAAAAGTTTAGTTTGTCTACTTGAACAACAACAACAACAACAACAACAACAACAGCAACAACAACAACAACAACAACAACAACAACAACAACAAGAGCGTAATTATACTCGAAGTAGGTTAAGATTGCTTTCAACGTGTAAAAGGTGGCTTCTAAAAAAACTAAAACCAGCGGATTGTGAAGAGTACCCTAGAAATTGTCATCATACTGCTTGCCATTACATTTGGCAAGATGAGTTCACTAAAGCCACCCGCTTAAGATAGCCGTTATTGCAAGCTCTCATGATAGAAGAAATCATTTTGAAAACGTATCTTTGCCATTTATCAGCTTTGATATGTACATTTAAAAGGCTTTTTTTTTCAAGATCACTTTTTGGGCACCTTCTTGAGTTTAGACATCACTTTTTCGTTACTTCTGACAGCCTGATCAAGACGAAGTTTTCTCCCCTTGTTCTTTAACATGTGAAGGGTGCAAATATTTTCTTCAAAGCTTGATATCGCCCGTATAATTATTACGAATCTAAAGTAAGTATTTAGTATAGACTGGGGATTCTAAAAGTTCTCACATTACAATATTTCTTTACCAATTAAATATTTTATACGCATTTCTTGATAGCTATTGGCATTCTACATTTAATTTGGAGCAATATTAGCCATTAATGGATAAAACCCATTAACATTTACTTGCAGAAAAAGTTTGTTCAAAAGGAACTATGCTTAACACTGCTAGCTGTCTATGCTAACAATCGCATACTAGAGATTTTTTTCCTGCCTGACTTGGCTGTTAGGGTGGCAAAAACACGTCAGGCAATCACTCAGCTTTCAGTACTGCCGCCCAAGATAATTTTGTGCTAGGTTTCCCATAAATCAATCAAAACAAACACTACCAGAGATAAGGCTAGTCTATATTTTCTGCTTTTCACTTCATCCAACAAAAATGAGGAGAGAATGACAATTTTATTGGCATCTTTGCCTGAAAGTACACCAAGTGATGTTGCAGACGGTGCATCGACCAGAGAGATCTTGCTGTATCAATCATTCACTACAGGTGGTACGGTATCAGAAAAAAGAATGTTCGATCAATCACTGCCTCGTCCTGTAACAGAACAATAAGCAGACCACGGGAGATCATGGAAAGCCAAGAGGTCACGCAAGGTCACGTCCTTCCAATAACATAGCCACAATACCTTAGTGGCCTTCTTCGTGCCATGGTTCTGACTTTGCTCCCTGGAATCTCAGATGTCCGGGATATTTATTGCCCGTGTGCCGCATTTTCTAGCCTCCTCATTCCTATAAGTTTGAGAAAAATGACATCGGGAGTGTGCTTAATATAGTATACGTCTGATTCGTCATTAAATCCATGTGTGGGATGCTGGAACGGCTAAGCGTTTTCAGGGACAATTGTGCGATACGCGGAAGCTGTAAATATCAGAGTGAGATAATTTCAGAGCATTAAACATGGACCAATACTCCAGGTGGACAAAACAAGCGTTCACAAAGCAATACGCCAAGTAAAGCAATATTACGGGTTTCTGAAGTCAAATAACGATGCCTATAGTTGTGAAGAGAATATATTGCAATACATGATTTGCAGGGTACTTAGGTATTTTTCATTTCATTTTCATGTCCCCATGTTCTCTTACTCCCCTGTACGGGGGGTAAGAGAACTATTTGCACTCTCTCTCTCTTTAGATCCTTCTCACCACATGCTGAGCGTAGCTCCGCCTGCACGTTTCCGGGACATCAAAGCAATAGTTACTTACGCTTTTTGCGCTGGTCCCGCTAGTGGTAGAGTAATGTTGGTGGTGATAACGGCAACACGCCAACCAATAACACTCGATGTTATGTATCTACGTCACCGACTGCTGCTCCCACATATGTTAGTTTTGTTCAAATAACATGAAGCGTTTACCTCCGTGATATGGGACGTTTCGAGAGATAGCAAGAATGTGTAGCGTGAGGTGTTTGGTGTTTCATTCGGCGCTTCGTATCCCGGTGGTCCGAGTTTCGAGGAACATTAATCGAGATCGTATATCGCGCTTCGCAGCAAATAAAACAAAATTCGCGCTTGCAAGAAGCGAAGTGGCGCCACTTAATGAATGAACAGTAGAATAGCAAAACTTGAGCCCACTTTGTCAAAGGCAGTTCACGTCTGCATATTTAGACACTTTTTCGTTGATGTTTTTTTCATGCTTTAGTCACTTGGAGAACTCGATAAGAAACATTAATTAGGCTGTGTGTTGAGCTGATAACGAATATTGCGGGTCATGAATACGGGTCCAAATTTCCTCCTCAGCCCTTATCATGCTTAAAGAGTTCTTGAATCGCTTTTTGGTATGCATGTATAAATTATGATTTTAGATTTGTAGGAAAGAACTTGGTAATGGGAACGTTTGACAGAACTTGATAGGTTAGACAGCGAGAAAACGTGCCCTGTAGCTTTTGAGGAGAAAAATAGTAAAGTGATGGGCCGAATGATGCATAACAGTACAACTTTGCAGATGCGGAATGTTTATTATTAGATAATTCTACTATTAAATAGCACCAACTGCTACCAAACACGCAGTGTACATGCATCACGTTCATGAGATTAAAAGCAACTGTATTACTCTTAGTACAGCATGTGACATGCACGATTTCTCGAGATAATGACGCCACGTGTCTACAAATCTAGCCACTAAAGGTGATGTCGACTGCGATGTAAGTGCATGAGCCGATATTATGGCAATGCAAAAGGTAAGTAAAAGAGATGCAAAAAGAATGACCACATTTATACGTAGAAGCTCGTTTTCCGCCATTGGTGAACAAGCAGCGAAACACTTTCTGGGTCAGTGTGCCGTTCGCTTTCTATAAGGGGGTACGAAGTACGTCGAAAGGGACGGGTCGTGAGTTTTAGAAGTGAAGCCAATCAAAGCTAACCCTAGTCGGTGCTCCATCGCTCCTATTTTCAAGGAGGGCATAATCAAACTCTAGAACGACATAAATATGTACGTCGCTTCTCAAATTAAGTGTGACATTGCTTATCTTTTCTTCTTTTGCATAACAATCGCTCTGAGCAATTATTCGCTAAAACAGTCGTTACGTCTGGAAATCTGCCCACTGAAAAAATACTGGCTCTGATGTAACGGTTCGAGACTAAGTTACATCAACAGAACATGAGCAGCGCACGTTGGAAGTGAACGCACACGCCTTACTTAGCTCTAACTTTTTATGCTTGAATACGTGAGCACAGTAAGTGTATTCCGAGTGGAATGAAGGTGCCGGGGCAAACGTTAGCAGCCTCCGCTTCAAGAGACAGCCCGACGCTGAGATTACAGTCGCTGCGAAAGGAGTTCGATTGGCTGTTCGTGATGTCTGTTCCTTTAATGATAAAACAAACTGAGAGCGACTTTGACAGAGATAAGTTTGAGAGAGTGAAGAAAAAGTGACAGACGCGGAGAGTTTTCGTGTAATTCAGAAACATTGTCAGAGGCGGAAGAACAAGGGAACTAACACATAAATAATGCCAACAAAAAACGCGCTAAGATTCAATTTTCTTTTTTTTTAATTTTGCGTACTTGCGGGCAGGTCACGCATCGTACAGCCTGCGTCCTTGGCCGATAGATGAGAGCTTCGCAAGCATATTGCGTTTAGCTCTATAGCAAAATATTCCCAGAGAAATTACGCTTTAGACAAAATGAGCAGTGAAGTTGTCTTATTTTCCGGGACGTTACGTTTCAGTATGCGAAATTAAGCAAGACCTTTTTGTTTTATTTCCGCAATATTTCTGAGAAAGAACGCAACATTTAGATGAATAAAGTGGCGTTGTCTAGTTGCTTAGCGAAGTAAACCAAATGAAATGAAATAAAAGTACAATAAACAAAAAATGAAAAATATAAAAAAATATTAAAGAAGAATGAAGTGCCAGCGAGAACGCCGTATATCAGGGGAGAAAAAGTGACAGGCATGAATTATTTTTTTTTTTCGATGAGCCTGAAAACGTGAACGTGAAAAGGGTTTGCAACGTGTCATCCACTCAGTGGCACTCGTTCATCCTTTAGAATGACTTTACTCACTGGCTTACAATTAGATCACGATGGACGCTTACATTCGTAATTCGAACCTTGACTAAATGCGATTCCAATACGCTAAATTGGACATTCGCGTTCTCTCGGGTTTGTGCCATCGTAGTAACTTGTCCTGGTGGCCTTTATGAAAGGGTGGTTCGTTCGTAATCGAAGCCATCAATAGAACGGTCCGCAATGACACGGCTGCTTATCTGGGTTGTCCAAATGTGTGGTTCATATAACAAGCTCCTACGCTCCCCGATGTCTGGCTATAGCTGGGTATCAGGAAAATAGAGCATGGCTGCACCCAGTTTGTATTTAGCTCACTCAGCTCAGCAAAACTGATAACAGCAAGTAGAGAGCAGATAAACTGGAAAAATTACTTAACATGTCACTTATTATGAAGGACATTATTCAACTTAGCTTGTTAACATTTGACTATCAATTCGTAAATCAGCAAGTGAGCGGCCTCATTTTACGCAAGCATGGATGCTGTTCTTTGTTTTCCTCGTTATGTCTCCACCGTTTTGTGCATGTTATTTTCATTTATTTATTTATTTATTTACTTATTTATTTGTTTATTTATTCGAATATGCTTGCTTGACACACACATGAAACGTGTCTATGTCTGCGGATGTGCTGGCTTCTTTGCAGGTGCACTTTGGTTGTTCCGGCAGAGCTTTTCTTAAGTTTGGCACTGTCTTGTACAACAGAAATAGCGCTATGAGCAGATAATGAAGTAATTGTGTGGAAACTTCAGGCAGATTTCTACTTGAATTTATCAAGTATATGTCACCTCTATCCTGCTGCTGTTACAGCCTCGAATATCCAGCGATACTGAGGCTTAAGAAATGGCCTAGCCAATTGTACATACCAATTGAACAATACCGTGAAACTTTAGCTGTAATTATGATTATTTTTTCAGCCTTCCCGAAGCATCGCGGCTCTGACATAAAATAGACGTTTTCCGAATATACATCAAGTTCTTTCGCTTGGGTGAATTTCAATAACCACGAGGCAAATCATTGATTTTCAAAGTGTCAAGAAAGGAAGGTTAAAAAGCATGAGCGTTGAGCCATTCATTGGCCAGAGAAAATATTGTTTTGTTAATAGCTATCACTCGCGCTGTGTTTCACACGCTCTCTGAATGCCTGATTAAAGGCAAAAATATCTTCCACCGACAATTTAGCAAGAGAAATTTTAAAGGTTGCTTGACTCTGCATCACAGTTTGGTTAATAATTGCGTACTTTCATCTTTCTTTCTCTCTCCTGAATGGTATTATTTGAATTTTAAATACTTTTGTCATCGTGTGATGTGTGAAATTAGACGGGAAGGTGGTGTTTTAAATCGCCGATGCTTATCATAATAACTTAATTAAATGGTAAAGAAATTAAAAAACAAAACAAAAGGGCACTTTCAAGGAAGACTAAGAAATTCATCGCCAGTGTTTATTCTCATGCGTTGATTTTTGCAATATATATCTGCTACTCATATTGGCTCGTGCAAACGGTAAATGGGCAAGCAGTGGGGCCAACTTGTGTTTAGAGTACGCATTACATTGTCAAATCAAGCACAAGAACAACCATGATAAATTTCAGACCTTTTATCTGCTGCGCGTTTTAAGAATTTGGTGTAAAACTATTGGTCACATAAAAATTAGGACAGTGACGTCGATGTTTCAAAAGGTCTCAAACGAGGGCAATCCACATGTGAAGGCTAATGATGCAAGTTGCTGATTTTTTCTCTGCCTATGTTCTTCTCAAGTACAGGGCACTCATGAATGCACGTGAGCGCTGAAGAATAAGTTTCGTTCCATTCGTGTCTCTAGTGATTGATTGATTGATTTGTGGGGTTTAACGTCCCAAAACCACCATATAATTATGAGAGACGCCGTAGTAGAGGGCTCCGGAAATTCCAACCACCTGGGGTTCTTTAACGTGCACCCAAATCTGAGCATACGGGCCCTAAAGCATTTCCGCCTCCATCGAAAATGCAGCCGCCGCAGCCGGGATTCGATCCCGCGACCTGCGGGTCAGCAGCCGAGTAGCTTAGCCACTAGACCACCGGGGCGGGGCATTTGTGTGCATAGTCTGACGATGAGATATAATGAGAATATCGGCATAGGAAAGGGCGAAGCCCTCACACAACTGGATCAGTGCCTACTTCAATAGTTACGTGTCAAAATGCACGAGTTATTCTTGCGATTTCAGACTAGCAGTAACCGATTTTCTTCTCCACTGCTAAACTTCATTATTGTGATTATTAAAAAAATCACGGCATATTTTCAGGGATAGAGTGATGATGAGTGGGGTGAAACGTACGTCAGTTTGTTCTTGCTTCAGTCCGTCCGTCTGCTTATCTGTCAGTCCGTTCATGCGTCCGTCTATCTAGTGCAAAGTCCAAGTACCGCCATCTCGCATTTTTTCATTATATATTCATCATAGAGGAGTACTACCATCCAGAGGACATTCCAAGGACTGAATGAGAGGTGGCTACCTACTACTACGATGACAACTACTACTACTATACCCATCGCGGACGCACGATCTACGGCATAAATGTCGTCAACGATTTAAAGTATACTTGGTACTCTAATAGTGGAGAACCTAGAAGCCGTCCCGTGGGCCTCAGACTGGCATGAATTTGACGTATGTGTTTAGAAAAAGCGGGTAACGATTTGAGTACTAGGTACTCTACTATGGGAGGACATAGAGCCGTCCCGTAGGCCTCATACTAGATGAAGCCCTGTTAAAAAGAAAATTGGCAGATCCTACGTACAGTGGGAATCGACGATATGCGAAGCACGAATGAGAAATGTTCATATGTCACTTTAAAATCAGCACAACGTTACGAGGCGGAGGTAAATGTTGCCGTACATGACTTCCGTGTCATGATTATCAAGTTTGGATGTGTCGTTTGCCTTCGTCATCTATTCACGTCACGTGATACCAAATTTAGTATATGTGGAGCTAGAGAAATGACACCGAGCACGCTATGAGCGTGGTATGTTGTCATGTTTTTACATGACACGCTTGTCAGGAATATCATGTTTGCATCAGTCCTAAATTTCGTCATCCGTTGGCGCCACGTAACACCAAAGCTGGTATATGCGGAGCTAGCGAGAAAGCCGCGAGCACAACATGAAGGGTCCAGTATACTCCAATGTAGCGTTCACGCGCGCGCACGTTGGGCAAAACGACGCTACGTTAGCAAAACGCGAGCACTCTATAGTCAGACGCCAGGCGTGACCAGCGTCCGTCGGCGCGGCCCGACGGCAACCGGTGCGAAATGTGACATGCCGAATTTCACATTGATGCGTTATTCAGACAACACTGCGTCTCCCACTTTTCGTGACGGAGGGACGCCGCACGCGCTAAAACGCGCATGCGTCAAAAATACGCAGTGCGGCGCGCGCCTGCGAGTATATGGCAAGACCGGCGCCTGGCGTGGCAACGCCGGCGTTACGTGACGAAATGAACGCCGGCGAGTACGCACACCGCGTCACGACGAAATGTATTGGCGCCTTGATAGTGGCATGTAGTTATGTTCTCAGATGAGATGCATCTCATAATTATTACGTTTTTACTAGTCACATACCTTCGTCCTTCATTGGCGTCACGTAATACCAAATTTGGCACATGTGAAGCTATCGAAACGGCCGCGAGCGTATCATCAGTGTGGCATGTAGTCATGTTGTTTCATAACACACATGTCGTGATTATCATGTTTGTATGTGTTATTTACCTATGTCGTCCGTTCGCGTCGCGTAATACCTAGTTTGGTACATGTGAAGCTTTAGCGAAACGGCCGCGAGCACATCATAAACGTAGCATGTAGTCATTTTGTTACATGACATGCATTTCTTGTTCATCATGTTTGCACCAGTATCGTACCTTCGTCATCCATTCAGTTCCCGTAATACCAAATTTTGTATAAGTGAATCGAGCGAAATGGCCGCCAGCGCATCATGACCATGGCATGTAGTCATGTTGTTTAATGACACGCATGTGATGATTATCATGTTTGCACCAGTAACGTACCGTCGTCATTCATTCGCGTACTGTAATACCAAATTTGGTATATATGACACTAGCGAAACGGCCGCGAGCGCATCATGAGCGAGGCATGTAGTCATGTTGTTACAAGACACGCATGTCATGATTTTCATGTTAGGGTCTGTCACTTCTGTTCACCATGCAATCATGCCATACAATACCAGTTTTGCAACATGCCTTGTGAACAAAACCACCGCAAGCGCTGCAGGACCATGAAATGTAAATCATTAATTTCATGACATTCATGTTATGACTAGTCAAATATGTTCTTCATACAGTCATGTTATGCCACACCAAGTTTGCTATCGATACCATAACTGAAACGGCCAGGAGAGCTAAAAGCCGTAGGCGGCTAGACAGATGCGCTCAAAGTCGCCGAAGTTCGCTAAGAAATGCCCCCCATTTAACAAAGGGGGGAGGGGAGGAACAAATGCTTAACGATTTCGAGTACTTCGTACTCAACTATGGGAGAGCATTGAGCCGTCCCGCTGGGGGGGGGGGGGGGTGGTTAGAAAAAGTGGGTAACGATTTAGAGTACCAGGTACTTTACTATGGGAGAGCATAAGCCGTCCCTACCATGACAAACTAGCTTTTAGAGCTGGTTTAGAAAAAATTTATTGCCACAAACGTCAATAACACTCAACAGAACATTTCCGTCTTAGACATACTCTAACGATGATGACAAGACAGACGTCATTTACATGAACATGGATATGAGATGACGTTGAAAAAACATTTACATTTGATGGTTCACACAAACACAACCACAAAATACTTCAAGAGCTGATTAGAAAAAATTTATTGCCACAAACGTCATTAACACTCAACAGAACATTTCCGTCTTAGACATACTCTAGCGATGATGACAAGACAGACGTCATTTACATGAACATGGATATGAGATGACGTTGAAAAAACATGTACATTTGATGGTTCACACAAACACAACCACAAAATACTTCAAAGTTAACAAGAGACAAATAAAACATAAATATGTACATTTTACTTCAAGAGCTAAGCACATTGGAAAATATCCACGCATATCGACTAGGTTAATTCTGTGAGGGCGAAGAAGCGTGCGTCGGATCGTGACCTTTTATTTTGTTCTGCTTAACCACTTTTCATTTTGTTCTTGTGAACATTTTGTTTGGTCACAAGCTTTGATTGATGGGTGGGCGAACGTAGATGTTCTTGCGGCGTGGTGGGCTTTTATTTTGTTTGTTCTGGTTAACAACTTTTTGATAACCATTTGTTGTTCACACAAGTTTGGGTTTCTACAGCTGCTGTTGCCACCGGGCGGTGGTTTATGGTCGGATGCACATTGCGCGGTCTAACACGAAAACCAAACAACCATAAAATCCTCACTGGAAAAGGCGTGGAAAGTGAATACACACAAGATTCAGGAAGTGCGCTGGCTATTCGAGGCGAGATCGGGCCCCATCCCGCGCAAGTGTGGATAACCGGTCGACGGCGCGTACACAAATACACGCAGTGGCGCTTCGTTGCGTGTGGTCTGATAAAATGCGTTGACTACAGTTTATTCTTATATGTATCCTCTTCTCTACTGAATCGGTGCACGACGCCTATGCAACGTTAACATTACCCGCGAGTAAAGCGCATTCTGCCTTTCATAGGAATGCTCACTCTGGGTGACTCTTTTCATGCTTTCGCTCTAAATCACGCCTTTGCTTTGCCGTTTGTGCATGGTTAGCTTGTGCTCTGCGTGCTACGCACTGCAGTAAAGTGACTAAACTACCCATTTACATTCTTGTCATCATTTTACTACAAAAAAAGAGAAAGAAAGGTCGTAGAAAGCCCGCGTATCATTGCGATTAGTTCAGTAACACCGTTCGAACCTTATATGCATATGATTTTTTTTCTCTCACTATGTTCACCATTAAATGTGGGACTGCCGAAAAGTTTAGTTAGGAAAGCGTAGTGGCCGACAGTGCTTTGCTCTATACTACGTTTACCACGTGCATGCACGTGGCCTAGCACTAATAAAAATATAAAAACCTTATACGACAGCTCAGCAGAAAGCTTTCATCGATGGATTACATGCCTCAAGACAGGGCTCGGTGTAGCACGTCCTGCCTTCACTTTCTCTCTTCTATGCCACTTTTTCTATTTACTGGCACTGTCTTACGTTTTTTCAAGAGAAGCGAATCTGCTCAGAAAAAAAAAATGACAGGCCTGCGTTGAGACAGGCCTGCATGGTGGCTATGGTAGTTTAACGTGCATACCTGTACAGCTACACATCTGGCTACTGGAAAGATGACATTAGGTTGTTGATGGGGCTACTCGAGATGATTAATTCTGGCACACACGTTTTTTATTGATGATGAGGCTGCTGTCAGCTAATATCTAAAATATATAGAGCCTGTTGTTATTAAGTATTGTTACGTTTAGAAATGTATTTATACCGGTAGACTTGAAGGTGTTATGCACCGGAGGCCTATCTCGCTAGCCGAACGCCCTCTTCTCTAATCTGCCTTTTCCCCGCAACCCAGAGGCTCATACCCAAATCAAATATGCAGTAACAATACCCTCCGCGCAGACTAAGCCCTCCGGGCGAGTTAAAGTGTCTCTCTGGGAATATAGCGCTTCAAACGTGCTGTATTGACAAGTTCAGACTTTGCAAACCGTCGGATTTTTGAACGAAGACGTGCTATGCGGTAATTTAAATCGCTTATACGGTCTAGAACAACATATGGTCCCGCATAGTGCGCTAGCAATTTTTAACACAACACGTTTTATATTTGGCGTCACAACAACACGAGGTCTCCGCAATTATACGTCACGTGTCGACGTTGACGGTCAAAACGTGTCTTCGAGCGATCTTGCGAAGCGAGGGTGCGCAGGTAAGCAAGACGTCGGGCTTCTGCACGGCAGGCGATTTCGGATATACCACAATCATGGTGGTCCAAAAACGGGAAGATGGTATCCAGGGCATGACGAGGTGGTCGAGCACACAGAAGAAAGAACGGACTGTAGCTGGTAGTTTCATGCTGTGCGGTGTTGAATGCGTAAGTGATGAAAGGTAGCACGCCGTCCCAGTTCTTGTGATCTGCTGCGACATACATAGAAAGCATGGTCGTTAGAGTCTTGTTTGTTCGTTCCGTCAAACCGTTTTTTTCGGGATGATATGGCGTAGAGTGCCGAAAACTTGAAGCGCATAGACGAAGCATTTCTTCCGCCACGTCTGCAGTGAATTGTCGCCCACGATCACTGATAACAATTTTAGGAGCTCCATATTGTAGAACCACAAAACGCTGCATGAATAAACACACTTCAGCTGCAGTTGCCGTTGGTATAGCAGCTGTCTCGACTATCCAGCCATTGCCTTTATCCAGCGATTGCCATTAGAAGACCTTGGAAGGGGCCCTAGAAGGTCAATACCAACTTGCTCGAATGGAGCCCAAGGGGGCGGAATAGGATGTAGTCGCCCTGGAAGAGCAATGGTAGGGCGCTTGCAGCGTTGGCACTCGTTGCAACTAGAGACGTACTGTTCCGTCATCTGGCGCATTTTCGGCCAGTAAAATCTTTCTTGAAGCCGGCAAAGAGTTTTCTCTGTGCCTAGATGGCCGAACGTTGGTTCATCATGCATAGCCTGCAAGACGGAAACGTGAAGACTCTTCGGAACCACGAGAAGATATCGTAAGCCAGTCGTAGCAAAGTTCTTTTTGTACACAAGCTTGTCGCGCATTCAGAAGCGAGTCACCGACAATGTTGACTCGGTAGGAAGGAGTTCCTGTATGGTGCGGTCCCTTTGCTGCTCAATCTTGAAGGCATTGGTATAAGGAAATGGCAGATCCAATGACGCGATGTAGGTGTCCAAGTTTCCCGCGTCACAATCCGTCAATGGAAGCGGCAGTCACGAAAGACAATCTGCATCAGCGTGACGACGGCCACTTTTATAGAAAACCGTAAAGTCGTATTCCTGCAGACTCATGATGTTGAAAAAAAAAACGGGCGTGGCCGAGAGGTAGAACACTCTACTGCCACGCACAAGGCGTGGGTTCTAATTCACCCAGTGGACGTGAGAGAATCCTGCTAGGAGCTGTTTATTTTTCTTCTAAATTAGAGCAGTAGTTGTTGCGGACACCGGGGGTGGTGGCGGCGGTGGACTAAAGCTCCACACGTGTCCCGTGTTGTTATCTCATAACAGCTTGCGCTGTAGAACAGCGCACCCCATCGATGTCGGCTTTTTTCGGCGAGAGGTGCGCTTAAACAGTAGAGTGAACGTCCCCTGCACCTCCATTGCTTCACTGTCTGCTGGTTTGCGCCAAGGTTGCGCCAAACGAAGAAACGAGCCCTCAACATTTTCCTCTTTTATTCACTTATAGTGAGGCTCCCGTTCTCGCAGTCTTGGTGCCTTCTGGTCGTGTGCGAGGGCGAGCTCGTTAGTCAGCTGTCCACTCATAAAGCTATCACGTGCTACGTGACGTCATTTGACAAACAGAAGTATTCCACACTCGCCGTCACAGCTACGAGTGGTGCCGACTAACGGTCTCACATTTGTGCCCACGTAAATACGCGACAAGTGGATGAGAGTACCAGAGGACGATGGTGTTTATGGCTTGATTGGCAGAGTGGCGGGTGCGTCATCCGAAGGTTTCATGTTCGATTCTTGCCGGCGATAAGTTGTCTTTTCATCTCTTTTACTTTCTTCCACCTGTATCACACCTACTAGAATACAATTTAAAAAGTACAGTTAATGTCTCTTAAACCTTTTATGGCATCATCACCTGCTGGTTTTTTGACGTTCCTTCCATAGCCCCACAGCCATTGTCCGGGAGCAACTGCCCTAGCCTTGGGCCATTCGTGCGACAAAAGAAAGCCCCCCCCCCCCGCCCGAGACGCGATCAGTGACTGCCCTCTCATGTTTTGATTATTGATTATCACAAAAAAATATTTGTGTGGGTCGACGTTATTGCCCTTGGATTTATTCAGAACATCACAACGATGGCATAAATGTGTCTGGGGTGTTCATAGGATCATTACCCCAATAAAAGACAAATAGTCACTGGAAAAGCTAAAAGGGGTACATGCAAGTAAAACGTCCATTCGACTAACGTAATAGCAACATAATCGTATGCATAATTTTCCGCAGGCTTTTGGTATAGTATTTATTGAAATGATTTCCGAAAGCTTAAGGGATGAATGATCCTATAGCACTACCACCAACACCACCATTGTCATCACTATCATCATCGTCGTCGTCATTATTGTAGGCAATTAAGGTAGCCGAAGAAGTCCTTTTCCACCAGATATTCCGTTAACTCTGCCCTGGATTATATGAGCCATTCAGACTTTCAATCAATTTTTGTTTGCGAAATATTCACCTTAGTTGATACGTCAACAGAATTAATTAGTGAGGCTGTTGCACGACCAAGTTTACTGGTTCTTAAAGTTAAATGTTTGTAACCCAGTCGGTCGGTTCCCATAGCACAATCATCCAATTCATCACTTTCAGGTTCACAATAAGCCACCAGAAAAAAAATATATATACCAAAGAGCTTCCACGCAACGGCACTAGAGGCACCCGTAATCACTGAGCTGCAGCCGATAATGGAGTGGCAGAACGTGCTTATCCGCCGTTTACACCCCTTGTCACGCTTCTGTACGTATCGAGGACAAAAATGAAAAAAAAAGAAACGAAGTATGCTGCGTGACTGTTACCCCAAACATTTAATATATTGCGAGGGCGGTGTCGCATTTTTTTTTTTTGCCGCTTCTTATAAGGGCGGTGTGAAGCGCAGTTACATGTTCTCTGCACGCCTTCAACTTTTCAACACCGAGAAATGAAATGTGTCCCATTAGAAAAGTTTGCTAAATGCAGTAAAAAAAAGAAAGCTGGGAAAACACGTTTCATTTACATAGCAAGAAGATGATTACGTGCGTGCTGACATAGAATAAAGCAAAACAATATAGCGAAATAATGAAAATTGAAAGCAGGGACAAGTTTAGAAGGAGGATGATAGGCGCCTAATTATTATAATCTTCTGCACAAGAGATGCGGTACTTTGAAAGACGTGCACTAGAAGGCTTTGTATGACCGCTGTCACCCGTCGGCGACAGCGCTGTCACTTCGTGAGCTGCTGCTAGAAGAAGCTTTGTTTGTTTTGAATTTTTATGTCACAGGTTTCTGTAGGCAGCAGCACCGTCGGATGAGCTTAATGAATATGAGTGACTTCCAGTGTCTTTTAACTAGAAGTACCCTTCTAATGGCGTTGCTCAACCACCTCTTGGGGTGAGGTGTCCTGGCAATCCTATAGTGTCAATATATGGTATTCGCCTATACGACTCTCCTCTAAGAAGGGCCAAGTTTAGGTACCGAAGCAGACTTTAATTAACCGCGTGAAGAGGTGGTGTAGGAACACCCACAAAAAGGTCATATTTAAGGGTCCAGACCGAGATGAAATAAAAATCACCACCCAGTCACAGCTTTGAAGCGCTGTCACTTGGACTATGTTTCTGCACTGCATTGTTATTTTTTCTCACTTTCCAAGAGAAACTTGTTCTGGGATAACAATTTGGATTGTGGTTGCGGCGGAAGCGTTTTACGCGAATAATCCGGCGCCCACGAGGGCAAAGAAATGCGGACATAGAAGTTGCCCATATCACAACGGTAATAATACGTGTAGTTGCGTACACCGTTTTAAAATAATTGATGCTCTGTCGATCGCTGGCTTGTCGACGATCAGCCTTTTCGGATGTGGCTGTCTGATCTGTTACAGAGGTTACTTATCATTTTACGTTGTCACATTTCGTTGTGGCCTGGATGTGTACGCACGACTTTCGTTGTTGCCCGTAGCAACTGCAGTGTTGCGTAACTAAGCACGCGAATGAAGGTGAGATTTTCTGCTTACAAGAAGAAAAAAAATCACAGAATATCCACGGAGTGAATGAAGATGAGTGGGGCGAAGCGTCCGTCAGCCCGTCCGTGCTTCCATGCGTCCGTTCGTTCTTGCTTCCGTCTGTCCGCGTGACCATCCGTGCATCCATGCATGCATCCGTCCATCAGTCCATGCGTCCATCCGTCCGCGAGTCCGTCCATCCATCTGCCTGTCTGTCTGTTCGTGCGACCATCCGTCCGTACATCCGCGTGTCTATCCATCCATCCGTCCGTCTGACAGCCTGTCTTACCGTCCGTCCGTGCGTCCATCTAGTGAACACTCCAAGTACTGCCATCTCCCATCTCGCATCCCTTGTGGCACATACCTGCTCTAGAGCGGGTATGTGCCACCGGTGGCTACGTACATACATACATACATACATACATACATACATACATACATACATACATACATACATACATACATACATACATACATACATACATACATACATACATACATACATACATACATACATACATACATACAAACAAAAGATGGACAGACTCACGCCTTAAGGAGCTTCGCCCCTAAAACTAGGAGAGAGTATTGTGCAATGATAGGTGGAGCACGTGCGCACATCCTTGGCCCTTTATTCCCAGTAAATGAAGGGCTCCTGATGATTTTTTGAGAACTTCAGAATGCGAGTGGTAACGAAGCTGGACGTTGCCTTGACCCTGGGCAGATCTCAAGAGTCACATTCATCCTGGCTAATAGGTAGCATCTCCAATGTCGAGTTATATAGAAGAGTTTTTTTTTCATAGCACCTTGACTTATTTTCTGCGTCCACACTGCAGGGAATGGTACTGCATGTGGTTTATATCCTGCGGGACAAGAGAAAAGTGGCTTGCAGAACTGAAGACTGCAGTAACAAAGAGGCAGCTGGTTAATTGGGGCCGCGGGGTTCTCCCCACAGAAGTACTACTGCTGAGATCAAGTGTGTCGCGTTCTTTTCCTGTTGTTTGGCCAGTGATAGAAAGGGCTCGTTGATAAGAGGAATAATTGATGTTTGTGATTGACGAATTGTTTGGATGTCTCTGTCTTCCTTTCAAATTTCTGCCTCGCTTTAGCTAAATAAACCTACCAAAAGCTAAGCTCAGGACAGTTTTTTTGAAGCGCACGCTGTGAACATCAAACATATGACCCAGCCAATAGGCTAGCCAGGCAGTGTCTAATCTAAGAAAGAGTGTACGTTGAATAGGCCGTGGAGATTAACAAAGAGAAATTCAACCTATTCACTTGTGACTACAATAAAAAATGAGCCCTCGTTTTTCTTCTGTAGTTTTCCTATCAGTAAACCAGAAAAATAAGAGATAGTAAAATAAATAATCTCATTCTACTCCATTTTAACGCTATAAACAAATGTGCAAAAAAACATAAACGTGCTATTAAAACGTGATTTTTTCTGGAACACAATTACAGCTAAATATGAAAAGTTTGTTCAGCATGATCCGTAACATATGCACAGTCATTTGTCTTAATAATAAGTTCTCGCTGATTGCTTTATTGAGTTTGAAACATATTTGTGAGCTAATTGTCGGCGCCAGCTACACTACTTAGGTGACAAATTGCTATCTTCAAGAATGAAGGAAATTAGAGTCTGAATAATTACCTGATAATTAAGCCAGTTTCACAAATGTATGACTGCATTCGATACTATAATACTGCTCATGAGCTCATGTTTCAAGGATTATAGGCTGATTTTCTACATTCGGTGAGATGCATTAAATCCCCCGTGTCTGTCAATACATTTAATCAGGCCCTTTGACTATCATAAACATGTGATAACACATAGTGCTTGAAAAGGATAGTGCACAAGGTTTTATGTTTCCATCACGTGTTTGAAAACACAAACACAAATATAGCAGCAGAGATTGTACTTAAGTTAGGTAGTATTGCCGTTTGGGCCATCTATACCGCGAAACGTTGAACAGTCGTGATCGTTTAAATGGAAAACAAACAAAAAGCAACAATCCTGATGATGAAAAAGTTGACAGCATATTGATTGATATGGGGGGTTTAACGTCCCAAAACCACCATAGGATTATGAGAGACGCCGTAGTGGAGGGCTCCAGAAATTTAGACCACCTGGGGTTCTTTAACATGCACCCAAATCTGAGCACATGGGCCTTCAACATTTCCGCCTCCATCGAAAATGCAGCCGCTGCAGCCGGGATTGGAACCCGCGACCTGCGGGTCAGCAGCCGTGTACTTTAGCCACTAGAACACCGTGGCGGGGAGTTGACGGCATATCCACGGAGTGATCGATGATGAGTGGGGTGAAGCGTCCGTCCGTGAGTCTCTCCATGTGTCCATCCGTCAATCCGTCCATCTCTCTGTTCGCCCACCCGTCAACTATCCGAAATCGTCAACTATACAAAAAATCACTAACGCCGTCTAGTGATATTATTTCCAAGAAATACACACAACGCCATCCAGTGTATGAGAAGGGAGACGCTACTGGGTCCGCCAGAGGGGCGAGGAATTGCCTTAGATCATAAGGAGCTTCGCCCCTAAAAATGGCGCTTCCTTAGTTTACATCATATTGTCACGGGGAATATTTATTCACCGAGAGCTGGTCTTGCTAACAGCTTAGAGAGCGCACAGTCATGCAGGCCAAGGGGAGAAGCTCGAGAGTCCAACCCACAACAACCACGTTGTCGTCTTCTTCATTTGGGTGCCAATTCAGCTCTGTCGGGGCGACAGTTCCATACATGTATCAATATGTATGTATGATAACATGGCTGACATAAATGGTGGTATTCTATGAAAGCATACTATGCGAGTGGCATGTTGCCAGCCTTTACAGCAGTTTCTGCTTTTCGTTTGATCTGAGTGCTTCAAGCGATTTGTAATGGTTACTAACCATAGATACATACACCTTGCCTGGAAGGATGCAGCGACGACTGTGTAGAAAGTGCGGATCGAAATAGCGATGCGGTACACACCCGTCAAGGGAGAGGGTAGAAGAAGAGAGAAAGACAGGATAATTAAAAGGCAGGAAGCTTGCTAGACTTCTCCACCAAGCCATTCTGTAAAATCAGACAGTCGGAGAGAAGTGGACCGCAGATCTGGGGCGTCAACATTTGCACGAACACAACACGATGTGACCTCGCAGGGCGTGTGTTGGCGGGAACGTGCGTCTTATTAAAAGGCATAGGAATAGCTGTATATTTTTAGTGGAATCTTTTATACATGTTCTGTCTTAACATGCGTGAAAAAAAAAGATCTGACATCCAATGGCTGAAAGGCTGATCGCCTACGTACGCCACACCAAAACCAAGCTCATCAAGTTCGATTATCACTGGTTAATTCTCACCCTGTCAGCCCCCCCACCGCATGCCTTCTCAAGAGTCTGGCCGAGGGGAGATCTCTTGTGGCTAAAGAAAACAAAGGCAGATTTCATGTATCATGCGAATTGATGTTATGCGAAGCATGCGGAGAGAAGGTGATCGTCATGCAATCTTCTTTATTGGGGGAGGCTTTAGGAATTGACGCTTAAGATATGTACAAATGTACGCACAGACATATATTGAACAGTTGTATATGTTCATATAAACAGTTATTTACAGTTGCGTAGTGATGCCAACAGCAACATGCGTGTTACAAACACCAGAAGCCTTAGGCTGATGTGTAGTCATCTGAAGTGCTTGTGCTTGCGAGGATGGTATTCCTGCATAGCGCTACGCATCTACTTCAGTGAATCAATGTTAACCAGACGTGACGCACCTGCCATAGGGGTACATATGTGATGTTTACAAAATTAGATAGCCAGCACTACAACTACATTTCACGTTTCTCGAACATTACGGCCACACATATGGGCCCGGATTCACAAAACTCACTTACGAAAACATTTTTGCGCAAGAGAAATTTTGTAGCGTAAGTCAATTCACGAAACGAAAAAAACGTCGTAAGAGGCCATAGTTGTCACATCGGCCGCTGCAAATAAAGCGCGCTGTGACTGCCCGGGAACATGTCAGCGATGGTGATGCAGTTGCTATATTTGCTTACGTCACCGAAAAGTGCTCGTAAGTGGATTCACGAAGCAAAATTGTGCGTAAAAACAGCATGGCTGAGAGAAAATCCTAAGAGTGGTCCGGACCACTCTTAGGAACAATGTGGCTACTTAGAACCTGCTGCCGCAGTGGTATACTTTGGTGCCCTGGCTGGTTTTGAGTTAATTCACGCCCATTAAGGGCTGCCTGATGACTGCTGGAGCGTTTTTATTTCTTTCTGCGCTTTGAGCTTCGCGTGTTGTTTCCCTTGTACGCAGTGGATGGGGTTGACAACCACCATCGTCCAATAAGTTCGAAGTCGCAGTCATTGAAGAATTCTATTGGGCGTCAATGGCATAAAACTACGCATGTAAAGATTTGTGGTTGGATGAAAACCAATGTGATACGTGAATGGTCGGTGCATTCGAACGCGACATGGCATAGGATCAACCTTATTTGTTATGTTGTTGTGTTGCGCCCCATCTCATCCAATTAAAAGTGCGACTCGAGATCCTTACCTCATTGGTGGAAATTACCACCGAAGAGGTTAATGGGAGCACATTCTTTGCACGCTATTGGAAATAAAAATGAGCGGAAGTTTTCAGTGAGTGGTTCCTAAAGTGTGTGCTCTAGTGTACTTTCATTGGCTCTAACTATCCAATGGTTGCGATCTCTGAAATACAGCTGTCGATACACTTTGCGACGATCTGGAACAAAGCGTACTTTGTAAACCAAAGCGTATTAGGGGTGCGCGTGATTACGCATGGAACTACAAACAAATCATGCATCTTCACCTTCACTGTTCAGACACCGATATGTACCGTGATATTATGGCAAGCAATCGGAATGAAATGACCCTAGTAACTTTGTGAGACACCGAAAATATGCAAACACTCACGATTCTGGAGCAAACCTTGGCTGAATTCATCCCTGCGTCAATTACCAGCCATTTAACTTGGCGCACGAACATCATTCAAAGGTAGAGCGAGCCACTGACATGTATTTTGTGCGACGTAGCGACCACTTGACCTGAGAATAATAGCGTTGCGAAGGCGAATCCCCTGTCGCATGCTCTGATCGAAGCAGACGACAAACGCCAGCAGACGACGGCTTGGCCGACAGGCACAGCTTGTGATTGGTTGTGAAGCAATACCCTCTACATCAGCTAACTCCGTGACGTTGCCAAAACACTTCTTTCCTCTGGCACGCCTGTCCTGTTCGTCATATCACCCCCCTCGCACATAAGAGAAAATTTTGTCACGCCGTGAAAATAGTGCAAGTACTTTCTAAGAGCTCTCTTATCATCTTATGTGCTGCGCAGTTGTCGAAAACAACAAGGCGTCGTAAACAGCATATCGGTCGGTGCGACTTTCAGCAAACGCTTCTCGCACGAGTTACTTCAGCGTTTGACCGGATGTGTTATGATTACAGCAGCTCTTTCGGTGCGTGTAAGCAGTACGGAAAGCTGTGGCAGTGCAATGGTGTACGGTGAAGCGCAGCGAAGCCTGTGCGTCGGTGCAGTTATCAAGCGGGGATCGGCGTCGATGTATCGAGGGCAACTAGCACTCGAGAAGCCTGCAATGTGTGTTTGTGTGCCGGTAACAGTTCGTTCGCTTGACTTTCCAGTCTCTCAGTTTGGTGCTGTGCGACATTTCGGATTGACAGTGTTTTGACACGTTACTTGAGTGACCCCAAATACGTACGGAAACGTATGAACTACGCGCTCGGTTCTTGCTTCGCCACTAGTTAGCCCGTACGCTTCTATTTACTTGAGAGCAATGTACTGTTCGGGAGTGAAACGATGTTCGTTGTGAACAGTGGTGCTGTGTTGACGTTCCAAGACTTGTGAACAAGCTGTGCTCGTGTGACCGAAAATTGAAAGACAGCGTTGATAACTGTTTTGCCCTGCGAAGTCGTGGTGGGGCAGCTTGGCGCTTTTGTTTGTTAAGTCGTCACTTCTCCTTTTTGTGATAACCATAGTCCTAGCGCTGTGATGTGATCAACCAAAACTGCGAGATGCTACTTTCTGTTGTGGATCGTGTTACTTTGGAAGCGCGCCTAGACTGTTCTTCGGTAACAAATTGAGAGTTCTATGTGGCAGCGAGAGCCCGTGAACGTCAAGCTTCCCTCCAGCCCCCCAAAAAAGCAAAGATTTCACCGGTGCCTTGCTTTGGATGAAGTTGTAGGCCAATATCGCATAACTACAGGTTTCCGAGTTTGTCTGGCCATCGTTTTGCACGGCACTAGAGCCTTGACAACAGCCGGTCATGACCAGTTCTTACACTTTATCAATGGACGTGCACACCTGGCCAGCCCTTCATTGCTGTCATTGGCAGCTTCCAGTCTGCAGATGCCCTTTGCCTGTTGGCCGTACTTGGTTCCTTATGACACCGACGGCTACTAAATGCTGCCATCGGTGAGTTCACCTTGCAGAACTAAATTTCACCGGTGCTATAATTCACGCAGTTCTATAACGTGTGCAAGTTTTTAAGCCCATCAGATTTAATGTTTCTCTATGGTAAGTTGAAGCATGAAAAATTTACTACTACTGTTATATACATACATATATTATGGAGCAAATACATAAAACGTTTTTTTGTGATTTGATACAAGTGAGCTCTTGTTTGATTATGAGGTTGGGCCTGTCAATTGACCACGTTTGATAGTTGGAAAGTTAATGTGAATTTATTTTTCAGGAGCCAGGTTGCACTTAAAAAATTTATGTTATTTTGGAAAATTAGTTCTATAGATGATTACCACTGTGGTAGTACTATACTTCAGTAGGACATATATATTGCGGTACGTAAATTTTACATGAGGCTTCAGTTTATTTCAAAGTGATTATAGCAGATTTTGGTCACTTTGACGAAGTGATAGCTTCCTCAAATAAGCATTAGAAGTGAGTGCTTTTAATGATTGTTTTTAAATATCTCGTTTTTGGCTCTTCACAGATCGCAAAGATTGGTTTGTTAAGGTCCTGTGATTGGTTTGTTAAGGTCCTGTGATGCATCGGTTGCACATTCTGGCACATCAATCCTAATCATTGCTTGGAGCACCTGTACAAAAATAGGAAGGACACGTTCTCTCTAACCGTGCAAGCCTATATCACTGCTGGGACTGTTATCATTCAGCGGATGTGGCGTGGAAGCATGCATGGCAGCCTCATCTGGAAGGACTGCAATCTGCTTGGGAGCTTCGAGGGCACAAAACTGCCTAACGGCTGGCTGCAAGGTTAGTTTTTCTTTAATACATACGATTACGTGAACACCACTTACTGTGCACAAATTGAAAACCCAAGCATGGTTGCTTTCAGTGGATACCTGTAATATTCTTACACATAATTCTTATTCAACATTTATAGAACTAAATTGCAAGATAATTGAGAATCTTGAAAGCTGAAAGCCTGCAGCTTATGATTGAAACTCCAATAATCTGAGACTCAAAAGCTTGTGCTTTGAAACGAGCACAAATACTTTGATTCCTTATTGAGCTCTCGAGCTTGTGACTCCCTCTGTAGATCAAGTGCTCTGGAAGGAAATAGCAAGTGGGTGAAAATTGCCTGGCTGTTCACAACTTGCAAGAAGAAAGACCTATTGAAGAAGCCTCAGATGACATAGGGCCAGTAACTGCATCTTTTTACCTAATGTAGCTTTTTCTCTCTCAGTGCTGTCGCTTGTGTTTCAGCCGAACATGTTCACCACGATTGCATAGTGATATATATTTTTCTACAAATTGTACCTGACCTAAGTATGCATTGTTGATCTCTAAAGGTGACGTTCAGTGTGTTTCAAAGCCATGGCTTCTCATTTCTCTGTCTGTGGCTAGCCTATTTCAGCAGCAGAGCGATGCAGCTAGCACACATGCAATCCAAGTCATGGAGCGCTCCTTTGGTGTTCTGTGCAGGACACAGCATATCCATCCGGCAAGACACTGGTATCAACAATAATGGTGAGTGTTGGTGGCACCTGCAGGAGCCCGTTGTGTTTGTTACGTATGATTATTTCCCCTGATGAAGTGCATTTTTGAAAGGTTTTCTTCATTTAGAATAATAGATGTCAGTAACAAGCACACTCATAATCCACAAGTTCTTTGTGTCTTCTAGACTGCCCATTAGCCCCTATATGCGGTATGGTGAGCTGGCTATGTTAGACAGCCTTAAAGTTATCAACATTGGCTGTTGTGTTGCAATGCAGTCTAACTTGTGTTTCTTAGTGAACTTATTTGTGGTCTACTTCTCGCACCTAGTGTAAAGTCGAAATAAAAAAAACTCTATTGGCTTTTTATGCCTGTCAGAAGTTTCATGCCTTCATCTATAACATTGTGGTTTTGCTCTTGTATCATATTAAATATATTTTCAGCCTTCACTGTTTGTGTGTGTGTGTGTTGAGGCTTGTCATTGGCTTCTGAAAATACAATATCTGTAAATATGAGCACATAATTGACAACTATACACTCTTGCATGTAGCATGGTTGTAACAATGATCTGTATTTTTCTAAGTTCCAGCAGTAACAAGGGGTTCGGTGCTCTACGGTCATGTACAGTGTATCAAGAACAGAGCACAGAAGACCAACAAGTATAAAGAGACTGCCAGTGACTGTTCTCTTGCTCAAAGTTTACAACAGCAGAAAGAGCACATTGTGATGTCAGGAGCAGCTGCTGCTTAACTTATTAGCAGTGCATTATTCAGCAGTTCCTTTCCTTGCATTCGTAATTATTTAAATTTTGCATGGAAGATACCAAACTATGACACTAATTTGAAGGCTTCTGTAGTGTTAGTGGGCAAATATTTTTGAGCTGAAGTTTTTAACATGTGTGTTAAGTGCCTGCGTGCCTCTACATTTGCATGCCAGAAATCACAGCATCCATGGTCACCAATGGTAACTGTGTTTGCATTCTTTGTAGTACAAGAAGTAAAGCCATGGATGCAGTAATTATGTACTTAGTCAATGTAATCCTTCAGTGTACACTCATTTGTATAGCACCAATGATGCCATGAGTGTATAAGCTCTGGGAAGTGAATCTATGTGCATTATTTTATTTGAAAGGAAGAGGATCATCACTACTCCTAGCATATCTTAACAGTAGATTTTAGTGCTTGGGTATTATCCCACTGCCTGTCCGTCCTTCAACAGTCAACTTATCTACTGTGTAAGTGTAGCATTTTAAAAGTATACTTCGCTCGGATAGGTTTGTTCATAATGAAATGCAAGTGACTTATCATCTATGCAGCTCTACTCAGACTAGAAATAAAAGTGTTTATTTTAATATGTAGCTATAGCATGCATTCACTTGTGTTTTTCTAGGTGCCTGTACAATTGTTTAGCCCTACAAAAGTGCTGGTATACTCTAATATTGAATCTGGCATCTTAAAATAGTTTGTTAGTGGAAGTAAGAATGTGTTTACAACCAATATTACTATCCTCAGATGAACTGTGAAAACAACGTGGAAATTTATTTACAGTTTTTGAACGTTGTGAAGGCAAATGTTGTTATGTTCTTTTATTGTGGTCCCTGTTTCATGCAAATGACACATAATTACTTTGCAGTGGCATAGTATTAGTTGTTATTTTACACATATGTGCTGAGCAACATTGCAGTTGAGGCCAGCAGCAAGACATACATGCAGTGCACTGGAGCATCACCTCACATAGTGTACAGTCTTTGCCCACCAGTAAACTCAATATTTTTCAAGCGGACTAATAGGCAGCTGTATGGGAACTGTGTTGGTGTGCAAACTTTGAAGTCTTCTTGAGGAGTGTTTTTCATAATTTTTGTCCAAGTGAAGTAGCTACCCAAGGCCACAACTGGTGGGAGTGTGGTGGTTTCCTCTCTCCAAAAGCACTCCTACCAGCTGCCTCAATGTTAGCATGGGGTGAATTCACGAACTGGAAAAATAATTGGTCTTTGTTTTCTTGGCCGAAAGAGTCACTTCCACCGTTGAGCCACCACGACGCGCCAGAATAGAAACCTTTAGCTAAATAAAGTTGATTCTACTTTTGAGAAGTGTTTCGGGGAAACGAAATGGCACCTATAGCTGTCAATATAAACATTGTTTGCACCAAGGAGCTTAGTAGCTTATAATTGTATTATTCATGTATTGTCTATAATTCACTCGCGCTGTGCCAACTTTCAGCCCAAGTGTCCTAACATGCTTTGTTAGTGGGTTGTGAATGAGCCAAGCTATGTAAATAAACAGAGTGATATTGCAGACATGTACAAAATATTGATGCACAGCCCTTTTCTTTAGCATGACATTGTCAATGGCTTTATTCTTATGTTTTTTATAAAAACTGCTTGTCACTGGGCAGCAGCGGAAAACTATGCATCAAGCTTTTGCGAGATGGTTCGAGAAACACCGTGTTCAGACATAACAGTGCCGGTGGATTTCTCTCGTAAGTTACTTTCTGTAGTATATTCAAAATGAGTGTATTAGAATTGTTGCTTTATAGCCATTCATTTTATTATTTACACCTGAGTGTATGTATGTATGTATATATGGATGTACATATGTATATGTGTGTGTGCGTGTATGTATGTATGTATGTATGTATCTTTTAAATGAGAATCCGTTTATCATTGGTGAGTAATTTTGGTAATGATTTGGCTGAATTTGTTTCTAGTTATTTCTCCTTTGAGCCATTATACATTTCAATTTGTTTTGTACTGCATAAAAATAAATGTAACCTTACACAGAATATGTGTGTTCAAAAAGTTGTTTCATTTACCAACCTACAGTCATGGGCAAGAAATTGGGTAAAATGGAACGAACCTGCGAAGATTAGTTTACAGCATAGCTACTCTACATGGCATATCTCGTACACATTGCGTTGGTTGAATATGTCGATTTCAACCTTTTAATTTTAATCAGAATAAGCAAGCTATCACCCGTGGTTGTATATGTGTGTGACAATTATGGATACTGTGATACCGGTTCGCAATGACAATTAAGGTCACAAACCTAGTCAAGCTGAATACACGAGTTTTGTCCATGCACCTTTCATCTGCACTGAAACTGTTGTTAATAAAAAATAAACTTCAGCATTTAGAAATTTATTCTAGTAACCAAAAGCAGGGTATCTCTTTATCACACAAATCAAATTGCCATTGTTCTGTTCCATTCTGGACAATAGGGGACCTTCTCAGCAGAACTCGATTAACTGCTATAGTTCATTTTAACCATTGACAGCGACATTACACTGAAGCGTGCAGCATGACAAATAGCGGGAGAGAAGACACAAACTAATCACTCTGTTTGCGTCAGCTCTAACTGTCCGTGCTCTTTGGTCTTGCTGCATGTGATGATGCCCACCAAATTAGCACGAAAGCGTGTCCCTACAAAGGCAGTCAGCTTGGCTGCAAGCAGTTAGCTCACTGCATGTGTAGATTTTCTTCAAAACACCGTGAAGACTGATTGCTGGTCGAATATCCAAACACGTGAAAAGTGATATACCAGGTATGTTATTGGTATTTCAGTACTGGACACTTTTGCGATAAGAGAGGATGGAGGAGAAAATTATGAACCCTGAATTGTTTAATTTTTGAAGGAGCACAGTACAGCGCTTTTGGAACAAAAGTGGAGTGAAAGAAGCAAGTGCGAAAGCCTACTTCTCGAAAAATTAGTACCCGCCACCACGCATAATGTCAGGCCGGGCAACCTCTTGAAAAAAAAAAGTGCTCAGTGATTCTGCGAATCGAACCAAGTACCTCCCAGATTGTAGTTGAGCGCTGCAACCGCTCGTACACTGCAGCAGTGCTTGTATTCACCCTATTGCTGATATACCGTCATTACTTCGAATGACGCCAAATGCAAAAACGTCCAGTGAAACTTTGTCAAAAATAAAAAATAGTTAGAATGCGTTTGCCCAAGGTTACTAGAAGATAGAAACCATCACGTGTGACTGTATAACGGTGCGCTATTTACCTTGCACATTACTGTCATGACGTTGGGATAGCCGGCTCTAACGTAGGCTACCTTCTCATAGTGTGCCAAATATAAATAAGAAAATAAAAATATATATCGGCCTGTGACAACGCTAATCAACTATTATGAGTTCACTGTGACTAGTGTCACTTTCACTAGATGAATGCTCAGTTTGCTTCCATTATCGTTATTTAGGAAAGTTTTGGCTCATTAACTCAACTCTCCTAATTAGCAATGATTCTCACATCTAAAAACAGTCACACTTCATCTCGCTTTCTGAGTGGCTGTCACTCTCATATAACGCGTACTCCAATTTTTATGCTCTCCGAGCATCTGACGCTGCTTTGCGGAGACTTTCTCTGATGCCTGCTGGGCCAGAAAATTGTCTTTATTATCTATCAATTTCAAGCTTTCGCGAAGCCGAAACGAGAGTCTCTCTCTCTCTCTCTTTTCATCCTTTTCGCACGTGTGATAACGTCTCTCGACCTCAAGACTCGTATACACGTCCCTTGCTTTGTTTGCGCACTCAAACAACGCTGGACGAAATATTTGCACCGTGTTTTGTGAAAAGCATTAGCACTGAGACACCTCCCGACGAGTCTCCCTCATTTTACGTAGACATATACCTAAGCGTAAGCGTATGCACGTTCTCGCATTCCGACTTTATAAACATGCTGCGGTGCATGGAACCAGCAAAATCGCGCTCACAATTTCATTTGATTACTGCTGCTATCTATTTCCGCACAATTCGTCTGCAGGCACCAAAGTCGCTCACGTGTCTTGTAATAAGAATATTGTAACAAAGGCTACCTTTGACTATAGGTACAAAACACCCTTATGTTCACCACTATACCGTGCTAGATTGCACCGAATTAGTTAAGTAGCAGCGCTGCTTCAATGAAATGTAAGGTAACTAGTCGCGTTAAATAGGGGAAGGCATTCGAGGCACATTTTAAAACATTGCATGCATCGATTTATGTGTGGTTTAATTTATGTGATGCACCTGGAGTGTTGTTTACTTGTACTTGGCGAGATAGTGCATGGATTGCTCGGTGGCTTAAGGCCATCGAGCAATTATTTTTTTAACTACAGTCGTTGATTAAAGCCGAGTGCTTGGCTTTGCACAGCCCACCAAAACGTCTATTACAACGTACGTGGTATCCCGTAAGCGCTGTAGCAGACGCTCGCGGAACTGAAACTTAGATGCAGCAAATCATTGGCTATCATCGTATACTCTCGATGCTAGACGCTTTGCGTGCTACCTCGATATTATCGGCACACACTTCTTTCTTTTCTTGTCGTTTCATCGGCTATCGTGTGTCCTCCTTGCCCTCTTAAGTGCCGAATAAGTTAAATTCATACCCGCGCTATAGTAATCCCTCCAGATAAGAGATTTTTTGGCTAAGAAAATGCGTAGCCAAAGAGAAAGCTTTGTGAATTCGGCCCATGGTCTTTTTACAATAGGAGTTCTGAGACAGGGCTCTGTGGTATACTTGATTACCACACATAGTACTTTAGCTTGATTCCTGCTGGGACCCTGATGTTTATTCTTTTTAGTCGTTGTCAACGCTGCTGAAGCCAAATTTTCCTAATACTTTAAGAAACAGAAAATTTAAATTGCCAATGTCTGTCCTCGCCGTTGTGGGTAGATATAAACTGTCTAACACCTGCGGCGTATACCCACATACCACAGCCAGCGGTATGTGCCACACACGTTAAAAGGAAAGGGTTTGATGACGTGCGGGACCAAATTTTCACGTTATTGATGCCATGACCAGCCAACATATTCGTCAAACCATTTTACCCTTCCATACTATATTGTTGTTCTATCCCAAGTTAAAGAGGCGATCACGAGAGCAACCATATATAGGCGGCTAGATAGATAGATAGATAGATAGATAGATAGATAGATAGATAGATAGATAGATAGATAGATAGATAGATAGATAGATAGATAGATAGATAGATAGATAGATAGATAGATAGATAGATAGATAGATAGATAGATAGATAGATAGATAGATAGATAGATAGATAGATAGATAGATAGACAGATAGATAGACAGATAGACAGATAGATAGATAGATAGACAGATAGATAGATAGATAGATAGATAGATAGATAGATAGATAGATAGATAGATAGATAGATAGATAGATAGATAGATAGATATACTCAAGGTATGTGCTGTAGGCAAAGTAATGCTTCCGATTTAATAAAAGCAAAGCTGCTACATCACATTCACTGACGCCACCAATTATTAGAACACGTGTTTCTAGTGGGATATATAGTGCCACGGACCAAAACGTTAACGGTAAAAGACAGATGAAGCAATTTTGCACTTAGGATAAATAATAAAAAAAACACTAGTCACGGATTCTTCACCCAGTGACGCTCGCGCATCTTGCTGACACGGCGATACATAATTACCCACACTTGAGCGGCGTTGTTTATAGTAGTTGCTCGCGTTACTTATGCCCCTTGCGCGCTCTGAACACGCCGGCTTAATTAACTTGTCCCGCCCAGCGGGTCTGTCTCACTTAAGACTTGACAAGGAGAGGACACTGACGTGGAACAGCGGGGAAAGACCCTTATAATCTGGCTGACGAGAGACACTTGTCGTCTTGCGTTAATAAAAGATAAGGCGGGCGTGCAGTGAGGTAACTTTGCACATCGTGCATTCGTTCCCTAACCTCTCATTTCAATACCGTGTATTCCATAACGCCACGTGTCTTTGTCAAGCGCTGGGTATGCAGCGATTTCGTCAGGTTGGTCGGCGTTATATACGCGTGGTTCATCCAGTAAACTTCACAGTCAGCGACGTATTGAGTTTCTTTTTCTTTTCTTTCCAGCTTTCGTCTTTGGCTGTCGCGCTGTAGCCAGGATGAATTCGCAGCTTCTTCGCAAATGTACAGAGAAACGGAAGGCAAATTTGACAAAGTAACGTCTCGTTGATGAAACAATATTTTATTATTAAAAATGAGGTGCTTGCTGAAGTTCTTTATAGAACGTGGAGCCCGCCAAGGGACAATTATGAAGCAGCTACTTAGCAGGCACTTCTATAAAATATGAAAAATGCTCTTTTCTTAGCGCTATTTTATTTTCTTTCACGATAACAGAAGCCATGCGGATGCTTGCCTGATCCAAAGGGGAACATTTTGGGCTACTCGCCGTTATTAGAACATTTTTTTTTTCTGAACGTGTACCGTGTGAATCAGAATGAACTTTAGGTGAGAACGTACTCCATAGACTCGCGTTGCTTTCGGTCAATGCGTGCATGCGTGCATAGGGCGTACAACCGGCATAAATTAGTACACATAGAGGTTATTTAACTCTATTCCACCGTCATCGGTAATTTACCTCTTCGTTATTCTCCTTTTTTTCTGTTTAGACAAAAAGCAGTAGGATGTACTTACCCGATTTCGGAACTGACGTCCATTTTAGTCCTTCGCTGAAGCTTTCTCAGAATTTTTTAGATGCTTAGATTAGATAAATCATCCAAGAAATGATAGGTTATAAAATAAAATTCAGACAAATATAAAAAATATAAGGCAGTTCTTGAAAGATATAGAGGGGCCCTTCAAAGTCTTTACTAATCTATCACCCTATAGCGCCGCTATAATGCGATACATTTGTAATAGTCGAGATAATTAACAGAATGAATTCGAGAATTATACAAGCTTGAAAGAGCGGGAAGATTCTTTTATCCAATCAACTCTGAAAGACGCTCTCTCTCGGTAGGCTCATCTGGAAATAAACGATCAGCAGCTAATAACAGCAGGCTTAGTTGTTATGCCAGAAGCAACAAAATTAAGCTTACTCATGCTACCCTAAACAAAGGCGAGGTGAGGAAGATTTTCCTTAACGAGTCTTTGTTTCGCATCCTTTAAAGGTCAACGATGGAAACGATAGTGCTTACATTGAAAAGTAGGTGTTATTTGAGTTGAGTCTGTACAATAACGCCTTGATTGCGTCTGCTAAAATGATTTCTTTCTTCCATCTGCGCTTGCTCTTCATAAACGATGGGCTGCAGCATGCCAGCCTGGCAATCAGGGCAATGCAAAATTTTTGAATTTATGGTGAGTAGAAAATGAAAACGAAAAGTATCATTCGTTGATCGTATTAAACTTTAAATGTTTTGTTCAGATTTTATTCAGATTAAGTAGTTTTTTGGCAAGGTCAACCTATTCCCACTTTTTGTTACATGTAAGCCATTGTACCCTGGGGGTTATACGCAACGACACAAATAACATTAATTCAGATGCAACAAAATACAATACACGCTGCGCTTGCAGTGAGACTAAAAAAATGTTCCGAATCTATTCAACAGCCACGCATATTTACGCAAAAGCGTTTTCTCTTATTTCGTATAATGTGTCACGCTTATTGCGAAAATCCCTAAGCAACCTTTCAAGGCTGAAAGTTCAACGGCACAAAACACGCTTGGGGCACCACTTAAAAAAAGGTCAGTTCTCTTTGTGAAAGTTTCCTTGCTATTTACACAACGTTATGAGGGCCTTCACAACGTGTCTCGCATTCACATGTGGGGAAATGGCTTCCACGATAATAGAATCCACGATAATAAAAAGTTTGTCAATGGCTTTCATCGAAGAGAGAAGGGTCAGCTTTGTGTGACTACCCCCTGGCTATGTCTTCGCAATAGCGTCTGGAACGGCGTAGCTTTCTTTGTTTTCTCGATGCTATCGTGAAACATCTTGCGAAGATACCCGTATTCCCCTAGGCCAAGGTAGGCAACTGCGCTGCTGTGAAATGGATAGAAGTTCCCGCAACACCGAAGCAAATACCATAACACCCAACGTTCAAATCTTGCCTTGACCTTCAAACGCACAAAAGCTTTCTGGAGCCCATGGACCCTAAACATTTTCAACGGTGAATAACAAGAGAATACGGAACTAATGTGAAAAAAGTGGCCTTGGCCAGGATGGCTCAGCCAAAGTGGTTTCAATTGTTTAACGGCTGCCGGATTATATAGCGATGGATTTATATAACGAAATCAAATCTGCAGACAAGTATTAGCATCTCTTTAGGCACAGTTCGTTGACACGAGACACCTAAAAATGTTGGGTCATGTGAAACCAGGAGAATCCTTATCTTTGATGTTGTTTAGTCGAAAGTCTTGCAGACATAAATGCTACCTAACTTCACCTTTCTCTTACAAATCTCACAGGGGAAAAAAAGCCGACAATACAGGTGGTGCAGCCTATAGTATCGGCTCAGTTCCCTGCGCATTTCTGCGCATTTCCGTGAAAAAAAAAACAGCTAATGAACTGTCTATGACAAGCTTGTGTTTGAGGCAAACAACGGAAGCCCTCTTCTTCCGGTTCCTTGGGCAAAACGTATTTGAATTGGGATGCCCCTAAAACCAACCGGGCTCATGGGTGCGGCCCTGTCAGTTACATGTGCACGTACATGTACGGAGCAACTTTCTCACTCTCTCGTCTTTTCTTTTTTCGCCACATGGCTGGAGGTATACCGGCGAACCGTGCAATGTGACGCTTTCGGAAGTGCGCATTCGAGCACTCGCGGAGGCGCCGTTCTACGTTGCAACTCGAATGACAAGTTTATCTAAATCTACATTGTTAAAGATAAAAAAAAAGTATTTGGCGATGTCTTTGTTAATAACTTCGTCTGCATTACTTATTTACTGTACTATTTTATTTCCTCGCTTTTATCATATCTTCATCTCCTTATTCGATTACCTCCTCCCGAAAAAGAAGAAAGGTGTTCTGTTGCTTCAAGTGGCAGTTTCCAGCTTGCTACATCCATATTTCCTCTTTGTCCGGATGCGAGTACATACACATCGAATAAAAACAACAATAATCGATACGAACCTGCGTTTGCATTACTGTCAACTAATGTCAGCCCTCAGGCGGAAAACTGAGATTGGTTTCCCTGCGAGCAAGCAGCCAAGAATTCAGCCAAGCAAGCACCGAATGTCGAGGGGTAAAATTTTCGTTGACATGCTTTCGCTATACGCCGATTTGATATTTGTCTATGTAAGCTAAACAATGTATTGAGAAACTTGTCTCAGCGAAAAATTCTGGTTTCACCAAGAAGCTGCATTTGGATTCGTGGCACATTTACATTGATAAATAGAAAACGAGACAATGAAAGAATAATTTGTTTGTTCTAAGAAAGGGTTGTAATAGTGACCTCTGGTTCAGCACGAGAATGTAGAAGTGGCACAAAGAAGACTAACTCGAAATGAACAAAAAAATGTAGGTCAATTATGCACTACAGCTCCTTGTGATTTCGAATTGCAATCATGCGGGGCAATAAACGTATATCGTGCCGAGAGCTCTAGACATGATTTAGCGAAAATGATCTGAACCATTTGTCAGCACTTACTAGCCTTCAATTGGCCTTCCCATATTCCAATTTTTTTGCTTTTCTGTAGTAAATAAAAGTAAACGCCAGCCCTCCATTTTTGATTCTGCTGACGTGGCAGTCCCGCAACCTCACATTTTTATTTTCCATTTTGCTAAAACAGCGTCACCCCCCCCCCCCTTCCCAGAAAAAATTGTTCAGTTTTATTCTTGGCTATAACTTTCACGTTTTACCCACTTTCATAGCCCCCAAGTCGAAATAACTACCGAACAAGGAGCAGAACAATTTCGAAAGTGCAAGCATAGGCATCGAGAAAGCTGCAACTCGAAGAGTTGGTGCTGTTTTGCTGAGACAAAGGGCAACAAACCATTGCGTGGGCGGTCACCAAGAAGAAAAAAAAACAATAAGAACAAGGATGGTCGAGCAAAAAAAATAAATGAAGGAAATCCCTTCGCCCTTTCTCTACTTATCTCAGCTTTCATTCTTTTAGGCTCAGCGCTCATCACTTACAGCGCCACTGGAACCACGCCTCAAGAGCTTCGTCGTAAAGGTGCTCTGGAGGGAGAGGTGAATCACATATAGCTCAGCAACGGAACAACTGTTGGTGTCATTCTGCGAAAGAAGGGAAAAGGCGGCTGACGTAAAGCGAACAAAGAAAAAATGGAAGGGCTGGGGGCAAACGTTCCAAGCACGAAGGAGAATCCAGTGGTCGACCGCGCAATGGAATACGCCAGAAACCACCCCTGCCTGACTGAGCCAGATGGTTTCACGTCGTGCCATATAAGGCGGAAACAGTAGAACCGGAACTCACACCCAGTCGGTCTTTCTTTGTGTTCTTTTTTCTCATTCGCTTTCTCTTCTTGTCGCTTTGACTTGTCGCGAAGATCTATTGATCGCGGGGTTGGTTGCGAAAGTAGCCTGCCGCGGTGGTCTAGTGACTAAGGTACTCGGCTGGTGACCCGCAGGTCATGGCATCGAATCCCGGTTGCGGCGGCTGCACTTCCGATGGAGGCGGAAATGTTGTAGGCTCGTGGGCTCAGATTAGGGTGCACGTTAAGGAACCCCAGGTGGTCGAAATTTCCGGAGTCCTGCACTACGGCGCTTCTCAGGATCATAAGGTGGTTTTGAGACGTTATACCCCACATATCTATCTATCTTGCGAAAGTAGATATCGTCGCTTTCAGTCTCTGTTTGGCCACACGTGCCGCCCGTGGCGTCTGACTGCTGGCCGAGCGCAGTGTCTGCCAATGCTTATCTGTTGTGCCTCGTGCTTGCGTTTGTCTGTACATACGCTATAGCGTTCGTAATAATGCACCACGATCAGCTAATGTCAGTGTTGTTCTTACCACACGGAGGGGCTTAAAGAAAACAGCAAGAACAAACAACGACAACAACAAAACATGAAGCTCAGGGGGATTACTGTGACTTGGCATAAAATATAGTGGCATAGAAAACAGATATGTCCTTTGTCTATGATGAAACACAAATGCTGAATTCCATGACGTTGCAAACGAATGAACCTCTTTGTGTTGAATTTCTTATGAATTGAGTGGTTACTGCGTCGGTGAAATTCAAGTAGTTCGTTGTAAACATTCAGTCTTATATACATTATTAAGCTTGTATATCTACAAACTAATTACATGCAATGTCAGTCTTATTCGTGCCAAATGATACATTTTTTTGTGACGACAGCCCTACATGAATGTCTTCAAGAACCGAACGCTTGCGACTTCTTGAAGCAATTCTTGTGCTGCGTAAATGATATTTTTTATTAAAAAGCCGCATAAAGGTTACTCTCTTTGGTTATATATCTGGAAAGCTAAAAACCGAGTCCACTTTCTTATCTGTCATACAGTGACGACTGAGACGGCGCAAATTCTCGATTAGGCTTCAGCGCAGCAGATTCTTCAATAACTGCCATGTTTGGACCCTTCCCATTTTATCCTTGCGTTTTCACTCAAGCCGGCTTTTACGCCGTCTGCTTGCAAGATTCCTGGTTTTCGAATGGTTTCTACGTGAAGATAAATCTTGCCTGATTTTTCCTGCTCCTCCTGTTGAAAATGGCTCGCGAAACATGGAGCGGCAGCTGACGTAGTCTGTGGCATCCATGTCCTGAGAGATTTAAAGACAATTAGGATAATTGAAAAGAATCGAAAGGAACAAGAAATAGGTAAAACGCCTATAGCAACAGCAGCGTCAAGACGTACCTTAGAAGCGCTCTCTCCATTTAAGAGGTGCCAACTAATGGCTCCATTAGAGCCATGGTTTGGGGAGGAGGAGGAAAACCGGAACAACAAGCACACAGTGAAAGGCGGGGAAGTTGGGGAAAGAAGAAAGGGAGGGGGAACTGAAGCGGGAAAGGGAAAAGGACGGTCCTCTGTTAGTCGATCATAAATCGCTGCGTAGCGAAGACACTTTCTAGGTCAGTCACGCAGTGAAGTGAGATCTCTGCTGCCACGCCAGCAGGAGTCACTTTTCATCCTTTTCCTCCATTTTTCTTGGCTTCACAAAGGCGCCAAAGTGCATACAACGAAGTGTGCGTTTACACTCACAGTCAGTGTCTCTACAGTGTCTGTGCTCTTTCCCAAAGCGTTTTCTCGGCTTTACGAATGGTGGAAGATCTAGTCATTTGAAAGATGCACCGTAGAGGGAGGACAAAATGAGTACATTCAGCGATGCAACTGAACTTAAAAAACTGCAGAGTGTGTTTATGCACCACGTCACCCAGAACTCACTAGGTTGCAGTCCTATGGAGACTTAATAAAAACCAAGTCATATAAGCGTTCGGCATTATTACTTGTTATATATCAAGAAATACACACGCAGCAGATTGTGGCAAATGACAAATCTTTCAAGACATACCAAGGAAATTACAGGGATTAATTCCCAGTTATGAGAACGCAGCCTCCACCGACGGTACATACACCCGCGTTGACAGGCCACGCTATTTGTTCATCGTGTCATATTTTACAGCGCAACGGGTTAGAAACAGACAGAGAAGAGACGCAGCGCTGTGTCCCTTCTCTGTCCGTATCTAACCCGTTGCGCTGTAAAATATTCCAAAATAAACATCCACCAACTCGCCCAACTCGCGATTCTGCACACTATTCATCTATGCTTTTCACTGCTAGATTGCCCGGAGTAACTCTAGGCACTCCAGGGGGTCGAGGAAGCCTCTAAGAGGGAAGGCGGCCGAGTTGACACCTAACCCTGTGCCTGACACCCAGGATATGTAATGGAGCGTTTTTTTCTGTCTGTCTGTCTAGCACAATAGCTATAACTGCTACGTGCGTGGAATAATGAACAAGTTACACGTAGACATCATAGGACCCATTATGATCCCATATACGACATTAGTTGAAGTCACTCGCTTAAACACTGGCCACTTGGGCGATGAAGGAGAGACCACATGCAGTCATGCCCATCCGGCGTCCAGTTTCCCGAGTAAGCGGGACCATCAGGAAATGAGGACTTGGGGTCTGTCCCATCTCTTGCTTTCCGGGGGTGGGGAAGGGGGTGGAGGCATCCCGCTAGTGGCGGTAACCGGCAGTCTACGATGCCGAGAGACTCCGAAGCTTGTACGACCGAGGCCTTAGCGTATGACTCAAGGGAACAATAAGCGCGGCCACCACGATGGGTCCACAGAGCATAGCATGTAAAGAGGAAAGGCAGGGGCTGATAGCATTGGTGTACTCGTGGGACGGCTAGACTGACTTCGTCCGAATGCTTCGACGTAGAATCAATTTCGCTTGGAGCTTGAGGCTGGAGCTCTACGCTTGATTCTTGTGTTCCTATCGCCACGAACATCGCTAACGTTGTTTTGGGAAGATATGGTGATTTTCGCAGAAAAAAAAGTGAACGAACCAAAGTTAAACGGCAAAGGAGATCGGACGAAGAATATGAAAGAATAGACAATTAAATAGTTAATAAAATTGATGAACTCTGCCACCCGTTTCTGCAGAATATGAACTCCGCGCTAGAAAAAAAACGAAATATAACGCCCGGAAGTTTCGACGACCTTACAAAGACATACAATGTTCATTTCCGCTGCGACGTTCAATACAGGAAGAGATCGCTTTCGGGGCTAGTGGAAATTTGAACGCATCATAGGTAGGCTGAGAGGCGAGGCTCATTTTTGGCACACGTGTCTGTCTGCACTTCTTGTATATGAGTGGCTTTATGAGAAACAGTAAGCAATGTGCAACAGCCTCTGCAGAAAGCAGCACTTTGTGATAGAGAGAGAGATGTTGCAAATTCTAAAGTAATATGTCTACTTAGGACAGGTAGGAACCACGGAGCGGAACCATGAGAGTGAAATAACTAGAAGAATAGAGATGGGGTGGATCACATTCGGCGTGCATTCTCAAATCATGAAGGATAGTCTGCGACTAACCCTTAAGAGGAAGGTATGTAACAGCTGCATCTCGCCAGTACTTACCTACGGTGCAGAAACATGGAGGCTTGCAAAGAGGGTTCAGCTTAAATTGAAGACGACGCAGCGAGCGATGAAGAAGAAAATAGTAGGTGTAACCTTAAGAGACAAGAAGATAACTGAGTGGGTCAGTGAGCGAACCGGGGTTAAGGATATCATAGTTGAAGAATGAAGAAGAAGAAATGGACATAGGCTGAACGCATAGCACGTGGAAAGGATAACCTCTGGTCATTAAGTAATTGACTGAATTCCCAGAGAAGGCAAACGCACGGAAGCGAGACCGAAAGTTTGGAGGGCCGATGAGATTAAAGAGTTTGCAGGTATAATGTAGCAACGGAAAGCACAAGACCGGATTGATTGGCGGATCGTGCGAGAGGCCTTCGCCCTCGAGTGGGTGTAGTCAGGCTGATACTAATGATGATAATGATGATTATTATTAGCAACAGAACAGAAAACAACAATAATGAAATATGTTGTTCTATGGAGGCAGCTTTAGTCGAGGGTCTCCCAGGCCTTATCCGCCAGCTTAACTTAGACAATCAGTAGAAAAGAAAAACAGAGAGGAAATGCACGCTGCACACACAGTGCAGAGTTTCACAGGTGGTTGCTCAGTGATGTTGCCCTCAAGCATTGCAGAAGGGCTCGTGTGGCATTCTGGGCTGGTGTACTTGAAGACCACGCACCCGAGATTCTCTCCTGAGTAAATGGACGAATCATCCCCCAATTCCCCTCTCCCGACGTGTAGGGTAGCATACGGGACTTTGTCTACTTAACCTCCCTACCTTTCTTATATTCTTTCTCTCTATAGTACATCAGTGCTCAATTAACGCTGATCTTGAAGGTGAACTGAGAAGCCGCCCATACTTATTTTCATGCACTTAGATTCATACAAAGAGCGCTGCTGTGCAGTAGCCGCCGTGTGCGTAAATTCATATATGGAACTAAGAATAGTAGTCGCAGCTTTCGCATCGAGAGCAACATTAACTACGTTCTCGCCGTTTCACTGTGGCTGTTGATTCACGAGCTGGGCCGTTGCTTAGCAACTGCCACCGCCGGCAGCGTCTCTCGCTAAGCCACCTGGCATGACGTCTGAAGAGGAGCTGGTGAAACTGCGTTGCAACCGAGGAGCAGTAGGCGTTGCATCTTAGAAAGGGTGGCTCAGTGGGATTTGTCCGCAGATAAGGAAAGAGAGTCGGAGATACTGGAAGAAGCCAGGCTTCGTCATCGGAACGAAATCGAGAGGAGGCAGCTACGACTAGAGATGATGGAGGAAGAACGAGCCCCACATGCCTCGAGAAGCGTAACCTTGCAGATAACCGAGTTAAACAACAATATTAACCATGGTATTCACTATACCCACACCCAGGCATAACTGTCTTATGACACACCCAATGTTTTCAATGTCTTCTCCGGATTACAAAAATAATATTGGAGAATGATGAGATATGTAATGAAGAGGCAGTATCATCTGTCAAATTGTCTTTAAATATATACGGCTTGTTCTTGCCTCAGACGCGTCCGGACAAGTATGATTTGTTTTATTCTTTTCAATCAAGCATCATCGTTCACTAACTTTTTAGGAGAATATGAATCTTGTTCTTGTGTAAATTTTTTTCTGTTCATTGTGCACTAAAACCGAAGCGAAAAAAAAGAATAAAAACTGGTTAATATGAACACTAAGTTCGCTAGTATGTGTGTTATCAGTGAACTTTCCTTACGCCTTAAAATAACCGTAAGATGCTTCCGATGCCATTTCATTCAAAATATACGCGCCTGATATTCTGCAAAAGTGGTGGTATTGCGGTGTGCCTCGAAATTGTTTATTGTTGTCCAGCTAAATTGCCATATTAAATAGAAATTCTAACAGCGACGTTTAAAACAGGGATAAAGAAATCACATAAAGCTTATGGCGCTCTCAATATTCCTATCGCATTTTTTGTTTGGTATGTCATTCTATGAATTCTCTGCCTGCATCCACGTGCATGCTCAAGACACCAACGCATGTTCTCCCAGACAAACAAAACACCCGGTCAAAGACGAGCCAAAACATAGCGTGGTAAATACAACGGCGTCAGACCACTCGTTTACCTGCACATTTATATAATCCTCTAGCAGCAACTGGCAGTGATTCTGAATGAGGAGGTCTGCCGACGACGATCGTTATCTGTGAGTGCCTATAGGCGGTCGAGTTTGTGTCTGAGGGAATCGTTAGGGTGGCTTTAACTCGGCTGGATGCTCCAAGCACTCGGCTATCTCTCGAGGCACGACATCTTGCAGGCTGAGTCGACGCATAGAAACGCAAGTTTGATCACGCGTGGCCTCTGTCACATTCTACAGTGTAAGAAGGTGCGCTGCATGAACTGGGTGCAAAGGTAATGCCTTCAGTCTAACTATAAACAACAGGAATGATGCATGTGCGAATAACAACTGGAAAAAAAAGTTTTGTTTGGTCGAACACGCTGTCTTCCTTCAAGGATCGCATGAATGAGCAATGGTTGCAGAAATCTGGTAAGACAGGCAACGAGAAACAGAGACTTGAGTACTTACAGCATAGTAATCGGATTTGCGGCTCTTACTGTTCGCTCGCATGTGTGAGAGCCGAATAGAGCTTAGCGAAGTCTGCGGTGACTTACCGTTTTCACTTTGTGCTTGGAAGAACTAAGTGTATGATAATACTGACTCTTCGAATCGTTAAGGCAAAACTATACGATTTGTGAAGATGGATCTTTTCGGCTTCCAGTTTTCTGAACACGGATCGCCAGGAGGTGACATTTTCAGCTGCTCCCGGATATCACGCATCAAGTTTATATAATTTGCATTATTGATGCAGCTTAATATTGCCTCCTACTTATAAAGCTCATCAGTCACAATAAATTAAGAACTTACTGAGCAAACTCTAACGTTTTATTAAAAAAGACTATCCGTGAAAGGATTAAATCATTATTTCACGTAGTGCCCAAGAGGTCCAGAAAAAAAATGTTATTAGGGGAGATATATCGCACAAGTTTCGAAACACAAACATAGATGTAGTGCTTGCTATCAACAGTAAAAAAAAAGCTTCCCGCACATTATGAAAAAATTCTGTAAACTTCGGCTAGTACTTAATGCTACATTAACTACTTTTGACTTATACTGCATTTCCTCGGGCCGAGAGGCGCGTGCTCGCGTCTCGTGCCAGCCCAGGAAGACACGCGTAAAAATGTCGCTCCAAAAGCCATTCAAGGGATAAGAAACCACCAGGTGCTCTGCAAGCCGAGCATGCGCAGTGGGGGTGCGGATACTTCCACCGTATTCCTCTTCCTCAAACGCGGGTGGTGTGTATATAGCCGGTGGAGCGCGCGTTGGGAATTCAGTCAAGGGATTCATTACTTAACTCTCGCTTGACTTGATGCTTTGCTTGACTCGAGTAGATGCGATGGAAGCAACAGTACCTTTAACCAGTAGCGGGGCACAACCCAACATCAGCGTTCCACCCCTCGTTGAAGGCAACGCTTCTCTTTATTTCAATAAATAAGAATAATAAAGACGAAATAACAATTAAGCACTATCAAACCATACCCAATCATGAAACACTCACGCGATACCACACCTACCACTCTGCGAAGCATTTACTAGAGTTTCCCCCAGGGGAAGATGCAGCTAGCATTTTTTCACGCTTATACGTTACTGGCAAGCTCCAATGAAGTGTGATTGCAACAAAATGAAAGCTCTTTCTAAAGCACACACCTCCCCGTCTCCTAATTATACCTTTAAAACTGTCGCTTCTCGGCTACATTGCTTTATTGTAAGAAAAAAAAAAGATGGCGGCAATCATCTTGAGAATCTAGCATGTATTTTACTTTAAATGTTTCAATAAAGCTTCTTTCCTTTGATCCTCGCAATTTACCTAGATCTGTGACATGACAGGTATATCTGACTATGAGCGTTGCTTACTCGTAAGGAGATAATGCTGCCTCGCACTTTTCAGGCACCCAACTTTTTAAAAACTATTTTATTTCACTTTAGTACCTTTACCCGTCTTTAATGCACTTTGTCTCCCGAATATATATTCATGATTCAAGCTCATTTCTGCGGAAAAACATCGTTCTTATTTCTCTCCTTTCATTCCACCATAGCATCTATCATCACCTGTCATACACTTGTCGAGCAAATATATACTGCAGGAATTTCGACCGGGTGCCTTCTTTCGCGAGTGTACCGAACATTCGGCTCGAAAAGCTTATTTTTAACAGTGTTTAACCACAGTGCTATAGCGTTTACGCACGAAAAAGGAAAAAAAATACTTTTCGACCCATGGCATTAGAAAATGGGTCGATTAAATCGCAAATGGCATGGAAGTATGTTGGAAGTCTTCGCATCACTTGCATTCGCCGTTCGCGAGAAAGCATGCCTTACAATTCTGCGTTGTTGTCCCAAGCTCGCCGTAAAATCGGAGGCGTTCTTGTGGTGACAGTGCCAACCAGTTACAAAAGTGAAGATTCCTAATAGCTCCGCTGCCAGGGCAAGGAATGAAGGACAAGAACTACAAGAGAGAAGGCAGGGAGGTTAACCAGGCATATTCCTGGTTTGCTACTCTACGCTGGGGGTGTGGGAAGAGGGGGTATAAAGATGAGAGAGAGGCAAATGCGAGAAATGATTGGGGATAAAAAGAAGTTATTGATTCTGCGAACATCCCGAGCACGCGCTCAAGACAGCGTGGCGTGTGAGTAAACTAGTTAAGTGAAAGTTCTCGCAACAGAGCTTCTGCAATCATTCTCCACGTTGTGAGGTCATTTGGCGCACTAGCAGATTAAATGTGTAAAGAATTAAGAACTAATTAAGGCATAAATAGCACTGCTGTTCGTGGTTTCAGCACCCCAAATGGCGCGGTCACGTAAAGAGCTAAAAGTAGAATAACGACTTCGTTGTTTAAATTCAAAAACCTTCAGCTTTCAACTCGCTTTGATTACGAAAGATCACTGATGAAATGTGCAGTGAAGCTGCTTTTAGGAACTAATGCAGCATAATGCTATGTTTTTTACACAACCTGTTTATTGCGGAGCTCATGTAGGAGGGAAGCCGATGAGTTTTAAACGTGATTGCCTGGAGCATTACTCAATTCAAGAGCTTTAGGAATTGAAAGCTGCAAGAAGCGGCAAGTCCTGTTATGAGTGGCTCAAACTCTCGAGTTCTAGGAGCAAATACTCACATAAAACTTTGTTATGCATGCGCTTGGATTTCTGTTAAGAGCATGTTTTAGTTAAGCATTTCATCGAATTGTTCGTAAAGGCAGGCAAACATGTGATAACAGCGCTAGCTAAAGTATTGAATTTTCGCTCCAAGTTTTTCTTCTTCTTTTTTTACGGCTTATATACTTATTGTGTCAGCACCGAATAACTAAGCTTTCCCTGTTTTTCCTTTTCAACTAGTGTTTGTCTTTCAATAACTAACTTTAACAAAATGATATAAGGGAATTCAACGCTCACGTACACCCGTAAACAGTAAGAAGGCCGATTTCCCAGGTTTGCGGGTGATGGTGTGGTGCAAAATTAGATGAGCTATTCCGGGAGACTCCTTTCGTCTTTTAATGCGATAGCGTTAAAGAGCTCGTTTCGCAGAAATTCTGGCGTTGGCGTCAACGGCGGTGGTGGCGTCATTGGTTGTGAGCGATAAATCATCATTTTAGGTGTGACCGAAAATATAGAATGATGAAAATAAAATAAAAAAAACCTGGGTCAGAGTGGGGATAAAACACGGGCAGTTTGAGTCCGAGTGGGGATCGAACCCGGGTCGTCTGCGCGGAAGCGGGCGTTGAATTGAATTGAATTGAATTGAAGTTTATTTCTTTCTGATACAGAAAGAGGAGTAAGAGTTAAAGGCTGTATTGCCTGACAGAGGATCTTACACCCATGCGCATTCGGCATGCGTTCTACCACAAAGCCACGTGTATGTTCGGAAGTTTAGTGAAAATAACTTGCACTTGTAAATGCAGTGCAAGTAAGTTGCATACTTTACAACCGCACGCGTACTGTATAGATGCTTCCCAATGATGATCATCATCATCATCATCATAATCATCATCGTCATCATCAGCCTGACTACGTCCACTGCAGGACAAAGGCCTCTCCCATGTTCCGCCAGTTAACCCGGTCCTGTGCTTGCTGCTGCCAATTTATACCCACAAACTTCTTAATCTCATCTGCCCACCTAACCTTCTGTCTCCCCCTAACCCGCTTCCCTTTTCTGGGAATCCAGTTAGTTACCCTTAATGACCAGCGGTTATCCTGTCTACGCGCTACATGCCCGGCCCATGTCCACTTCCTCTTCTTTATTTCAACTATGATATCCTTAACCCCCGTTTGTCCCCTAATCCACTCTGCTCCCTTCTTGTCTCTTAAGGTTGCGCTTACCATTTTTCTTTCCATTGCTCGCTGCGTCATCCTCAATTTAAGCTGAACCCTCTTTGCAAGTCTCCAGGTTTCTGCTCCGTAGCTAAGTACTGGCAAGATACAACTGTTATATACCTTCCTCTTGAGGGATAGTGGCAATCCACCTGTCATAATTTGAGAGTGCTTGCCAAATGTGCTCCACCCCATTCTTATTCTTCTAGTTACTTCAATCTCGTGGTTCGGCTCCGCGGTTATTACCTGTCCTAAGTAGACATAGTCTTTTACAACCTGTGCACTATTACCTATCTCGAGGCGCTGCTCTCTTCCGAGGTTGTTCCCAATACAACTTCCTTATACAACTGGTATTATCGATGTGAAAAGGCGTGGTAATAACGTACATTGCGATCAAATGCCAGAACATGTGATCACGATGACTTCATGGTTTAAAGCGGGCCCCGCAAATACAAAAACCACATACGTTGCTGCGCCTTTTCCCTTAAGCCCATGTAGTGGGTGCATAGCAAGCTCGAAATTTCATGCGCACCATTGCCCATGATTTGTAAGCATGCTATAGCCATTACACAGAATGCAGCCGTATGCGAAAGCTTCACTGACACAAGCCATTTTGAACTCAGTACGCACTAGGAATGGAATATCACTCTCACGCTCTATTCCTAAAGGTGAAACTTAAGGGTCTCTCAATTTTTTAGGGGCAAAGCTCTTTACCCCGTGGGTCGTATGTCCCGTATCGTCGTCTTCGGAGTAGCCACCTCTCGTTTAGTCCTTAAAATGTCTGCTGGATGGCGGTACTTGTATATGATGAATACGTGATGAAAAGATGTGAGATGGCGATACTTAGAGTGTTCACTAGATGGATGGATGAACGGACGGATGGGCAGACAGACAGACAGACAGACAGACAGACAGACAGACAGACAGACAGACAGACAGACAGACAGACAGACAGACAGACAGACAGACAGACAGACAGACAGACAGACAGACTGACAGACAGACAGACAGACAGACAGACGGATGGATGGACGCACGGAGGGACGCACTGACGGACGCACAGGCGGATAGACAAACAGACAGACAGACGCACGAATGGACGAACGTACGGACACTTCGCCACACTCATAATTCAATCCGCAGATATGCTGTGAAATTTTTTTGAATAGATGGTACAGTACATCTCCTACCTCAGATTCTGACACTGAAAGACAAGTTATTCGCTGGTGTATTAGGTTATCGTTGGCTATTAGGCCGATGACCTTGATATACCTTTATACATTGCCATATAATAAGCAACCTGGCGAGGTTCATTCAGCCAGACATTTTGGTTGAGCTACTCATCCCACGGGCTACTAATTCCTCTGGGATATTACCAAATGGTAACTTTATTTTCAAACATGCTTTGTTTAGAAAAAAATTATTGCCACAAACGTCAATAACACTCAACAGAACATTTCCTTCTTATGCATACTCTATCGATGATGAAAAAGCAGACGTCATTTATTTAGCTATGAGAGGAAATGTTTTAAAAAAGTTGCCTATATGATAATGACCTTGCGTTTTTCACAATTACTTGCGTGTATGCAACCACTGTTTCTTCCTTTCTTGTGACAAATAATGTCTTAATTTCGCATTGATATCTTGAAGTGTAGCATGCAAACTCAATGGACCGAAGTTACGTAACATGAAGCTGTTAATCGTGCCATCATTGGTAATGATACTTTCGAAGAAAAAAGTGTGAAGAAGATGGTAAAGAATGTCGCTCATCTTTCTGACATATTAGTGACTAGAAAAGTGAGGGCCTTCTAAATAAAAAGACTACTTGTTCACGAGAGCTGTCACTTGTCCAGTGCCTGTTTTTAAGAAAGATTAAAACTTGAAAGTATTTTCGTTTTGTCTTTGTTAAGTGGGCAGGTGTCACCATCTCCATATTTTGCCGCACTTGCAGTTCGTGACAACGATGTGACGCCAGTGGCGTAGCCAGGAAATAGCACAACGGCCCTACTCTCTCTCCCTCTCCCACAATTTCATTTTTTGCACAGACCCCAAAACGACACTCGATCACAACTCCCTGAACGACAGTATTCCCTGAAACGACGTGTTAACACAAATTTTCCTTTAAGAACTGGCAACGAACCACGTTGACAACTGACGATCAGCAAACAGCCCTCAAAAAAGCACTGTGAGACAGCGTGGCCTCGCTTGGACAGAAATACATTAAAAAAATGTTCCCTGTGGTACACATGCCATGATAAACTTACGCAGTTCCCACTTTTTCGTGATGGGGCAATGTGACGACGGTTCATGCCTTTCGGAATTATAGTGGGTGGTCGTGTACAGAAGTCCTAACCAATGGGTATTTGCCGCCCGTGCGTTCCATCTTTCATTTTAGCGGAGTATATGTGACCGTTGAGGTTTGGCAATAACTGAGGCACACACACACACACACACGCTGCTACATTGTTTTCACATATGGGATGGGCGAATTTTGGTTTGGACAAGATATATACTGGTTATCTCCAAAAATTATTTGCAAGGTTCTATACGTTAATCAGCAATACTGCATCTACTTTGTTTCCAAATGGTATCCGGATGATTAGCTGTGCTGCCAAAGTGAATAACCATTTGTTAACCTAAAAACGAGTCGTGCTAGTACAGAGGCTTAAGGATGCTACGCCAATCCTTTCACATCATTTAATTAGTGGTCTGATGCATGACCATTTTTGTTACATCTTTGAATGTTATAAAAGCCTTATTTATCGGCAGACATTTCAAAAGATTACGGATGATCGATCTGTTTATTTTCTAGTTTAGTTGAGATCTTCTGTTGTGTAGTTATATGGAACTATATCGTTCAAAAAGCTGAAAGCGACAAGTTTTGATGCTTGGATGTATATTCTCGTAATTAATGAGCATTATTTCTTACATCCCAACCAATATGCGGCATAATCAGTGTTGCCGACTGCTGCTACGTTTTTTTTAGTTAAGGAACAACAAAGTAAGGCAATTTTTGAAAAGAATACGCCTGCGTTGAATGAGAATTTGACATGACTCGGGCGTTGTAGGTGCTACTAAAGAAACGATTTGGATATCCTAATAACATCACAGGAAAGCAATAACCTAAATCTATATCAAAAGCTAACTTCATTGCGATTTGTCACGTTGGTTTTCCCTAAACAGTAGAAATAAAGTTGTGTTGCTTTAGGCGACTTCTTCGTAAAGGAAGAAAACAAGCTTACTACGTTAGTCGCTTTCGAGTAAATGTGCTGAGCTGAATCACCGAACTATAAAAACACTCTTTCTCAATTGCACTAAATAATACACACATCGCACAAACGTTTTACTATGAGCACACTTGTAGCCCAGACTTCTGTCTTCAAACTCTGGCGTGAGACGCCATTATAACGAGATTCGCTGTTGTGGTAACGCCATTATGCCGCTAAGGAGTCCCTGGCAGCCAATCTTGTCCGACCGAACTCTTTGCCCGACAACGTGCGTCGCATACAAGTAAGTTTCAGTAACAACGCAAACTCGCAATTACGGCGCCATGTTTGAAGTGACAATGCGTAAACAGATTTAAGCTTAGCGGAGCATGTTTGATCACAAACGTAGAGCCCACTCGCGAGCTTCACCACTCAGGCTTCGGTTGGCCCGTTCAGGGATGTGTAATCGATTAGGGCCATCGTTTTAATAGGATGCAAGCACGCGCCTTAGTGACGCCATGTACAACAACTGCTTGCAAAAGCACTGACACGTCGTGTCCGCTTGTCTCATGCTAGATTTTATCAGAAGTTTTCACTATAACTTGTTTCTGCGTCATCATTAAGGTTGCATTGTAAACCAAATCCACTTGTGAAGTTATTAGGAGACAGGGAACTTCGTAGCCTGTTTGTACGGCATGGATGCTAATAAGTGAGCTAGACTTTCGCATCAACAAGCTTTCTTGAGCGTTTGTAATCACTGCGCTTTTTGTGGCTCTGTAAAGTTCTTTTCTTTTGTTTTTGAAAAAAATGAGGGTTTATTCGCAAAGACGATTTTTGCCATAATGTGCTCCTAAGGAGTTAGATAATTGAACATGACCAATGAAACATGCGTTTCCTCAGAAACCTAATGGCAAACAATCTTGACGACGTGCCTGCGCATTGTCATTTTCTAAGTCCTTCGCTATCTCAACTCAACATTTTGCTGATGAGTTCCAAGTTGTTTTAATACCTTAATAATATTATCTTTGTCTTTTTTTATTACGAAACTGATTTTATTCCTGTTCTTTTTCAAAATAACTGACTAATCTACGATTGTATCTGCGCAAAATGATACACCAATTCAAAAACATCCAAAAACATCACTTGATTAATATAAACCATTAGATTTAAAAAGCTCTAGACCTATGACACGTTATGTACACGATTGTGCACACCTCTCATTTTTGCTATTTGCATCAAGTAGAGGCTATGAAATGGCAAGGTATATTATACTTTGTACGAAGTGAACCTCCTGAATGACGAATTTGAATTCATTTAACTTCATTTTGCAGTAAACAGATACACGTGATCTATTTTTTGAAGGCACTACCAGGTTGGACGAGTTGTGCGACGTGCCGCTTTTTGCAAGCAATGTGAAAAGCAAAATTGTTTTGTGCCCAAGATTGACATAACCAAAAATGAATTTGAACTATATTCCTTGTCTGAGATTCAACTCTCTATGTCAAAAGCAATCATCAATGACTTGAGAATACAGAAATAATTATTTGCAACTTAATTAGAATTGATTACTATAACACACATATATTCAAGAATTATGTCATTGTTCTTATTGCATTAGAATATTGAGTGCCTTGAATTTAAACGTTGCGGTGTACTGACACAACGGCAGACAGTTCTTAATAGGTGGCGTTTGAACGGGCTAGCCGAAGACAGTAGGTTCTTGCCTGTGACAAGTGATTACACCCAAGGAAGGGTCGCATACCTGTTTTCAGTGCAACACAAGAAAATTGATGAGTTTCTGATTAACACATGGATCCACATAATCCTTCTGAAAGCAGATATTAACAAGGTATTTAGGCTCCCTACGAGAGCAAACGCTTCACAATTATCCTGCGTAAGCCCGGAGACCCAGGCATAGCTTGATATTGACGCGGTCACGTCTTCATTTGCATTGGTCAGGTTCAGCAGCTCTTAACTGTCATTTCTTCCTAGGAGTTCGTGATTCACTGAAACTTTGTACAGGATGTCGCTGTCACTGTGCAAAAGGCGAGGGGTATAATTGCTATTTCCATTAAACTGCTCATACTACGGGCTATATCGAGTGTCTAACCAGTACTTAGTTGTGACTTCTGGTCAATGTTCTTAAAAAATCCGGATACTTTCAGCAGCTGGGGCATAAGAACTGACTTGAATGAATAATATTTGTCATGACAATCGAAAATTCAGTCTTGATGTGTGCACGCGGCCTTCCGGAAGCGTGGCCCCCTACTGAGCGTTATGTTATTTGTGAATTTTCTCAATTTTTTGGCACTTACACATGATTAAAGCACCACTCTTCCCTTAGACAGCATTACCAAAATTTATCCTGTGCACTTAGTGCCTCTTGTCTGCTAGAATATTTGTCTTCGATAATTATTTTCCTCAACGGCTGATGAATGAACTGATGGACAGAAAAAACGACAAGACGGACGGATGGACGAACGGACCGACCGACCGACCGACCAACCGATGGACGGACGGACAGACGGACAGACGGACAGACAGACAGACAGACAGACAGACAGACAGACAGACAGACAGACAGACAGACAGACAGACGGACAGACGGAGACGGACGTTCGGAAGGAAAGAAAGACAGAGACGGACGGTCGGAAGGAAAGAAAGACAAGACAAGACAGACGCTTCGCCCCACACATAATCATTCGCTCTGTGGATATGGTGGGAATATTTTTATTCGTACTCGTTCAATTTAATTGTCTGATCCAATAATGATGTGGAAACCTATTCGATTGTACAGTTGTTCGTTCACCACCACAAATGGCCCCGTGCGGTCAAAAGGTCATGGAGAAGTATGGGCAGGTTTTTTATGTAATTGCGGCAAAATCTGAATGCACGTTGTGCAATCGTACATTGACTTATAGCGCTTTGAGGTGGAGTTCAGGTACTATATATTTATTTATTCAAAATGCCTTACAGGCACATTAAAGGGCATTGAGTAAAGGAGGCATCAGTAAACGCATCAACTGTTTAATTTCTTGGTGTTTTGAATTTTAAGTTCTATGGAGGTTATTCAGTTTGTAAGATTAAGCACAAGTCCTTGTTCGCATCTTGATCTAGTTGTATCTTGCTCGCATCTTGATCTTGTTGGTATGGCCAAAAAGAAAGGCCAATGAATTACAAAGATTTACGTCAGTTTTATTTTTATATAAACACTTACATGGTGGCATTTAGCGTACAAAGCCGCCTGGAATTGAACCAAGCGATACGTTTATATCGATACGTATAAGTTTACTGACAATAATTTTAGCACCTATATTATCATTATTGTAAAGCACGGGTTGTTTGTCTTGTAACACACAAGAAGATGATGTAATTAGTCTACAGCTAAATGTACAGCCTAATGAAATAAGCACACAGCTTTTTTTTACATTAATGGGAAAGGACTGTACTCACTTGTTTTCATCAAAGTGATTACTGAATATACAATATAGATTACCCGCATTCCCGAGGATGTACAACGTAGGGTACGCACTATGTACCATGTATACCATGTGAAAATATTACCGGGGCCGAAAGTTCAACAGATTGAACTGAATATATTGGCATTAGCAGTTATTTTTAGTATATCGTCTTCATTTATGTAGAATCTCTGTCAAGTGAATGATAATAAATATATGTGTACTCGGCGGAATTGCATATGAACAGTGTGTTTGATCATTGGTGTCTTCCATAGCTACACCGGGTGAAGTTTTCCCAACTCAACAGGTACCCTGATAAAAATTCGGCAGGTTCGAGCACACTCATAAACGTTTCTGCGTTTACTGATGGCCATCTCAATAGCTCGTGAAAGTCCGACGGTATTTGGAACTCTTGTCACGTAGAAATTTTTTCAGACAATGCGGGGCCTACAATGGCAGAATACAAAAAACGCCTAATGGGATTACGTATGTGGGCGTGCATTGTCAGATTCAATGTATAGATTAGGGGAAGAATATCAAAATAGTTTATCTTATCCCACCTCAAGGTGACACTGGGCATTGCTCGGGACACTGTTTCAAAAATAAACGTTTACTTCTCTCTCTCCAATATTCTCATTGTATGGTGAAAATTTGTACTCTAAGCGGAGAGAACGAGAAAGCATGACACATTTTTAGTTAGCTTTTATGATATTTTCGTATGGGGTTTCAACATGCCTGCTTTTTATCAAAATGCATTTTTTAATGAGGAAGATGACTGTCTTTGTTTATAGTTGAAAACAAATAATGAGCATACTATTTTGTGCTAAGAAACCATTATCTCGCCTATTTAATCAAATAAATTTTAGAGAGCCTCACATAGAGCCACTCAACCACGTGGGAACTCGGTTGCCGTGAACGAGATAATATGTTGAGAGGGCGGAGAAACAAGCTTCCGCACTGTTAACGTGAGTAAAGATCAACTGGTTCTCATAAAAAAATTCAAGTTTATGATTGCACTTTGTAGATACGCTAAACACGCTCGCGTGTTTATGCAGGGTGGTTGTAATAGCTTCACATAACAAAATGAAAGATTGATGGCACAATTGCATTGGTGCATGTGTATTGTAGCATCGTCAACACCTGTCTTTGCTAAAACCTTTGCTAAAATCTCGTGCGCCTCGGAGGATCAGTGGGTAGGGTGCTCGACTGAGGACGCGAAGGTCGCCAGTTCTACCACGGCCGCGGTGGTCGCATTTTGATGGAGGTGAAACAGTGAAGGCCCGTGCATACTGCGTGATGTCAGTGCACACTAAAGAACACTAGACAGTAAACATTTCCGGAGGCCTCCACCCACCTAGGCGTTCTTACTATAATCATACCGTGTTCTTGGGACGGGAAACGCCACATATTGTTAGTTGCTGAAATATTTTCTTTAGTCATAGGCGACACGCATGTCTGTGATGATGAGAGAAACCGCCACACCCACAACACAGTGACGGCAAACTTTATTCGAAGGGTCACTGACCTACGCTCCCGAGCGATGCATGCATGAGCGGCCTGCGCAGTACCTTTGCGCGGAGAGAATAGAGAGGAAACGGGAAAGATGTATATTACGAAGGCGCTATATGTGCTTTTGAGACGTAAGCATGGCTCAGTGACAACCTTTTCTGAAGAGCCATAGTGGGAGAGAAACCACGTTGCACGACACAGAAAAAAAAAGCTATTTCCCCTCTTGTAGCACTGCCGGGGAAGGCTTCAAGCCACGAGCTTCGTGCCGTGCGCCAAGCGTACAAACGCTTCGCCACCGATTAGCGGCTGGGCACCACGGAGTTCATGGCGTCACAGTGCCCAATACACAAATATGACGCCACGGTTAATATTTGTGTGCGTTTCCATGCACCTAAAGTAAAGTGTTAATTGTACCTGTTAAAATTTCAAAACCAGTGTACAAGCTAGCATAGTTTGAAGGCTTCATTCCTGTAAATGTATGTATTTTTTTCTACTTGGAGTTTTCACATTTGTCTATGTAATAAAGAGCAGTGGCAGGCGCAGATAAAAGCACTAACATCCCATATGAACCAAACTAATAAATGCGTGGCTGCTGTTTTCAATAGTGTCAATTATCTGGCCAATTGTTCAAAGAACAACTCTCGCAGGAAAGGTGCAGTTTGAGCAATTGTGCAGTTCAAGCTTATAGGCTTTTTTTATATGGTTCCGAACACTTAACAGCAGCTATATGAAGAATGAAAGAAATTGAACTTTTGTGGCAGTCTGCTAGCATTACAGCATTGGAAGTAGCATGCATTCAAATTACAGAGTGAGACGCAACTTGTTTCAGGTCAAATTACGATATTCCTGTGCGTTTACACGGCATCGCAATTGTTGAAACGAATGCGCAGAGAAATACCGTTCACAGCCATGGAACGAGAAAAGGGCGCTGAAGTTTCTCGAAACACGTGTCCCTGTCAGTTTTTACTACCAACCCGCTGCGGCATCTCTTCGGCTCAAGCACGTATACGCGTCGGGTTGTCCACGTGGACATTTGCATAAGCCATACAAGAAGAATCATGTACGACTGTGATGCCTCCTACTGTATTGCTCTTTGCTCGCTTGCCCTACATTGTGTTTGTGACTACGAGTCGTTCGCTGGCAAGCAGATCCTCTCTCAGCGGCCATTTTTATGTACTGTTCGAATATAATGGAAGCTGGCTATTCACGCCACTACGAACGTACTCTGGATGGTCAATTACTGCGTCTACTCCGCAGCCTAAACTGAGTACCCCCTAACAAAAATTTTCGGAATCAACAAGCGTGATGATGTTTTGCTGTGCAAAAAAAATATGTTCGCTTGCTTTTCATTTTGTGGTTATACCGTCTTTATCAGTAACTATGTAACTGGGTATATCGTTTGCGAGTCTGCTTTTTTTGTGATGTAGTGTCTTTATCCAAGTACTGGATAAAAAATTTAGGTTATGAATATAATGTTTCCATAAATACCGCGCAATATTTACCATACTACGAACACAGTACGTGAGAAAACGCAAATGTTCATCCTCGCGTTGATGTGGAGATTACGCTCTAGATTTTATTCCTTGAGCTGTGATTGCGCAGTACAGCGTTCTTCAGTGCTTAAACGCAGGAATACGTTTTCACAATCACTGATTATGCGACTCAATAATGTGGAGTGGTTTTCGTCTTAAATTATTAAGCAGCGTTTTTTTTATCGCGAATGATTCATTTCTGCAAAGAGCGCGCCATTAAACTTTTTAGAATTTAAAGAGAAGGCTCAAGTAACATTCTGAAAAAGGTAATATCTTCATATCATGACTTTTTTCTGAAATATACTTGTCGTGTCACCCATATTGAAGTATTTATTCTTAATATTATTTTAATAGCCTAGTATTTTTAATAGCCGAGTCTTTTAGTGATTACTTTTATGAAGTATACAATGATAGGCCCAAAGTATCCTCGTACACCCTTACCCGCTGTATCCATTCATTCTTTCTATTTCCTGTTACCATTGACGAAGTCTGTTCTAGAATCCTGAGTCTAAAAAACTGTAGCGCTGGACTAGGCAATGTATCGGAGTTTCATTTAACACTTGCTGCTCCAGACATCTCAGAAGTCTTAAGCAATATAATTGCTTAAGCAATATAAAGCAATGTCATTTTTAAACATTGTATATTTTCAAGCTCACTGAAAAAAGCCAAGTTAATCCCAGTACACAAAAAAGGTGATACGACAGATGTCCGTAACTACCGCCCTATTTCTAATTTGTCTTCCATCAGCAAACTTATTGAAAAATTATTTGTGGAACGTATTAACAAGTACCTCAATAGATTTAAGCTGCTAAAGCCTTGTCAATTCGGTTTCCGGGCTGGTAGTTCTACGAATTCAGCATCGCTATCATTAACCGATTTCTTGAAAACGTCCATCGACAACGGAAATTTCACAGGGTCTGTATTTCTTGATTTCACGAAAGCCTTTGATACCATTAGTCATAATATCTTATTTAGCAAATTAGAGTCCTTGGGTATCACTGGCCCATCCTTGACCTTCATAAACAACTACCTTCTTGATCGTGAACAATCAGTCTGCATTGGGGGCGTTAATTCTAATGTTAAAATAATTAATCAAGTGGTCCCACAGGGTTCTATTCTTGGACCCTTACTGTTTTGTATCTATATTAATGATTTGCCTGACTGCCTTGGAGATTCTAAAGTTATTCTTTACGCTGATGATACGACCATTTCCATCTCGCATAAATCATTACCTTCTCTGATCAATATGTTGAACGAAGAACTGACTAATGTCGTTGAATGGTGTCACTTAAACAACTTAATTTTAAACCCGCTCAAAACTCAGTTCATGGTTTTTAAAACATCACAAAAAATGCTACCTTTCATTCCACAAGTGCTCATTGACAATCATTTCATTCCTGCGTCTAACTGTGTGTGTTTTCTGGGCGTAAAATTAGACCCTCATTCAAAATTCACCAATAATATTCTTTACGTCAAACAAAAAACAGCATTTGGTATAAGATCACTCATCAAATCTCGTCCTCTTTTTTCACTTGAAGCCTTGTTGTCTTTATACTTTGCCTTCATACATAGTCACATCACCTATGGCATTAAATCATGGGGAAATACATATAACATTTATATTCCGTCTGTACAGCACATTCAGAACCAGGCCATTCGCATTATTACCAACAGTTCATCTTATTCTAATGCTACCCCACTCCTTCAGGCTAACTGTATTCTTACTGTGTCTGGCTTATTTAATTTTCACTTAATCATACTGTTATATAAACAACTTAACAAACAGCTTGTGTTTGATTTAATCGATGCTAGTTTACTCACTAACACCAATAGCACTAGATTCGCCCACAGTCACAACTTCCTTTTGCCTAAATGTAACACCAATTATGGCAAAATGACGTCCGACTTCGCGGTCATTAAATTGTGGAATAACCTGCCCTATACACTAAAATCATCGTCATCTTTTCATGCATTCAAACGTGATCTTAAAAACTTCATCTTGCATAACTAGGTTCACAACGATGATTACTTAACGATTCTTATGTATCCAGGCATGAAATTGAAAAGACTTTGTAAATTCAGGTTATTGCTTTATGGCGTGATTATGTTTTGCTTGTATAACTTATTACTATTGTTCTTGTGTCGCATTCTGACTGCCTTTTTGTTTACTTGATGTTATTTTATGTAAGTTCACTGCTTACTTTTCACATGTGTTGCGCATTTTACGTGCTGTTATAATTAATAATTTTATTGTTATTGTTAACCGAGGGTCCCACTGCTGTCGCTTGACTTTGGGACCCTCGTCTGCATACTACATTCTACGAATTTTGTATTTTGAATGAATGAATAAACTGAACTGAACTGAACTGAAATAACATCATGACAGAGCATCGATACAGTGACAATGTGGCCTCCGAAAGCCTCATAGGACATAAAGGAAAATGTGAAGTGTACTACGCTATATAGGATAATTAGAAAAGCGTTACTGCCAATGGCTATATAGCAATCTTAGTTTTCATGTTTTGTGTTGGCCAGGACTTGGATAATGAAGGCTATACGGCTAGGTAAAACATTGAAAACATTAGCGAATAACATTGTAATGGAATGAGAAAACTGAAAAAAAAGAAAACTGCATCTTGAAAGAGAGACTTCTAACATGGGAATACATCTCGTCATTGTGTTTCAACTAGCAGTTTAACTGCGTTAACATATTATTTAACAATATTCCATGACATCTCCTAAAAGTGTAACCAAATTTTCACGATTTGGTCTGACAGACCATGAAAAGCAGTAAATCTTAACTCTATTTCTTAAAGATAATAATTTTCAATGTAATCTGGTCGCAATAACATTTTAGCACAGTTTGTCTATGTATTCTGTGCACATTCAATGGTCTAGATAAAAAAGTAACATTACTCATTGAAACTAATCATAAGTGTCGTGAGATAAAAAATGACATGTCGATTCTACTGAATGAAAGTAAACAAGGAAGACTTGTTCTTTGTCAGTGCATTCTAGTTTTAATTTCTTTGTTAGTCCTCAACGCAAGCGAGCCACGCATCACCTCACAACTGAGGCGCACCCAAGAAAGGTCACCTAGACCCCATCCTTCGCAATCAGTTATACTCCGGGAAAGCAATAGAGACTTCAAGCTTCGCTGGGTGTCTGCGGTTCTGCGAGCGACTGTGAATTATTTCACCTATCTGCTGCAAACAGTACTGCTTTCTTATTGACAATTGTTCTCAAAACGTACAGCAAGAAGCGGCTTTTCTATTACAGAATAATGAACTGTGTAAGCGTAGAAGTGGCAGGAAGTGATAGACCACATTGGTTCCAAATACAACCTAGAGTAGTCATAGAAATGTCGTTCGGCAAGCTTTTCTTAATCAACAGTAATGCTGTTTTTGTCACAGAAGTAATGTCCTTTTGCTAGTTAGTTCAAAGTGTTACCGATTTTTCGGTGAAGTGATGAATAGGAGAGATTGGTGCTCACTGGCTTGATCCAGTGAGCACCAATCTCACTGGCTTGATCGTATCGCTTAGCACTGGCTTGATGTTAGCAGCGGTCGCGTGACCGTTTGCGACCAGTCGCAAACGCTCACGCGACCGCTGCTAGTCGCCGGTGTGTACCAGCCTTAACACTTACACTCACAGGCACTACAGCTTGCGTACAGACAGTTTTAACCATTCTCATGTGCGACACTGCTGAAATGCAAGTACATTTACTTCTTATATATTTTCGTTTATATAATGTAAAATCACCCCCCTTTTCTACGGCATTCACACAGATGGCCGAGTTCAAAAAGAAAGCTTTTTTTTTCTTTTCTGCATATCCGACTCTAAACTAGCATGACAGTTCATGCGGACAGTTCTCTTATGCCTATGCCGTGAACAGCTTCGAAAATAATTGATTGATATGTGGGGTGTAACGTCCCAAAACCACTATATGATTATGAGAGACGCCGTAGTGGAGGGCTCCGGAAATTTAGACCACCTGGGGCTCTTTAACGTGCACCCAAATCTGAGCACACAGGCCTACAACATTTCCGCCTCCATCGTAAATGCAGCCGCCGCAGCCGGGATTCGAACCCGCGCCCTGCGGGTCAGCAGCCGAGTACCTTAGCCACTAGACCACCGCGGCGGGGCCAGCTTCGAAAATAAGACATCAAGTTGTCACATTGCGTCAGACAGAAGGAGAATGAAGTTGATTTTTGCAGGCTATAGAATCATTGCTGTATCACTGGCGACGATTCCGAAAACAAAATGGCTCACGCTTCCCACAAAGAAGAGCACAACATTTTGATTCTTCTTTCGAAAACAGACGCTGCCCGACATCTACGTTACCTGGCACGTAGTCTGTAGCTGGTGCAGTGAAACACGCGATGCAAGATGCATTCCAGATTTTACCAAATAAACCCTATGTTGAAACTGTGACCTCCATCCGAACGTCGACGTGAAGATACATTTCTTTGTCGGCTTGAATTTGGGATTGTATTCTCGAAGACGCTTACAGCAGTAAGTTGAGTGGCTAATTCGATGTCTGCGACACCGAAGAACTTTTGCTACGCCACTGCACTTCATTTACCTCCCAAATACGAACATTTTCCGATGCGTTGCTATGACTAGACAATCAGCTGCTCTCTGTGCAGATACTGCTGCAGCACCTCCCAAATCGCTTGTGGGCTCACACGGCAATTAAAGCACTGATGTGATTTTTTAAGACCACTGGCCTGTGTGCACACCTATGACTATTATGTAGCACGATCACCACATACCCGTCAGTGCATTTTGTTTATCGTTTCTTTGTTTCATCTTCTTCCCCTTTCTCATTCCCTCATTCACTAACTGGGCATGCGCCTGGTTAAACGCCGTGTCTTCTACCTTCTGATTTCTTCTTTTCCTTCTAAAATCCTCATTTTGCAATGTTATTATAGTACGTGTATATGCATATTGATCAATATTTTTGAAAGAGCATTTTGAACGAGTATTTTGTGTCCTCATTCCTGCTTACAGCCTTTTTATGCTAGCTTTACTTTGCACATAAATAAGTAAAGAAATAGCGCCGGAAAGCACAAGTACACTAAAATTATCATTTTTGAGACACACCTAAAAGCTGTATACTATTACAACACTTATTCCCGGATGTGCTTCCAAACTGTCAGTGGCAGCCAGAAATTTCAGCATTCAAGTACTTGCATGCTGAACGTAAGACGGCTGCCCTACGCTCGCATAATTACCAAACCTATAGCAAAAAATCATAATAAAATTCACGAGCAATATGTCGCAGGCATTCAAAGCAAATAAATAAATAGGTTTGGTAAATGTATACCGCCATTTCACGATATTTATTTCTGTTGCAAGCAAAATATATCGCGGTTGGTCATCTTGATTTATCTTTTTTTATTTATTTACTAAATACGTGTCAGAATATTTCAGGGCCCAATGTTCATGCCAAGAGGTGGCTTTGCTTCTAACAAGCCACTGTCAGAGAAGCGCGGAGTGGGCACCAGGCCCAACTAATTATTACACTGAGTGTCCTTGAGGACAGCTGTTGAGAACAGCGTGCACGTAGTGGAGGAATAATCCGCCCGACCCTGGGAAGAGGCCTGCTCCGAGCATCTCGCCTTGATGAAGAATGCGCTGCGTTCTGACCTCACGAAACGTTTTTGTTCGCCATTATTCTTTGCGCAAATACCACCGCTCTTTATCGTCAATATGAATAGCTTAATCGTTCATTAGGTTGCGTCAACTGGTTGTGTTTTACGACCACCTATTGGGGTCTGTGTTCGACGAATAATATATGTATGTATGCGCACACATAACGAATGCCAGAGCAGGAGCCCGGCTGCTATGCAGTTCTGGACGAGTCATTAGCCTATATACAACAATTCTGGCGTCGTCAAGCTGAACGATAAAACAATTAGTACTGCTGCTTCCCACTCTTTTGCGGTGACCGATAATTCAGCTTGTACCGTAGTCATTATGAAAGAATGCTGGATTGTTTTAACGACCAAATCGTCAATTAACATCTGCCGCTTGAGTTATGTCTGCTAGGTATGATGAGCTGTCTATTTTTTTTGTCAGATGTAGTTTTCAATGATGAAAGCGGTAAAATTGATAACATAATAAAAACGGCAACGCAGTTTCATGGTATACTTTTGTGTCTCGACCCCGTCAGTTGCGGAGATTGTTGTCCGATACAAATACTTTGCTGGGGCTATCTATGCTGGCTTTAGACTTGTTTCGACATTAGAATAATTAAACTTCTCTGCTGTTCAGATCAACGCTGTCATGTAATAAATGATGGTTTCGAGGACGCTTATCAATTTTCACGAGAAGATGTGCTTCCAAACGGTACCTCCTTGTCATGGCTAGTCTTTGATATAGGTCTCTTTGGCGTCAATCAGCATTTGAAATGATTCATATGGTGATCATTTTTTATTGACTGGACAGGAACTGACACAAGAATAGGGTGATAGATCAGATTGGTTCTTGTTCTCTTGTAAAAGTGAAACAGTTGTCTTCTTTTTTTTTTGCTTTTAGATGCTTTTACAAAGAGCCTTACCGAAAAAAAAAAACGCTGTAATTTTGCATGTCATCGGTAGTTCTTGTCTTCAATGACTGGACGCGTGATTTTCTTTGCGATATATATAGGGCTCCCATGTTTTTGAATTAATAAAAAAAAACCCCGATGAACATTGACCGAGAATACTTTTGACAAATGAGGTTTATTTGAAAAACTCCGATTTTTATCCACGTTCAAAGCGCCTTTTCAAAACAGATTCATAAATTAATTTGAGCGCACACCCATTAGCAGCAGCAACCTCGTAAAGTATGCTCGCGTCTTTAAGGCTGTAATCAAGCTTTAAGGCTGTAACACTAGCTCTCGTAGACGTTCTGTATCCAAGTATTTGTGCTTGTGTGCATATGTGTTTGCGCGTGTAAACCTTTTACACATCTAGAATACAGTTAGTGTGCTTTAAAAAAAACGGCAGGATGGAGCTAAGCGGAAGCTTACGATAAAAGAAAAAAAAATGTAGACAGGGATTGTGTCAAGCCGACGATCCGGCAAGCGTACTTGTCTTCCTCAAGGCTAGAACAATTGAAATTCTAGCCTCGAGACTTAGCAGTATTGAGAATAATAATATTGTCACAATTGAATATGGCAGTGGAGGACGACGACAAAGTGCTCAGCGGTGGGCGCTTGAAGTGCGACAGTGTTGTACGTCTTCTTGTTGAATATACGCTGCTGCTTAGTTTCTTCCTTTTAACACCTTTGAGGAGGTGCTGGGTACGACTCGATATACCTCGGCAGGAACTCTATCTTCGCAGAGGATGGCGCGTAGCCATCCTCTGAGACCCGTGTCACGCGGGTCACGGCGCAGCGTGTGACCCGTGTTCTGATCTCATAAAGGGTTTCGCCGTAAAAAATAAGCTGAACGAAAACATAACTTTCCGCCCGAAGAGACCAAACCCGTGACCTACGAATAACACGTCCGATATATCAACCACTAAACTGCGGTGGCGATTATCCTATTATCCACATTCTGGGTATACTGTATATGTGTATTTAGGCCTGTAGGAGTGTTAGTTAGCACTGCAAGTAGCCATGACAGTAAGTATGTAACGCCCCTTATGTAATCGCGGATGGGGTACAGTTATAACTTGACGCCTGGTGTTATTTTAGCTATTGGCAATAACTTGCCGCTTAACAAGCCATTGCCGCTAGTCAAGTGAAGCTTTCAGATATTGATGAGACTGGCAGAAAATTAAGCACGCGCGAGCAAGCGCTGAAAAAGATTTGGACCAACGCTCCTCCTCAGACGAAAACAAGATCTGGCGAGAAAAACGATGCAGACTCGATAAAATCCGGGACTACAGGTAACAACGAACAATCACTCGCGCTGCTCCAGTATGATAATCGGATTGCCAGGATGCTTCTGCATGCTTAAGGCGCTAGGATTCAGAAATGTTTTCGCAGCAGGTGCATCACTGTGAACGCTTTCGTTAGAGGTTTATTGCTTGCATCATTCCGTGGCACATATATCGCTGCTGGCAAGCAGGCAGCTGGCCGAACAGCATCTGCGAACACGAGAGATGCTCCATAGATTTTTACCGTAACTCCGATAAGATGCGTTGAGAAATCAGTTTGTGTCGAATATAGTAAGGTGGAGGAAATGCCGTGATGGGAAAGATACTAATCAATTTGTTTTTAACACGAATCTACGAAAAGATTCATATGAATTTGCCAGAAAGCATGCCACTTAATAATGAAAAAATTCGTCCTAATTAGTATATCCAGTTCCTTCTGACTCATGAATCTTGTAGTGATATGCGCTGTTTATGATGATAGACCTCATAGGCTCGAAACAACTGGCCAAATGTAGTTGCTGCAAGAGAGTATTAGGTTCGCGTTTTTTAAAACGCTCTGCAGCGGTCAAAACTGCGTTTAACTTTCGCGCACTTTGAACATGCCTGAAACAGACAGTATGACGTGTAAGCTGTTACGTGTAAGTGTCATTTTTTGAAGATGCAATTTTTATTTATTTTTAACAGTGACCTCAGAACATCGGCATATTTTTCGTTTCAGTCAGTTAGGTTTCCGCTGGCAGTTCTTATAGGCTTCCCGACGCCACCCGTGAATTCACTTATCTTCGCATCACGCGTAAAGTTGATTGGATGTCAAAAATGTTACCGGCTGGGCGCTGCGAGTCAATACGCAGTCTGTAACGTTGCCACAACAATAATAATTGTGCGTTCCCGCGTGAAAAAAATGATATCAATAACACACAGTTAAAACAGTCCAACTTTTCTACGCTTGCCTTGTATTGATCTGTACGTTAGTACTCTTAAACTGGCTGACCGTGTACTGCAGCATATTGCTTTTATTGCTAGCATCTGTTTCTTTCTTCTATAGGGTAACGCGAATGATGTGCACTTTTTACTCCAATACAAGGTGAAGGTTATTTTTAAACGCGCCGGGGATTTAGTGGTTTTGTGGTGGAAGTTTGCCCAGTGTCCCAACTACATTTACGGCCAGGCTGAGCGGCTGACGTATACGGCTGATGACCAGCCCCCTTGCAAACTTTCTCCTGCCTGCATACTTGCACTCGCAGTCAGTGCCTTGAGCTTTGCCTGGCTGAAGTGACTTTGGTCGCGGCGAAGCTAACACATGTTATAATGATGTAGTAAGTATAAGGTAACATATTTATAACAGGAGAAGCCACATGCTAACCACTACCAACCACAATATGTAATGTAGCTGCATAAGGTTATGTTGCCGATGTACCCTCAAAGGATATGACGGATTAATGGATAAGAGAAGGTGAGGATGGTATATGAAGAGTTTAGGAGATAATTAAATGTTTTCGTGTCATGCCTCTCCGGAGATTGTGCACAATACCTTTCAGTGTTTTCGAGTGCACCCTTTACTGTTTTGCATTGCGCCATTATGCAATGTCCTTAATATTTTTCTCCCCACAGAATGATATATAGTGGTGTCGGCAGTTCCAAGCGCGCTCTGCTGAACAAGCTGTTTTAGAAAACTGCATGTGAAAATGTTGAGAAAGTCTTTTAAAATAGGATTAAACATACTAAGAGTAGCCGTGCTTGGACAATATTTTTGTATGAGAAGGGAAAAACTAATGTCAGATCAAAATTAGTAAGCCAAGAAAAATCCGTATCAAGTAATGTTTGCTAATAAAGTGATGCTAATAAAGTAATTTTTGCTCTGTTGGCTTTTCCACAAAAGTTGTTTTCTTGCGAGCATTGTTACCAGAAAACAGTGTTCTGATGGTATAAATTGTCAGGCCACTGTGTGATCATTGTATATATTAATACTGACAAGGTTTGTTTATTAACGAGGTTTGTATTCTAATCTGGGAAATACCTATACACCACTCGTAAATTTAGCTCTTTCAATTATCACGAGCACAGGCACACCCATGAAACAAAGCCTACGTATTCCACCATCTCTTTCAGTAGTAGTAGTAGTAGTAGTAGTAGTAGTAGTAGTAGTAGTAGTAGTATGTAGTAGTAGTAGTAGTAGTAGTAGTAGTATGTAGTAGTAGTAGTAGTAGTAGTAGTAGTAGTAGTAGTAGTAGTAGTAGTAGTAGTAGTAGTAGTAGTAGTAAAGTTGTTATAGGCACAAGACGAAGAGTATAAGCAGCCTCTTACATGCAGTTTGATCAAGATTTCTTGAAAAAAAAGCAGTACTGGTGCCACAATCAGATAGGTCCATGTAAAGTGTAACGCTGACAACTAAAACTAGGAATGATTCGTACACAATACAGAGAACGTTGCTATGGTGACCAGAACTTCATTACCCTGTCGGTCATCTTAGATGCCAGCCGAGTGTGTTGCCAATGGTCATGGATCCATTTAGCGTTTCGTTTTTTCCATTATGCTTGATGGAGAATATTTCATCGTCCTCAATCGGCTGAAACTTCAACCATTTTTGGCTGTTCCCACTCGTCGCCACCTCGCACTTAGTGAAGCCATTTAACTTGCTTCTTAAACATGTTTGAATGAAAAGGGTCCGAAGACTAATCTCAGGATGAGAGAAACAGAATGAAAATATTGTATTGTATTGTAACCCTCTGGCCTCAACCGCCTAGTGAGCTCGAGCGACGAGTTTATTATTGTATAGATCACTCGATTACCAACCCGCAGGTCGCGGGATCAAATCCCCGCCGTGGCGGCTGCATTTCCGATGCAGGCGGAAATGTTGTGGCCCCGTGTGCTCAGATTTGGGTGCACGTTAAAGAACCCCAGGTGGTCGAAATTTACGGAACCCTCGACTATAGCGCATCTCATAATCATATGGTGGTTTTGAGACGTTAAACTCCACAAATCAAGAAATCAATTATTGTGTAGATGCCGGAAAATTTGCTTGCACGAAAATGTGTTCGTATCAGTCATAGGAGAGCTCGAAAACGTTGGTGGTTGGGCGTGTGAATAAGGTAAAGAGAATGCCAGCCACTTATAAAAAAAAAGAACCAGGAAATTAACGGAATGAGCTGAAGACAAGAATCGGAAGCATGCATTTCTTTTATCAGATAGAAAAGTTCAGTCTAGAGAGGTGCCCAGTGTTATAGTGCAAGTACCCCCCCCCCTTCTTTTTTTCTTTTTTGCACTTTCAGGGGTTGTACCCAAATTACTAAGCAGTAAATATTGGCCCATTCGTGCTTACGCCTCTAAATCTCCCTCATTCCTTCATCCCGCCGAGGCAGCAATGTTACTGTATACTTAAAAAAGGGCGCCACATTAGCTGCATCCTCTCGGCCGGGCATAACTATTAGAAATGGTGCTTGAAAAGTGTGCCGAACTGAGTACTGCAATCGTAAACCTGAAGCAGTTCGAAACTTCGCCATTAGCGTATGTAATGTCTTCTAATCCTATAGGTGATCATGGCTGGGCCGTAGCTGGGTTTAAAATCCGGATGCACCTTCGACGTTTTGGGCGTGTCCTCCATAAGGAGAATAGAGTTGACCCGTTCATAAAGCTTAAGTGAATAAGCTCACTGAATGCAACTGCAGCTGCTTTTAGTTAACGCTAACCGCTGTTTCATATTAGCTGGTTTTAGCTGCTTACTGTATGTAGCCAATAAGTTTATAGCATAGGTCGGCATACTCACTTATTAGTCGACTCACTCAGACACACTCAGACTGAGTGGGGGCGGTTAATAAGTGTTTGTATGAGTAATATTTTGAGTAATGTCTTCGTGAGGTGAGTCACATTTTGATCGATTCGAATCCGAGTGGGTCCTGTTGGGGCTAATTTTAGTGAGTGTGAGGCTGAGTGAGTTCGGTTGAGGAAACTGCTGGTGAGACAGGGTGCGAGTGAGCTCCACCTTTTATTGTTGAACTACTCTCTTATCTACTCATATTCAACATTAATATTGGCTTTATATCAACTTGTGCATGTGCTCAAGTCAATTTGCATGTATATGTCAACGCACTAGCGTTCATGGGCCGCCTAAATAAGTAACGATCAGAGGCCTCCATGACCTTCACGCCAAAGCTCTTTTATCTAAGGCTCCTAATAGAAATGTATCGTGTGAGTCGCATATTTCATAAAAATGTCCTTACTTAATTTAAACCACCGGTAACTCAAACCTAAAGGTTCGAAATCTAAAGGCGTATCGTGAAGCACCGATAGTGTGAGATATTGACAGTTACGGCGTTTATACCTTAATCAATAAAGATTTGACATCGAAGATATTTGACATTGTTGCATTTAATTGTCTTCGAAGTGCACAATTTTAGCTTTGAGTAAGAACTCTTCTTTCCCCTTTCATTGATTATAGAATTGTTTCTTTGGTTTTGACCACGTGTGGTATCAAAATCTCTCGCTCTGCATATCCAAGAGAAAAATAAACAAAGCAATGTTTGTTTATTGCAATTTCAGTTCTTGAAGTAGTGATTTTCAAGAAGACAGAACGAAAAATATGTTCAGTTGCTAATCCCAGTGAGATTCTTTTTTTTTCATCAACAAATATCTCACGCGCCTTTTACATATTTCCAAAAGGCAACAGCCTAATATATTGTACTTTATCTGTACCGATAATGCTCAAGCATTCATCATCTTGTGGCTCAAATGCGGGCTTTGCTGCAAGACGCGGGCTCTGTGGGAACCATAAATCATAAAGGATTGCGTCTTAAGGCATGTTTCGGAAAAAAAATGGTGGCAAAAGCACTACGTGATAGCGTTTTTATTTCTTCATGGTAATTTCACCTAATGCTTGAGAGTTGATCTTTTGTGGTCATGTATTAAATCCCCTTGGATTATACTTTTTCTGAAATCTAGTTGAAATATACTTTTTCTAGACCATCCTAGTTTTACTTTTGCTTATTTCGCTGACTTTTCCTACGATACTTAACAACAGTTTCATAACAATCATAATTTAGTGTTTCAACATTAATAACTCGTGATGGTAAAATTATTTGAAGTGTATTTGAATAACGCGATAAATGTTGAATGTATAATAATGGGAGCTGTTCAGTGCTAGCACTGCAAGAAATGGGAGGAATTTAAAGACTCAAATAAATGAATAAAGTAAAAAAAAGTGAGTTTACAAAACGTGGTGAGTTTACAGAATTTTGCCTCGGATATTCCCTCAAACTCTTCTTTCTCATGTTTGAATATTGGGATCGGCATCTACTACATTTACGCAAGTAACTTGAACGCCAGTACAACACATTTTATATCTGTGATGTATATAGTTCCATGTGTCAGTTTTCCCAGTGCTGGGTAGCAAGCGAGATACTTGCTTCATGGTTAACCTACCCGTCTTTCTTGACACCATACCTGGCTCTCTCTCTCTCTAAACGCACCTCATATTCAACATAGCTGCTCCTCTTTCCACAGTTAGAGATGAGTTTTGGTGATGTAAATTCGTTGCGACTTGGAGTTCTCTCGAAGCTGCCAGGAAAGCACATGTTTTTGACATTTTACGGATGTATTCCTTTGGCATAGCCTGAAACGAAGGAAAATATATTATTGCGCTTTATAAATTGTCGCAACCAGAAAGCTAACAGCCCATTCAAAGAAGAAAAAACAATAGGAGGAAAAAATGACAGGGAGGTTAACCAACCTATAAGCAGTCGGTTTGCTACCCTGCGCATGGGAGGGGGATGGGGGAGATGAAAGACAGAGAGCGGAGAAGGAAGAGATATAAAGACAGCACATTCGGCAGCACACGCGCGCACACTCCGTCATGGTGCAGTCTTGTCTTCCACGATGTGTGACATTGCTGTTACAGCCGCTTGTTCAAGTCTGTGTCGCGTAGGAATTTCAACAGTTTTTTTTCGCCTTCTTCACTTCACTTCACTTCACTTTATTACGTTAATTACCTTCACTTTATTACCTTATTTTTTCCTCTTCTGTTGCAATGTCTTCTCTCGGGCACTTGAAAGAATAGTGTCTACAGACATTTGGCTATTGTCGATGCGCACAAGAACGGACGCCAGTGACTGTCTCTGGATGTCATACAACGGACAGTCGCCATGGATGTAATGCAACGTCTCTTCGCAACGAGAGGCATCGCAAAGAGCGTTGTCGACCATTCCTATGACAAAGGAATAAGATTTTGTAAATGCCACTCCTAGCCATAAGCGATGAAGAAGGGTGGCTTCTCTTCTGTCGAGGCCAGTGAGCATGCAGAGAGCCATCAAAGAGGACAGGTGGTGTAGACGATTCGTCTCGTTGCTTGGTGGACACCATAGTGAAAACGTTCTTTCACGCGTAAGTCGTCGAAGATTACTGGCAGCATCGGTCCGCGAAAGTGGTATGGTTTCTTCTCGTGTTCTTTCAAGAGCTACCCGTGCGGCAGTATCGGCATGTTCATTCCCTATGACGCCGCGGTAACTTGGTAGCCACTGAAACGTCACATGATGCCTTTTCTCGTGTGAAGTGTGGAGAAGGCATCACATTTCGAAAACAAGCTGTTCGTACGGCCCGCGACGCAGTGCTGAGAGCACAGATTTAGCACAGCGCTTGAGTCGCTGAAAATCGACCATTGTTGCGGTGGTTCCCGATTGACCACACAAAGTGCAGCGCGCAAAGCAGCTAGTTCCGCTGCTGTAGATGCCGTGGAGAGGTCAGTCTTAAAGCTGATGGTAACACCTATTGCTGGGACAACTACTGCACCTGACGAACACTGGTGGTTCGTGGAGCCATCGGTATATATATGTACACTGTCTGAATATTTCTCGTGCAAAAGAAGAAGAGACAGTTGTTTCAGCACGGGCGATGAAAGCTCAGATTTCCTCCGGATCCCTGGTACACTAAGATGCACTGTGGGTCGAATAAGACACCAAGGGGGTATCGATTGTTTAGATGCAGGAGTGAAGCCCGAGGGAAGTTTCTCGTTGTACTTCACAATCATTGTAGCGAACGATGCTTGGCACCTCTCTGATGGCAACAGTGCGAGGTGATGACAGGGAGCACGTGCGAAGTGTCTGATGTGCGTTCTCAGGACTTCTACAACAATGTGAGTTGGTACCGAATAGTCACCAGCAATTGCAATCGTTGCCTCTGTTGACGTACATCTAGGCAGACCAAGGCACACTTTAAGTGTTTGGGCTTGTACTGACTGTAGAACACGAACATTGGTCTTGCAGGTATTGCTGAGCACGGGCAAGTTATATATCAGGAAACCGAGAAACAGGGCTCTGTAGAGTTCCATCATTGCGTCTACTGACATCCCCCACGTCTTTCCTGCCAGGAACTTGAACAAGTGGGAAATAGAAGTCAGGCGCTTCTTTATATAGGCCACATGCGGACTCCAACAGAGGTACCTATCAATAATAATGACCAGAAATCTCTGGGTTCTGGTGTAAGAAATGGGTCGCCCGCAGATTGAGGTGACACAAGGGGTCATCGATTCACGAATGAAGGCCACCAGCGCGCATTTTTCTGGTGATAAGCTGAGATCTTGTTTTAACAAGTAGTTGACAATAATAGTTGTTGCTCTTTGAAGCAGGGCACGTATCTGAGGACGTGTGACTGCCGAAGTCCAGACACAGATGTCGTCTGCGTATATTGAGATTTTAATGGTACTTGGCAAGTATTCAGCAAGGCCAATTAGTGCAAAATTGAATAGCGTCAGGCTAAGAACTCCGCCTTGAGCAACACTATTGGAAGTATAGCGTCGCGTAGTTGGGCCATCTTCTGTTAACACAAAGAATGATCTTGCAGCCAGATAACTCGAAATCCACCGAAAGACTCGACCACCAAGGTCAACCAGCGCAAGAGCACCCAAAATGGCTTCATGTAGCACATTATCATATGCGCCTTTCACACCTAGAAACAAAGCTGTAGATAGTCACTTACGGGATCTTTCGTGCTGAAGAATTGAAACTAGATCAACGACATTGTCAATAAAACAGTGGTCGCGATGGAAACCAGCCATGGAATTCGAATAAATCTTATAGTATTCAAGATACCACTCCAGGCGGCCTAGTATCATCCATTCCATTATCTTTTCTACGCAGCTGGCTAGTGCTATTGGGTGGTATGAGATGAGTTCGAGTGGGGATTTGCCCCGCTTCAAGGTGGGTAACAAGCGGCTTACTTTCCAGTCGTCAGGAACATTGCCATCCTGCCACGAGATGTTGTAAAGACTCAACAGTTTTCTTCTTGCTTGAACCTTCCCCAAGGATGCACAAGGCTTGGTACAGAATACCACCTGGGCCCGGAGAAGTTGAACGCCGGCAGAGAGCTAGTGCCGCCTCGAGCTCTTTCATTGTAAAAAGGAGGTCCTTGTGGTAGTCACGGGAACGGGGGACGTCACCTCTAACTTGAGAATCTGGACGAGTGGCTTGGTTGGCGATCTGCACACAGAAATCTTCTGCGACATCGATGTCTTGCCGCCCTTGAAAGAGTGCGAGCGCTTTGAATGGAAGACGCTGTTTCGTAGGGGGACGAAGACCTTGCACCGTTTTCCAAATGTGTGAGAGTGGCTTGCGAGGGTCTAGTGACTGGCGAAACGTTGTCCATCGTTCCAACGCTAATCTCTCCATGTGACGCCGAATCTTCTTTTGCATCCTCCTGGCTATACTAAGATCGTGAATTGATTTTGTGCGCCGATACCTACGCTCCGCCCGGCGTCGAAGTGCTCGGAGTTGCTCCAACTCTATGCCAAAGTGGTTTCGTGCGGAAGATATCGTCACCGTGCAAGTGGCGTTTTGCATTGTGCTCTTAATTGTTTGCTCTAACCTAGATCGTAGGCCATCGCTGCAAGCATCTTCCATGTCAGACTTGAAGTTGGTCTATTGGACTGCTCGAATGGTCGTCCGTGGAACACAACTAGACAAGCCTTTGATGTTAAGGTAGATTGGAATGTGATCGATTCCTCGTGTCTCAACATCTGGAAACCACTTGACGTTTCTCACAAGGGAGTTGGAGACAAAAGCAATGTCGAGACAGCTGCCGTATGTCACCCCTCGAAGAAAAGTGAGGCTACCGTCGTTCAGGAGAGTAAGGTCATAGCTGTAGGCGATGTTTGCTAACCTGCGTCCTCTTGAATTTGTCCGCCTACTTCCCCATGCGTGATGGTGCGTGTTGAAATCACCTATGATGATCCGTGGTGCAGGACACACTATCAAAATATACACTAATCTCCTGGAATCGAGATTATTCGAAGACGATATATAAACGCCTATGAGAGTAAACATGAGTTTGTTCTTTTTCACAGTGATGCAGACATACTGATTGTCATCGTGAGGCACAATTGGTTGCACAACATACGTCGGTTCACGGCAAACAAAGACGATGGTTTTGCTGCACGCATCGTTTGTTGAAGACATGACAGCTTCGTACCCCGAAACTCTTATTGGTTTCGACAAATTAGGTTAACAAATAACGATGAGTGGAAACACGTTGGTATACACAAACTAACGAAAATCCGAAAGACGTGATTTTAGACCTCGAATGTTCCATTGGATGGCGGATGCAGCCTTGACTTCTTTACAAAACGATGAGGTGTGAGTACCCATTTTCCTAGTTCAGGGATTCGAGCACTGGGCTTATGGTGTCCAATACTCTAAGTGCGCTTCGAGCAGATGCTGTCTTAATGTCGACTAATATCGCTCGGATGGCTTCTGTGAGGGAACGGAGAACCGCAATCACTTGACGATCTGTTTTAGGCAACTCTTCCATTGCTGGAGACGGCTCTGGTGTGGCCGCAACCTGCTGAGGTTCCTTGGCAGAAGAGTGGGTCAGGAGCGTGGGCCATTCCTCCGGAGAAGGAGGCTTCTCCGCTTCTTTCGTAGAAGTTGTGGGTCCTTTCGCAGCGCTACTGGGTGGAACCGCTAAAGTGTGGGAACTAGCATTTCGGAAGTGTGCCTTCTTTGAAGACTTTCGATGATGCCGACGTCGACGCTGACGCCGGACTACTTCGGCTGCCTTCCTGTGTGTCTAATTGTCTCGGGCCATTTGTTTGAGAACCGCGCGCTCCTTTTGAATTCGAGGACAGTCTTTCGACGAGGCAGCATGAGGACCGCTGCAGTGGGCGCAATTCAGAGTAGTCACCCGACAGGTGTCTTCTGCATGAGGTTCAGCGCAACAGGGACACAGTCGTGAGTTGGGGCATACGCCCTTGACGTGTCCTATCCTGAAGCACTGATGACATTGAAGTGGCTTTTGAATGAATGGTCGGCACGGATGTCGGAAATGTCCAAATTTACCGTGGGACGATATGCAATCTCCCCTGAAAAACACTTTCACGCAGCGCGTATTTCCAAGGCGCCGCACTTGCGTAATGACAGTTGCCTCGTTTGCAGGCTTGATGAGGGTCGGCAGGTCAACATTATGAATGGCACTGTTGATGTCATAAATTATACCAGTAATTGATTTATTGTCTATCGGGATAAAGGGGCGCATTTTAATGCCGCCTAGCTCAGTCATTTGCTGCAGCTGTCCTAGCGCACTCACATCGTGCACGTCTATGGCAAGAATATTCTTCCTTGGGTTTACTCTTACGTCCTTATTTTGACCTAGCACCACTCATTCCAGAGCAACAGAAAGGGCTTGCCTGTTCAGCAGTCGTCAGTTGCTTGAATGATCTTCCGGAATGAAGATGATGACATGCAGCCAGCGCACAGGCCTTGACTGTACAGTCACTGTACTTGCAGGAACTGATGCTGATGTATTCGCAGTCCTTCTCTTCACCATCTTACCGCGGACAGGTATAAAGCTGTCATCGGATGTGTCGTCTTCTGACATAGACTACAGATCGATGTCTTCAGTGTCACTCGGGCAGTCAGCTCGTTTTTTTTTTGTGGTTGACGAGTGTGAGGACATCTGAGCAGGCGGGCCTCTGCCATGCTCCCCGGCTGTCACCGCAAGACGGGGAGGCGAGACACCTCGAAAAACCAATGGTTTCACTAAAAAATACACAGCGCAGAAACAAGCGTTCTTCGAAAGGGACACTTCTTCCTTCTCCCACGAAAACAGTCGGAACATTGTGTTCACAACCCATTCGAAGTAAAAAAAAGAAAGCCAATAAATAACAATCGTTTGCTTGTCACTGCAAGAATTCTGGAGGACAGAAGGAGGATTCCGAATGGTCGGGTAATTTTCTTACGTAACTTGCTATTTCTACATTCGAAGTCTCTGCGTAAACTGGCGCGAGCCGCATCGATTTAGACAGAGGATTTTGAAGTCTGAGAGTACCACAACGAAAACGTAAGGAACGAAGAACGTTTCAGTTGAACCATGATGCTAGAGCTAGCTTTGTAAGAGAGAACCTTGCATCTTTCAGATATTTGTTTTTTGAATTCTGAAACTGAGACGTACATTGTAAATAACGCGGTTCACATGGATATCCAGTATATAGATGCACCAGAGGCATTTGGCTCTTGTATTATCCCTCTGCTTCACTGGTAAGAATTTTTAAAGGCAACAATGTATTATATTCGGTGTATCTTATATTACATTTTGATTGAATACTGCTTATTTATGGTCCCCACTTCATATATGAAAAGTTTTCTGAACACAGGCATGGAATGGTGTCTTCGGTGCTCCCGGGGGGAGAGGGAGGGGGTGAGAACAAAAAAACAATAGATAGACAAACAGATACACAGACATATAAATAGATGATAGAGAGAGAAAGAGAGAAAAAAATCAAGGGAGCAGAAAGTCGCTGCAGTAGTTGCAGATCACAAACGGACACCTCCCTAAGCCCACAAAATTTCCCTGCCACCTCATGGAGAGAAATATTCCCTTACACAGTTTGTGATTTCTAAGCCATTATCAAAAGCGAACTGTGTTGTTTTAATCTCTATATGGTGTGTGAAGCAGTGGTGCACGTCTCGTTACAGATTGTAAACTACGTTCCATACAAACCAAACAGTTCTCGAAGTGTGCGGACCACTGCTATTGAAGCAGACTGCATGAACGAACCACTGCATGAACTTCAGTAACGCCGTATACACCAGTGACGTTAGAACAAAATAGCACCAACAAATCAGTTCATATATATATTTTTTACTGTCTCGTGGCCAGAAAGTTCTGACCACAGCAGGAATTAGTTCGAATTACCCCAACGTTGTTATTCCGCTGAAAAACGAACTGTGTTGAAGCTGGATTGCTTCCACCAGTGGTGCGTACTCAAGCAGCCAACAAATTCTGCACTGAGCACAACTATTGCAGATGTGTGCAATTGGTAAAGTATATGTCGGTTTGATTTCTACAATTTTCGGGATATTATATAACAGTTTGAAATGTCAACGATATCAAAGATAGCGACATGCGGGAGTACGTTAGCATGAGTTACGCAGACTTCAAATGAATAATTTTTATAGTATAGTAGGTGAGGATAGTGGTTAACTGATTTCTGTATGAGTAAGCTTCTGATTTTTATACGTGGCTCAATATTTAGTTTATTGAATCTCTTTCATTCCACTTTGACAATGTTCACTCTTCGATGTCCCGACCAGTAAATCACTTCAGAGACGCCTGCAATGATGTGCAAACAAATACAGTTATACCATAGTTAATTTTGAGGAAGCTTAGCAGACCATTAATAATTCAAAAAGCCTCATAATTCTTTTCTGTCGGTAAATTTCATTGCATTACGCGCATCGTGTACGGTCACTGGTGAAAAAATGGATACCGTGGTCCCAGGCTTTTCATAAGAACCACGGCTCTGGAAAGCGCCCAAGCATCGTTTTTTCCGAACACTACCCCTAGTAACAACCTAAAACGAAGAGCTATTCATAGAGCTCTGGATGCCGAAGCTGCTTAGTGGTGATTAATTAACATTTAGAACACTCATGCTGGCTTGAGTTCAATGCGTGAAAGAGACGGGTGGTGAGAAAACAATGGCTTAAAAGAAGACATGTTTTTGTGCCTCCCATCTCATTAAGGCGGACAAATGAGGATGGAAAGGGGGAGAAGAAAATATATTGTTCGGCTCTAATGCTCCACCTTTTGTTTTTATTTGTAACTGCTTAGCCTAATAATAGGTGTGTAAGTGGAAACATCGCTGGAGTAAGCATGACTAGTAAAAGCTAGTTATTGCTTCTTTAGAGTTATGAACAAAGACGCCTGGAGATATGCATCGAATGCGATGACTTATAGCTGCATGTCGACGGCAGCATGGGGGGAGGGGGAGGAACATAAAACGAACCAATCAAGTAAACCACAAACAACATTGCAGCTCAGCGAATAAGGAGTGGTTAAGGAGGCACCATGTTGCGAAAACTGTCGAACAGCGACCGCAAGTATTTCGTACTTCGTCGATTTGTAGTTATCGTTCAAAATGTATTGATAGTTCTAAGAAAACATTTATTCTTTATGATTTTGCAACAATGTAATTAAAAAAAGCCCAGATACTCCTATTTTGTAGGCACTACAAGGAGATTTATATTTCTACATTCACTTTTTTTTAATTCAGTTTCAACAGCAGAGCGGCTTAAGCCCGTAAAAACTTGGTTAGTCGCGAACAAAATTATTATCATCATAAACCGGAACACTATCCCTTTGTCCTTTTTTTTTGTCGTTTTCCACTTTGTCCTGTTTTTCATCGCCTGCTTTGCTTCCCGAGTACGTGCGCCATGTGACAAGTGCAGAGGAAAAAAAAAACGGGGAAAAAGATATCTAAATATAGAGAAAGTATACACAGAGAAAAACAAAAAGCAACAGAGCGAGACAGAATGAAGAGAGATAGAGAATAAAAAGAGATAAATATAGGTGGAGAATGATGGAGTTAGAGGTTAAAGAAGTGACAATTAGAGAAAGAGAAAAAAGAAAAAAATGCAAAGAGTGTGAAAAAAGATATAGATGAAGAAAGCAAAAAATAGAAATAAGCAGAGAGAAAGGCGACATAGGAAAAAAAATGAAGAAGACAGAGAAAAAGAAAGGTTGAACAAAGAACGGGAGAAGTTAAGAGAAGCAATAAAGATCGCCTGACTCCGCACTTACTTCAGGGTTAAAACCACCAGTGAAAGCTTATCGAAGCTTTTTTTTGTTTCTTACAGCGCCCTCGCTCTCGGTTTTGGTTTTGATTTTCGCGCAAACGCTGCAAATCACAGTTCCCCGATGCTTTCCGACCCCGGTCCTCACGGATACTCACCTTTCTTCCCTGTATATACAAAAAAAAGGAAGGTCCTTCATCTGGCGAACACACGCTTTTTCACGACCACCATTACTTTATGCGTGTTAAGTCACGATATAGATGAGTTAGCATGCGTAATGTAACGTGGGATCTTCGCAGAGTGTGAATTGTGTAACCAGGCATAACAAAACATCAATTACATTACGAGTTGGTCGTTGAATGCTTCCAACTCATTACAATGGGCTTTGTCATAACTCTTCACTGTCATCAACCACTGAATCCAATAACGGAGTGGTAGGTACCTTTCAAGCGTACTTGTATCAGTAGCACAAACGGGTCCTAGAAATGCTGCTCTTCTAGCTTACGCTGTGACTGTGCTGTGCTTTCTGCACCGGGCTTGTGTTTTTTTTTTTCTGTGCGTTGCGTTACAATATAGATGAGGGCGCCAGCGGTTGCGGACACCGCCACTGTAGCTTACGCAAGCAAAGAAGAGAAGCGTGGTGTTAAAAGGAACAACATTGAGAGTCGTCTATACGCACGTTTGTGCCACGAATAGCCTCGGCGCCCGAAATGAATGCTGATGTCACTTCCATCCGTGCTCGGGCACAGCCTCGTCGTCAGTTTTTTTTTCTTGGTTATCATAATGTCACGTACGCAAAAGGGTGTTCTTTCGGCGGCAGTACAAATGAATTACGAAAGTAGAAGAATTATAGTTGCTCTCAAACACAGATAGTGTGAAAAAAAGAAGCGTAAAAGTATGCTAACAGCCACCAAAGGGCAAGCACATAATCGTAGTGATAGTGCGCTGGTCCACTGTAAATGATAGACACATCACTCAGACGGCTGAAATGACTTCTTTAATTGTAACAGCTTTTGTAACCAGCATAACGTAGTTGAAATTTCTACGGGTTACCCCGTTGGAGGTCACTATTGAACAAGCACCATTTACAGCTTTTGTTAACCAACGGTGAATTGGGGAGGATAACTATAGCACACCATGAAAATGCGTGTCATCCAGCCTTAACGGTCACGTGATGCTGCTACTTTGTAATGTTTATTCTTCAATGATGTACTGAAGAAGTACCACAGGCTGCTCACATAGAAAACTGCGAAGGAAATCATGCGTAGTGTCATTGTGATATTCCTTCCATATAGTGCAACGGAACGATTGTGCCCTTGATGATTAATCATCAAGTACACCCTGACAAGCTTGTCTTAAGTTAAGTCTCTTTACTGGTGGCGTAGGTGTAGCATGTAAATATTTTACTGATTAGACACACGACATGCAAGAGGTGTCACACCAGGCGCTCTGAACTTAGAAAACCGTTTTTCGATACATGCTTGTGCAAGTGGTTGTCAAAGGAGTAAATTAACATAGTATTGCCCCAGGCTTGTAATCTAGGACACTTACATTCGCAACGAAGTTCCGTGACCTTTGTTAGTAAAGAAAGGCTAAAGAAATCACAATTATAACAACGCCTGCTCTTTACCGACAACGGTATTTCTGTTGGACTCTGACGTATTAGATAAGAAAGACGTCTATAAAACGTAAATCAATATATCCCAGTTATTCTGAAAAGCGAAACGCGTACATTTATTTTCCAGTATATTTATTGTAGCGGGAAGTAGTGCACACTCATTTATTTTATACATTTATTTATATATACATTCATTTATTTAGTGTACACTTATTTATTTACAGCTGTATAACATTTAAAACGCAATGGAAAATCTGCTGGGCAGAAGTGTGCTGCAATATAAAAATGCTAATAGGCTTGAAAAATAAAATGGGCAAGAAGTGACGTTGTCGTTACAGGTCTGTCTCTTGTCCCGCCGCGGTGGTCTAGTGGCTAAGGTACTCGGCTGCTGACCCGCAGGGCGCGGGTTCGTATCCCGGCTGCGGCGGCTGCATTTCCGATGGAGGCGGAAATGTTGTAGGCCCATGTACTCAGATTTGGGTGCACGTTAAAGAACCCCAGGTGGTCTAAATTACCGGAGCCCTCCACTACGGCGTCTCTCATAATCATATATTGGTTTTGGGACGTTAAACCCCACATATCAATCACTCAATCTTTCTTAATCTTTCAGGAGAAATACAATAATGCTGTTTTGTGCCGATTGAAATCGTTCTGTCTGAAACCAGTAAATGTTAGTGTTCTCTCTCTCGCCTCTAATCTTTGTTTCTCCTGTTTCTTCTCTCCTCCCGAAAGAGTGAGCAGCCGTTGTGCCCCTCCAAGTGGCAGTTGCCAGCTTGCTCTCTCCCTCTTTCCTCTGTGTCCTTGTGTATGTGTGTATGCAAATGAAATAAATAAATAAATAAATAAATAAATAGTGTACCGTACATCAAAGCTCGAGAGTTTTTCAGGTGACTGTACGCGAGTTTTCTCATTGCGTGCGCTTTATTTTGGCTTCACAAAGAGAGAAATAGAAATCTCATTTATATTCCGTACATTATAAAATTTACGCATTGCCCTTTTTGTATTTCTGGGAATGTACCCACAAAACAAAAGGAGGCCGTCGAAATCTTACTTGGGTGAAATCCTAATCGGATTATGGCACGAAAGAAAAACCTGAATGAGAAATCGTGATGAGCTAATGCAGAAGGTACAATGATAAACCTTTTTTCAGGCAAACAAAAAGGGGGAAATTTCCATACCTATGTTTACACTGGACGATCGTTTTCCTGCAGTAGAAGCAACTTCGTTATGAAAAAAATATAGAGCCTTCTTTGTTATAAAATGTAGATTTACATATGTTGACTTTGTTTCGGACTCTATCGTTTCAACGTTTTCATCCAACTCCATATCGTGCCTAAAGTGAAAGTACTTCTTTTGTGCCTAATGAGAATCTCTTAGCAATATGAAAAGTATGATAAATTGTAAAGTATAAAGCGGTGCAATTGTGTTGGCGCTTGCTCATGAAAATATTTAAGATGAAATATAACGTACACACGTGTTCGATGTTCGACAATGCTTGCTTTTGTTTTATGATTTTATGGCACAGTTGTCCATTTTCGAGATACGAGGTGGGAATCTTTCTTTGCGTGCTTGTAAAAGATTAAACGTCTTTGTAACAATTTATCGTTATTGAAAACGGGCAGAAACCATTTTTATTTGCATGGCGAAAACATTTTTACCACGTTATTTTTGCCAGAAAAGTAAAAAAAAAACATATCAAATAGCCTTGACTGGTTCAAATTCAGAAAGAGCTTGAAACTTAAAACTGCGTTGTTTAAGAAAAGCTAAATAAGGTGTAAAGAATAATCAAAATGCAGTTACAATGTTTGAATCTATATTAATATCGCTGTTACAATAAATGCGACGAAAAGTGTCATTGTGATAACGTTATAAGACCAAAATTTACAACAACGATTTCTGTGCGATAGAAAACCTGTTATACAACCTTATAATTTAGGCTTGGTTCTAAAGTCGCTGGTGCTTACAGAACTATTTATCACTTCTTACCACCATTGACTTGTTCTTCAGCGAAAGTTAAGTTTCCCACTTAGCCCAAAGTTTTCTATAAAAATGGCCTTCGCATCATGGTCACAATTTTATTTCCCTCATATGGCAATATGATGGGCGTCCATAGCACAAATATGATAAATTCATTAAAAATATGAATGCAAGTAAAGGAAAAGCTACGTTATGTTATAGTTCAAAACTGCTTCTTTATTACATTGTAGTGATCGGGGGGCGAGGTGGCGATGTTTTGGAGAACCGTGATCCGCTCATCTCATGTAGCGAACTGACGAAATATTTTTACCTTGCGCGGAGACAATATCCTACACCACACAGAAAACTAAGCAGACCTCAGGCTCTGCCACTCAGGCTTCTTCAGGACGGGGCGTACCCTAATCCCGTGCTATTGAACAAAATGTATCCCAAAATATAGCCAACTAATACATGTTCATTCTGCGATGATATATTTAACTTGGAATATATGCTCTGGCGGTGCCCCGCGTTATGATGTGGCGAAGTCATCATGCCGTCCAAATGGGACGGTGCTATTACAAGCACCGGACTTGAACAACAGTTATAAACAGTTTAACGGGACCGCGACGCAGCAGAGAGACTTGGTCTTTCTGTTCCTACGTGGTAACGGCCGCAACGTGCTAAAGCGCATTCCGAAAAAAGTTGGCAGATCCCATGTACAGACGGAATCGATGATATGAGAAGCACGAAAGAGAAATGTTGATATGTCACTTTAAAATGAGCACAACGCTACGAGGTAGAGATAAATGAGGCCGTACGTGACTTCCGTGTCATGATTATCTTGTTCGGACGTGTCGTTTACCTTCGACATCTATTCACGTCACGTGATACCAAATTTAGTATATGTGGAGCTAGCGAAACGACCGCGAGCACGCTATGAGCATGGTATGTTGTCATGTTTTACATGACATGCGTGGCAGGATTATCCTGTTTGCACCAGTCATGTATTTCGTCATCCATTGACATCACGTAACACCGAATTTGGTATATGTCGAGCTCGCAAAATGGCCGCAAGCGCATCATGAAGGGCCCAATATACTCCAATGTAGCATTGACGCGTGCGCACGCTGGGCACAGCAACGCTACGTTAGCAAAACGCGAGCACTCTATAGTCTGACGCCAGGCGTGACCAGCGTACGTTGGCACGGACTGACGGCAACTGGCGCGAAATGCTGCATTCCGCGCCGATGTGTTACCCAGACAACACTGCGTCTCTCTCTTTTTGTGACGGAGGGAGCCGGATGCGCTGAAACGCGCATGCGTCAAAGCAACACAACACGGCGCGCGCCTGCGAGTATATGGCAGTACCGGCGCCTGGCATGTCAACGCCGGTGAGCACGTGCACAGGGTCACGTCGAAATGTATTGGCGCCTTGACTGTGGCATGTAGCCATGTTCTCCGATGACGCGCATCTCATGATTATCATGTTTGCAGCAGTCATATACCTTCGACATTCATTGGCGTCACGTAATACCAAATTTGGCATATGTGAAGCTAGCGAAATGGCCGCTAACACCTCCATTGGTGTGGCATGTAGTCACGTTGTTACATGACACGTATCTCATGTTTATCATGTGTGCACCAGTATCGTACCTTTGTCATTCATTCACCTCCCATAATACCAAATTTGGTATAACTTAAGTTAGCGAAACGGCCGCCAGCGAATCATGAGCGTGGCATGTCATGTTGTTACATGACACGCATGTCATTGTTTTCACGTTTGCACCAGTCACATACCTTTGTCATCCATTGACGTCACGTAATACCAAGTTTGGCATATGCAAAGCTAGCGAAATGGCCGCGAGAGCATCATCAGTGTGGCATGTAGTCATGTTGTTACATGACAGGCATCTCATGCTTATCATGTTTTCACCAGTATCTTACCTTCTTCATCCAGTCATGTCATGTAATACAAAATTTGGTGCAACGGAAGTTAGCGAAACGACCGCCAGCGGATCATGAGCGTGGCATGTAGTCATGTATTTACATGACACACATGTCATGATTTTCATGTTAGGGTCCATCGCTTGTGTTCGCCATGCAATCATGCCATACCATACCAGTTTTGTAACATGCCATGTGAATGAAACCACTGCAAGAGCTGCAGGACCATGAAATTTAAATCATCACATTCATGACACACATGTCATAATTTCCATGCTATGACTAGTCAAATATGTTCTTCATACAGTCATCTTATGTCATAGCAAGTTTGGTATCGATACCATTATCGAAACAGCCGGGAGAGATAAAGGTTGTAGGTGGATAGATAGATAGATAGAAACGCTCAAAGTCACTGAATTTCGCTAAGAAATGCTTCACATTTGAAATAGGCCCAGCGGGAGAGAACATGCCGGGCACATGTGTCTTCGTAGTGAAGTAGGAGATGAAGAAAAAAAGATCTGCCACCTCCCTGAAAGAATCGTAAGGAAATGCGAATGCATTGCCTAGCGTTCATAACGACGTTTAGCACTTGACAAATCAGCGTTAGAAGAATAGTGTTTTTTTTTCTTACGCCGTGCACTCAATAGCGCCGTTCACCGCACGTGGCGCTTTTCTGTCGCGAGAAACGCGGTATGCACTTCAAACTTAGTAGCTAGTGTGCCCGGTTAAAAAATACCTTAGGCGAACAAAATAAACAGCATTCTCGGCTTGGCATTGGAGCTTCACAGCAGCGTCTCGCGCACACATTTCCGGATCTTCTTGAGAGGCGCCCAGCCAAGGAATGGTGGAGAGTAAGGCGTCAGCGGACGGAAAAGTGGGGCGCAGAGAGGAGAGAAAGCAAACGGCGAGAAACACCACCTACTCTTTCCTACACATTCTCGCACCACATACTGCTGATGCTAGGGGTGAGGATAAGCGCGCGTGCCCGCAGCTGTTTCTATGGGAGAGGGAGTGAGAGTGGAGAGATAACACCTGTCTGCGCGCGGAGACCACCACGGACGCCGCCGACAACGCCGGATGCCTGACATAGCCAGACTAAGAAATGCATTCGCACTTGAAATACGAAGAGAGTGCGCACCGACGGAGGTATTCTGTTGCACGCGCTGGGCGCCACTGTGCCAGGTGCTAGGCGATGGAAGTGCGATGTAATGCAGAGAGCGTTCTTGAGGATGGTTGTTTCAGCAAATGCGAGCCGGGGGTCTGCAGAGCTTTAATAGTACCACCATTAAAATGGGCAACGACAAAACAAAATGTTGGTCTTTCGATAGTGTCGCCGTGGCCACCACTCGTGTGCCAAGTTTGTCTGTTTGGCTTCTGTAAAGAGTGCTTTGTCTTTAACTTTGCCTATTTAGAGGAAGAGCACTTGCAGGACATTATTTGTTAGCCGAGGTACGACGGGGAGACGTGTCAGTGATAGAGTGGGTATTTATGCACACTTTAAAAAATGAGAAGAAGAGTATGATGACAGCTGAAGCAATATTAGTTGAAGAGAACCATTACAAGACCTAAATTACAACTGCGCAATACTCTATGACCAATGATACATCTGTCTATAAAACAAAACAATCCCTGTGCCATCTGTGTAACACCTTTGCTGTAAGGTGCTACTTTATTAAGAGACTTAACGTGAGCGGGGCATGGTCATTCACTTAGACGTAAGCAAACAACAGAATATGAAAAAAAAGATCGTGGTGCTTTGCGCGTCATCGTTCAAACACATAGAGAGCTCGATTTGACGTGATGAGGACGCACAAACTAGTTAATTCAGGGGTTTTGTAAATACAAAAAAAGTTTGGTGCCTTGAAACGTGAAGTCGTAGTGTAGAGCCCTATACGGGCTCCCGCGGCACTGTTTTTGTCACCCAATCAAGCGTACGCGCCTAAAAAGTCTGCGAAGCTGGCCTATAGACACGAAGAAAGTAATGTCATCAAAATGCAGGCCAGGTCAGGTGGAGTTACGACCACTTGCAATCGTATGATGGCATAGATTCAGTGAATATGGGACAGAGTTCAGTGAATATGTGACAGAGTTGAGAGATGAAGATGGGAGGGATGATGACTGCTATCAATCGCATGAACGATGAAATTACCAAAGAAATCACCCCCATTTATAGCACCATCCAGTGAAAGCGACCAGTTGTCCAATACATTATTTCTTGGCATTGGCGCGACGTGGAGCCTCGTCAAAAAAAGCAAGACTCTATATGATCTCACACCTAAACGTTTTAACACGATGGTGTTGAAGCACACGCTCGAATAAAAAGTTGTGTGAGCTATATTTACAAAAAACGTCGCTGTCTTCAGGGAGTTACTAGATAAATTAAACGTCGTTAAATCGAATTCAGCCGCGAATTTGTTTTTTTAACGTGGGTTGTTGACAAAACTGAATTTTATTGGGTGTTTGGCACAGAATGGGAGTTTTTAAATACATTGGGAAGCTCATAAAATTGATTTTTTTTAAATAAAGTTTTTACTGTATTCAGTTGTGTTGAACTATTTCGCAAATATTCAAAAGTTGATTGATTGATCGATATGTGAGGTTTAACGTCCCAAAACCATCATATGATTATGAGAGACGCCGTAGTGGAGGGCTCCGGAAATTGCGCCCACCTGGGGTCCTTCAACGTGCACCCAAATCTGAGCACACAGGCCTACAATATTTCCGCCTCCGTCGGAAATGCAGCCGCCGCAGCCGGGACTCAATCCCGCGAACCGAATATTCATGAGTGTTTCAGTATTAATAAAAAAGGACACAACAAACACTGCTCCGTGTTCCCAAAATGTAGCTTTCATGTTTTATGGATAGGTGTTCACAAATAACTTTACTGGAATGCTGTGTAAATTCAATGGCTTCTTCCGTCCCATTCCTCCCTACACATTCGCCACGGTGGATCGCCACGGTGGATCAGTGGTGACGGTGCTCAGCTGCTGACCCAAAGGTCACCGGTGCGATCCCGGTTGCAGAGGTCACATTTCGATGGAGGTGAAATTATAGACGCGCGTGTATTGTGATATGTTAGTGCATGGTAAACAACACGAGATGGTCAAAGGTTTCGGTGCTCTTTACTGCGGCGTCCTTCATAACCATATTGTACTTTTGGGATGTAAAACACCAGCTATTATTATTAATATTATTATTATTATTATTATTATTAATATTGGCCGTTCAAAAAATAAATTGAATATGAGGCTGATTGTGCCGTTGCTGCTCTTTCAATTTTATGTTGTGTTTCTAGATCAAGGCGCATATTCTTAAAAACATTTGCTGCATTGAAAGGTACCCTAGATTTTCATCCGGAATTTTAAAACATGGGCATTACTTGCTTGTAATACTAGTTCAAAAAGGCACAGAATAGAGTGTAAGATTATTATATTGCTTTTAAACGGAACTTCAAAGAATGACGGCTGATAGTTGCCTCTTTTAGTTTCTTGTGAATTTCCATTCATATACTGCGTAAACAATACTTCAAGGTACGTGTACCAATTCGGTTGGACTAAGAATGAATTTCATGTCTTTATATTAAGAAGGTTTTCTAATGGCACCATGAAAGTGATCTAAATCAGAGGCTCATCATAAGGCGTACATAACAAGGCTCTCTCAAAATTGAACGAAATGGGATATTTGAATTTTATGCAAAGTGACTTCGTTACTTTTTAAATCTAATACTCTGTATTAATTTTCCTTTTTTATATAAATGTTTTAGCTTGCTCCCGAGGGGGCTTGAAAGCGGTTTGCATTAATCCTTGGATGCAAAGATAAGACATAATTCGGTGGACATTTCCATTCGTGGCCTTTAGGTTTGAAGTTATTTTCGGAAAACTTGATAGGTCTAGGTTCTCGTGTGTTCCAGAAGGTGTGTGCTGTGCAGTGCCAGTTTACGTTGAAGAACCCTCGCTGGTCACAATTATACGGAGCTACCCACTATACTTCGTCTCTGATAGCGTGAGTCACTTTGCTGTGTTAAACCCCATGCATACACCAATCAACGAATGAGCAGCTAGACGGCTGCAGTACAGCTTTAGAAATTTGTTGTAATATTTTATTTCATGAAAACTCAACATGTCGTAATCACTATATGTGCCGGCACAAGTACTTTTAGTATGTGGTACAGGCAAAATACGAACATTTTTATATCCTGGAGAGCTACAACTGCTTTTGAGGCGTATGGGAGTTCACGTAGTACTTGTATGTAACGAGGAAAGCTTTATGGACAATTGAGTGATGACCCGTGAGTGATAAAGCTAATATTTCTTGTATAGAGTGATTACTGCTGCGTTATTTTAATTTTATCAGTATGTTATACAGCTATATTGATGGTGTTCTTGGATAGATACACAATGTTTTAAAATATATATTTCAGTTTCTGTCTTTAACACATTTTAAACTTATTTTAACCGCTGCACAGGTTCCAGGTTGACGTATGTGTAATTGTTTATTGCGTTAGCGTTGATACACATATGATGTATCAATGTTACATACACGTCTCAATATTTCAGTGTTCGACACATCGCTTTTTTTTTGTCGAACCATTACACTGAACGTTACGGAGTATTTCATCAACGCTTCTGACATCTCAGAAGTGCGCTATGGCACCGCGTTGCCTTATACTTGCACACCTGTTGAATTTAGCTTGATTGATTGATTGATTGATATGTGGTGTTTAACGTCTCAAAACCGCAATATGACTATGAGAGACGCCGTAGTGGAGGGCTCCGGAAATTTCGACCACCGGGGGTTCTTTAACGTGCACCTAAATCTGAGCACACGGGCCTACAACATTTCCGCCTCCATCGGAAATGCAGCCGCCGCAGCCGGGATTCGAACCCGCGACCTGCGGGTCAGCAGCCGAGTACCTTAGCCACTAGACCACCGCGGCGGGGTGTTGAATTTAGCTGTTTTCCGAAGTACAGCAAGATGAGAAAATCACCTATTGCGCTCGAATTTTGCCATTGTTTGAGTACGACATGAATTAAAATTTGCAACTATATAAAGCTTAGCTTCAGAGAGCAAAAAAAAAGCTGCTTTTCAAGCGCATGCTAAAGAAACTTTCAGATCAACGTACTCGATAAAAGGCGAGTCATCCGCGTCACACGTGCTCTCGCGCAGAGGCTGCAATAAAAATTACGCTCTTTTGTTATGTTCACCCAGCTGTAACGTTGTTGCTGCAACCAATTTACACTTTTTGTTTTATCCATACAGTCACCCTATTTACTGCGAAGGACAGCGCATGACTGCATACTCCCCCCCCCAAATGTGGACAGTGAACAAATGAAATGCGTCGGAGTTGCGGCACGTGCTTCCGGTCCGTCCGTCACGTATGACTCGCATCGCGAAATGCAACAACGCCTGAAAAGGGCGAGCGCTTATCGCCTCTCAGTAGACACGATGAAATGAAATCATCGCACGAATTAGGCGGCCGCTGTAGTGATGACTGTGACAGGTTCAGTAAATAAAGCCAGTCGAGCTAGCTGTGAAACGTTATTCTCTCACGAGAAAAGGAAGTGAGCGTTTGATTTGCAAAAAAAATTATACTTTCACAAACTCACAAAAAAACACAAAAAGGAAAATACTAAGATCAGAAAATGTTAACTAATTAGCACTGTCAGTTTCGTTAGCGAGCGGAAACCTCTAAGAGTCTAAACAGTCCTTTTCGTTAAAGTCCTCGTGTTTGAGTCCGGACGCGAAAGAAGACGGATACGGCTCACCAGCGGTTCACGCCCTTCAATAGTCCAGTGGGGAAGCTGCCGTGGTGAGAGTGCATAAGCTCGGGCCCGTAGCCCGACGGCTTGCTCCCGCTCCCGGTAGACGTCATCTGCTGCGCTGTCTTCAGCTCGAACATCAGACCAAGGTCTTGCCAAGGGCTCGCCAATAGCCGCTGCGGTTGAATGGTCACCAGGACCCCATGGAAACAGTCGCCAGCTAGGTGGATGCCCTGACGCCCAGGTGGTACTCGTACCCGACGAGCTCGCACGCCGCACCCTAGCCGTCTTCTTCCAAGCACGCCCCCGAATCTCCTCTTCCTCGTTCTTCGATGCCCGGGCTCTGGATTTTTCTCCCATTTCCTTGAATTTTTCTTCTTTTTCCAATCGCCAGTGTTCGCCGCACTGGCGCAATACGCCATCTTGCACACATTGTCAGTAGTTCATCTTACGCGCCAAATTTGAAAGTCACTTGACTCGCGCACTTCACTCACAACAAGAGTCCCCCCTTTGAAAAGTTTCTTTTGCGAAGAAAAATAAACTGCAGTTCAGTGCGCGAGAAGTCACCACGCGTCGTCCATTCACAAGATGTCCTTAACAAACAAACAACTTGAAGTAGTCGCTTGTCTCGAGAAAACGTAAAAATTCACAACCGGCTCATATAATCTGCGCCGACATTTTCAGAGCCTCTAATGTGCTCGACTCGGAATGAATATTCTTGTAACGCGAGGCTCCACCGTAATACCCTACTGTTCAGGTGTTTTGCCCTTAAGAGATACTGCAGTGGTTGGTGATCGGTCTGTACGACAAATGACGTTCCGTACAGAAAAACATGATACTTTTCTATCGCCCAGACCAACGCTAAGCATTCCCTCTCGATTGCTGAGTATCTCTTTTCGCGAGGCTGAAGTTGACGACTGGCATATGACACAGGGTGGAGGATGCCATCATGCTCTTGCATAAGGATAGCGCCTATACAAGAATCAGAGGCGTCAGACCGAAGCACGAATTCTCTTTTCAGATCGGGTGCTTTGACGATTGGCCCAGAACACAAAGCCTTTTTGAGTGATTCAAACGCTTCTTCTCTATCCGTGGTCCACGTAGTCTTGTTTTTCTCCACCCGCTGTCGCTCCCCGATTTCATCTCCAAGCTTTATGGAGTCAATACCGCAGCTACCCTGTACTTTGAAAGTTGGTAGTGGTTTCTCAGACTCCTCTTCCTCCAGAACGACAAAAGATGATGTCTGAGGAAGCCGTTCTTCACGGCGTTCTTCATACTTTTTCAGCATGTTTATGTGGAAAAGTTTTTTTCTGTGTCCAAGGTCCAGCCAGTAGTCATAGTCGTTTTTCTTTTCTATGACTGGAAACGGCCCTTTCCAATGCATCAATAACTTGTTGTTGCTTGTGGGAAGCAAGATCAATGCACGGTCACCAGCTTTCAGGTCCCGTTGCTTGCTGTGGCGGTCGTAATACCTTTTCTGCGACACCTGTGCTCGGCTCAGGTTTTGTCGTACCAGCTCCAGTGTCTTCTCAATTCGCTCTCTTAAATCCAGGACATATCCGTACGTCGTCTTAAGTTCTTCGTTCTCCTGATCATGAGTCCATAGCTCTTTCAGGATGCTCAGAGGTCCTCGAATATGTCGGCCATAAATAAGTTCAAATGGTGAGAACCCGGAGCTTGCTTGTGGGGCTTCACGATAAGCAAACAAAAGAGGTGCTAGCAAGCGATCCCAACATTTAGGCTGTTCTTGAACCATTTTGCGGAGCATTTGCTTGAGTGTTCCATTAAACCTCTCTACCATCCCGTTGCACATAGGATGGTATGGAGTGCAGCTAAGATGCTTGACTGCCAGTAGTTCATTCACCTCCTTCATTAGATCTGAGTAAAGCACGATGCCTGATCAGCCAAGACTTCTCGTGGAAAACCAATGCGAGAAAACATCTCGACAAGTCCCTCGGCCACTGTAGCTGAGTCAATTGCTGTCAAAGGCACTGCATCAGGGTAGCGAGTGGCGAAATCCACAAGAGTCAAAATATACCGATGGCCTTTTGCCGAGGCTGGAGTTATCGGTCCAATGATGTCGACCGCCACACGTTCAAAAGGGGTGTCGATCAACGGCATACGACCTAGAGGCACCTTGCCCACCTTGCCTCTCGGTAAAGTCCTTTGACAGGCGTCACATGATCGGACATATCTGCGGATATCTTCTTGTACCCCAGGCCAGTAGAATGCGTCCAGAACTCGATCTATTGTTTTTTTTACACCCTGATGACCTGACATGACATTTTCATGAGCCAAACGTAACACTTGGCCTCTCAGGGACTTCGGGACTATGGCTTGTTCAATGATCTTACCAGGGGACAGGAAGTATTGTCGGTAAAGAATACCATTCTTGGCTACGAAAGAAAAAGATGTCGAGCCCTTTCTAACAAACTTCTTACCCACTCTGGCTCTGCAGATGTCAAGCGTCTGGTCTTTTTCTTGTTCTTCGCGAAACATTTTGCGAGACATCTGGCCAGGGAGCCCAACAGAGATGGCCCTTCGCGAACTATTGAGACGTGCGGCACCAACCAGTTGAGAATTTGGGTGGTTACCTTCGTCCGCAGAATGAACTTTTTTCTTAATGAATTGATCTTGAGAAAGTTTCCGCGAAACGTCGGGGTCATTGGCGTCACGGGCCCCCGGTACGTTCCCAACTATGACGTCATACAGTGGCGACGGCATACACTTGACGATGGCCATGCCGGAAAAGTATGGAGATCTGATACGTACCTCCGCCTCAGGGGCTACGATGGTGCTGCCATCAGCCAACCACAACGTCGCGGTAGTGCCAGTTAGTGCTTCATCAGGTACTAATGACCGGCGTACTACCAACGTGTTGCTTCCGGTGTCCCTTAGGACTCGAACAATTTGTCCATTCACTTCCCCTGGTAACACTGGCATGGGACGTTTCTTACATTGCGCTTGCGTCTTCACCGTGCCCATAACATTGTCATCTCGGTCCGAGTCGTCGCCATCAATCATGGATTGTTGTGGACCGGTCTCTTCTTTGGGTAGCATTAAACAAGATGTAGTTGATTTCGAAGTGCCAGTCATTTTCTGACAGCCCTTCACATCATGCCCCCACTTACGGCAGTTTGTACAAAATACTTGTTTAGGTTTACTTCGACAGTCAGAAGCCTTGTGCCCCTTACGGCCACAAACAAAACATTGCATCTCTGCTCTTGGGCTTGAAATCAATTTAGCCTTCCCAGTTGTGTCCTCACTCTTATTCTGAACCATTAATAAGTTCTTCAATCTCTTTGCCTCTATATATATATCAGCTGCCTCTGCCATGGCTTCCAGAGTCTTACAGTTCTTCTCCCGTAAGAAGAGCGCCAGCTGACTACTGCAGTTCGCCATGAGTTGTTCGGCTACAATCAAGTCACGGACTGAATCGAAATTCCTCTCTGTTTGAGACATTTCTATCCACCTGTCAAAGAAACTTTGGAGTCTCGTGGCATACTGTTTTCCAGTTTCGCCGTCTTCAGGCTTGCTTTTCCGGAATTTCTCACGGTAGCCATCAGCCGTGAAGCGAAAACGCTGGAGCAGTGCCAATTTGACTTCGTCGTATGACAGGGAATCGTTCGGTGACAACCGTCCAAATACCTTCAGAGCCTCTCCGTCAAGGCACAAACTAAGAGCCGTGGCCCACTTTTCCCGTGGCCAATCTTGACCTGTCGCCACTCTCTCAAACCTTTTCAGGTAGGCGTCAAGGTCGTCTCTGTCCTCGTTGAAAACGGGTATAAAGTTATGCGGGTTCACTACCATAGGCGCGTTCCTTTGGTTGCCCGTGTCAGCCACCGTAGGCTGACCGACACCGGCCTCAGCTACTCTCAGGCGCAGTTGCAGCGTCCTCTCTTCTACTTCCAAGTGTCGCTGGCTTGCTTCTCGGGTTTGGTTCTCCGTTTTTGCTACTTCAAGACGTAGCTGTAAATTGCGGCCTTCCAGCTCCAACTGTTCTTTCTTCGCGTCTCTCTCCGCGGCTCGTTCATCGCGCTCACGCGCTTCTCGTGCGTCAAACCAAGCCTGCAATTCTGCTCCCTCCAACCCCATGCGTTCTGCCAGCGCCATCAACTCTCGCGAGCCCATTTTACTTTTTAGTTAGCCTTACTCAAATCTACTTTTTAGTGGCAAACACTCACGTCCTGTCGCTGGACGCCAATTTGTGACAGGTTCAGTAAATAAAGCCAGTCGAGCTAGCTGTGAAACGTTATTCTCTCACGAGAAAAGGAAGTGAGCGTTTGATTTGCAAAAAAAATTATACTTTCACAAACTCACAAAAAAACACAAAAAGGAAAATACTAAGATCAGAAAATGTTAACTAATTAGCACTGTCAGTTTCGTTAGCGAGCGGAAACCTCTAAGAGTCTAAACAGTCCTTTTCGTTAAAGTCCTCGTGTTTGAGTCCGGACGCGAAAGAAGACGGATACGGCTCACCAGCGGTTCACGCCCTTCAATAGTCCAGTGGGGAAGCTGCCGTGGTGAGAGTGCATAAGCTCGGGCCCGTAGCCCGACGGCTTGCTCCCGCTCCCGGTAGACGTCATCTGCTGCGCTGTCTTCAGCTCGAACATCAGACCAAGGTCTTGCCAAGGGCTCGCCAATAGCCGCTGCGGTTGAATGGTCACCAGGACCCCATGGAAACAGTCGCCAGCTAGGTGGATGCCCTGACGCCCAGGTGGTACTCGTACCCGACGAGCTCGCACGCCGCACCCTAGCCGTCTTCTTCCAAGCACGCCCCCGAATCTCCTCTTCCTCGTTCTTCGATGCCCGGGCTCTGGATTTTTCTCCCATTTCCTTGAATTTTTCTTCTTTTTCCAATCGCCAGTGTTCGCCGCACTGGCGCAATACGCCATCTTGCACACATTGTCAGTAGTTCATCTTACGCGCCAAATTTGAAAGTCACTTGACTCGCGCACTTCACTCACAACAATGACATAGCTTAGCATGTTCTAGGGAAAAAAATGTAAAAAAATGAACCGCAAAGATCAAACTTAGATTTTAGTGATTTTATTATACACAATACTCTCAGTTTGCGAGTGTCTTTTTTTTTCAAACGACAGGGTAGCAATGGCACAACGAGACGCATAAGGGGGGCGGGGCAATGTTTGCTGCAACGTATTCCTGAGAGAGGACACAACAGCGCTGTGTTGCAGATTCGGATACTTCACCGCCGGTACGAAGCGAAGAGTGATGGCAAAATGCCGATGCCGAATTTTATCGACGACGAAAAGTGGAACACACCTAATCGCAGGCGTGCATGGCCTCGACTTCTATTCTCACAAAACTACCACAACCTTTGGCGACGACCACAGACGTCGCTGTATAGCAGCTATCGTGCATGCCTGCAGCTATTCTTGTATCGCATGCGCGCGGAACCTCATTTCGCAAGCGCTTTCTTGCACGTTCGTAAAGGGGATCTATTGATGCCATTTGTATTTAATTTTGTTTACTTTTAAACAAACAAAGCGAGTTAGTGCCTAAGGAATTGTGGCGACATTGCGCAAGCCCCATAAGCACCCGGTCGCGTCTACAAGTGTAACACATTGACCCTGAAGGCAAGCCAAGCTTCTTCCATTTCAATGCGAGCAACCAAACGAGCATACGTGATCGTAGCCGTAGGCTAGTGCCTGTGATCATTGCGCGCACTAAGAACTGGAAAAGATGTGTTAGAACGAGAGAGTCTTTAACGATGAAAACATGCCAGGCCGATGGCCATTGCCGTTGGCTGTATTGGTCGAAACGGAGTTGCGAAGGAAGGGTTGGTATCTAGAGTTAATGTTTTGTTAAACGGTAGTATTTTGCGCTAATTTCTTCCCCTGATATTTTCGCTACACATCTATTTTTTGTATTTGAAGGCTCTTCCGCTTTGGTCGGGAGCTTCTCACTCTAACATCTCTTGGCATCATACCACAGAAGGCACTCCTGAATGACTCGTCGCTGCAAAGAGATCCATATTAAATGTCGTGAATGGCATAGATACCTGCGGCTTCATAATAGCATATGTTCTTTGTTTTGTTGCGATACGCAAGCTTTCGATTGGGGAGTCGTCACAGTGCGAAGAAACGTTTCATGGTAGTATTTGTGTTTTCATTGCGCACTCTGAGTTACCAGCATTCAAAAACACTGTTCAAATGTAATAACAGTGCCTTTACACATTTATTGTGGTATTTTTAAAAGCAAGAACAAAATTTATTAACATTCGGGCTTATCGCCTCTACGAGAGACTTTGAGGAAACAAAGTCTCGTGTAGTACTTAGAATAATAACACTTATTACGAGCAACATTACCTCTAGAGCCCACGTCGTTTAGTAACATTTACTGACATTGCCATATAATGATTATTATAAGAAAAAAAATTATTAAAAATAATATAAAAAAACGGAACTGAAAACAACCTTGTAGTTTTTTTTTCAACGCACAGAGTAGTTGTTGATCCTGATGTTGCCGGCTGACGCGGAGGCTTGCGAGAAACATACAAGCGTTTGGAACTCCCACGCTGAAATATAATATTTTTTTCCTGATTGTTGCATACCATGGTCGTCCTGGATGTCCTGTCTGGTTCTCACTTCTCGTGTTTCTTGTGCTTCTTGCGCATCTATATGTACCGTCGAGAACCGTACAAACTCACCCGACTATCTGTTTTTTTTTCTTGAAACCAGCTCCATTTTCTGCAATAGTGTTACGCAATACCTAAATACTTTCACTGAATCTTGCTAAAAGGAAAGTTCACAACCTTATTAAATTCATGGTGCAGTTATTGCACGAAGACAGAAAGAAATGAAAGAGAGAAAGATAGAGTGAAAGGAAGTGCCGACTCACGGAGTCAGATTCCTCGCAGTCACGGCACTGCAGTTGCCATGCAATTGCTGGTGCAAGTTTGTACATGCACAGAGCTGTGCCACATTCTCCGAGCATGCCCAGATCAGAAAGGGGGGAGGGGGGGAGGAACATTTATAACCTTTAGAGCCATCACTTTATATTTGAGACTAGATATTTTTTTCATATTTGTTTCGTCTGTTACACTAGTTAAGGTAAATTTATCTTTCATTTAAAAACGACAACGCTTGCGCTCTGTCACGCAAAGATTAAAACAGCGAAACTGGGTGATTGTGAAGGACTAGTCTGGTTTATTCTAGATTGTTTTCAGGCAATAGCTAGAGGTGTTGCAGGTTGTTTCTAGGTTGCTTTCGTGTCCAGGTGCTGAGCTTACTCCTCATAGGGTTGCAAGTGGTTATAATTTTCACCTTATAATCCTTTGTCCTAGTCTGCTGTATACAAACGTTGAGCAGCCATGGTGACAAGCGGGGATGTTTAAAGAATTGTTCCACGTTGAATGATTGAAACGGTGGAAGTGCATGTAAGTTGATCAAACTTGGCATCACTAGAGTTACTGGAAGTTGGTTTGACTGAGCCCGATTTGTACAAGAGGCCTACCGATATATTTTTCCAGCGCAGTGAAGTGAAGTATCTTTTTATGTAGCAATCTTTAGCATCTCGAAAGCACATACGTGCAAATTTAAGAGAGAAGTCCAAAAAACAGACGACTGATTGATATGTGGGATTTAACGTTCCAAAACCACCATATGATTAAGAGAGAAGCCATAGTGGAGGGCTCCGGAAATTTAGACCACCTGGGGTTCTTTAACGTGCACCCGAATCTGAGCACACGGGCCTACAACATTTCCGCCTCCATTGGAAATGCAGCCGCCGCAGCCGGGATTCTATCCCGCACATTGCGGGTCAGCAGTCAAGTACTTTAGCCACTAGACCACCGCGGCGGGAAAAAAAACACAAATAAAGAAGGCGTTGTATATCACTTATAAAAATCAGTATATCGATGCATTAATAGATGTATTGAAACGACAAAAACATGCGGCTATACTAAATATACGCAATATAATGATAGCAAGAAGAATTATGACAAAAATGTTTTATGACAAAATAGATTGAAAGTGCGGCATTCTGTTTCTTACTGCCCTTTGAAGTTGATATTGATGGTGGTATGCCTTATTTCATACATTTAATGACTGGTAAAAACGACTGTCAGTACGTGGTGGTGTTATGACCATGATTGTAATTGTATACCGGTTATGTTGAGTGTATGTTTATTGTATAAAGGTTATGTTAGTAGTCTGGAGGAGCCATGTTGACACATTCCATGGTAAGCACTTAAGCATCCCGCAAAATTATTAGCAACTACAAGACAAATATGCATTGATGGGGCTCTGCTTAACGTAAGTGAATTGCGGAAGCATCTTTTTATCGTCAACAACGTTGGTACCCTGTTTGCCGTCATTGCTAGAGATGCACTTGCACAAAATGGCCTGCTCACAGCAGCTGCCATCACTGCCTATCGGCATCTCTTGAATCTATTCCCATTACTTCAGATATTCTTTGGTACCTGTAAACAAGGCCACAGCAAAGATCAGTGGTTCTATTTATTTTTGCTTTGTGTTTTCTGATTCACCTACCACTATCATAACAATGTTATTGCTCTCTGACTATTGGTCCAGATATCGATGGTTATGTAAAAAAATGCACTTTCATTATAAATAATAAATAATTATTAAATAATTCATTGTTATAAATTTTGCTCCTCCATCTGCCAGTTGTTATTTGTTACTCTACTACATGCAATTTATATTCCAAAGCCTTGCAAGAAGAAGCCTGCTGAACATCAGCTGCCAAAGCGTCTTTCGAATCGCGTACACTATAGAAAAACTTGCGGGACCTCCTGCTGCAATGAATTGCAGATGCACTCCTTCTAATGAAAAAAAAAGCCATGCGCAAGAACGATGCTTCTAAATACGATCTTTCGCGCGTCACTCGAGTTCATGCGTTTTGTCTGCTGTATTTCCTTCTCTCAACCCTCTTCAAAGGTTCTCTCATCACCAAAAAGCCGCTCTGTTACCTTTTCTGCTTGTGCTCTCTATAAACGCAATGCCTCCCAGCCAATGTGAATGAGCCGTGCTTCTTCAATGTCGAACAACAAGACGAGAGAAAGAGGGTAAACAAGCACAAGGCGTGGCCCAAATACCAACCTCCGCGTTATGGTGCACTGATTTTGTGTTATTAACTATGGCAGACAGAGAGCCTTGACGCTGGTACATGTGGATGAAAAGATGCGAGAAAGCGTCTGCCTGTTTTGTATGAAAAAATCGGAATCTAGTCGCGTGGCATCGTCAAAAAAAAAAGATATCTTTCTCATTAGCTCCTGGAACCTCGATACGTGTCTCGCGCAATTTGCGTGCGCTACACGAGGGCTGCTAGGAGTTAGTCTGGAAACAGTGGCTTGGTCAACCTAGCGCTTTCGTGAAAAATAACTTGGCTGAATGTTAAGAAAAACTACATTGACCAAATACTAATTCGAAAATATACATTACAGGCGCGCATGCCAACGCATTCGTGTGCTCACCAGGGCAATTCAGTTTCCGTATTTCTTACGCGTGTTGTCCTGAAGTGCCATTGTCAATTAAAAGTGAATATTTTTATGTGATTTTCACGGAGGAATGAATAAATAGTAAAGTGAGCCCAGTAACCGTCTGCATCAGAGTGCGACACCCCAACAGTAGCTCACGAGGGATGGGGTTTAAGGAGGAATTAAAAGGATAGGATTAAAATGTATAGAGATAGAGATAGGGGAAAGAAAAGAGCGTGGCGCAGGGGAAGCGACATCTGAAAGTAAGGACAAGATAGGAAAGATGGACACGGTCGCAGGAGTCCGAGGACGGGGCACTATTCAGCGAGAGCTCTTGTCGGCGGCATGAGATGGCGTAGGGTGAGCCAGTCGGCCAGTGCTGCGCTGTCGTCGGAGATCGCGGTGGCACAACCGGTTGGCACGAAATCCAGAGAGCGAGTCCCCCAAAATTGAATATTCAGCAACAAACACGCTCGTCTTGCGGGCATTAGAAACAATATGTGCACTTGTATTTTTATTTTACAGAGGAGATGGGTTACAAAACACAATCATTATTTGAAACCCATCTAGAAAGCCTTAGAAAAGGAGAGAAAGTAGAGGAGATAATGATTGCCAACCAGGAGTCTGATCACTTCAAACACTGTCTACGTAAGTATCCTGCAGAAGTGCTGGTTAGCGGAAGAATTTTAATTGTCAAAGAAGAAGCAGCACGGAAAAGGAAACAAACACGAACACATAAATAGACTCAAACACAAGCACTGTGTTCGTGTGCGTTTGACACCAAACCAATTCAAATAATCCTTATTTCCAACATGAATTTTTTTGAACAAGTTGGGTGAGGGGGTCTATCAGGTGAAAAGTGGTTATAAAACCAGCTGAGAATGCCTGAGGGCCCACGTACATGGCAGCAATTTCGGAATTCAAGCTTTTAAAAAATGATAGTACATTTAGAGCAGGAGAAATAAACAAAAAAGTTTGAAGAATATTGTAGAAACGAAACAGTAGAGCAAACAAACACAGAGCAAACTAAATGTAGGTTTTCCTTTCTGCGCTTCTGTTTCGAAGAGTTTGGCGCACAAAATAGCCCATCGGTGCATTTTATAGGTCAGTTTCCTTATTTCTGTATACCTTGTTTGCAGAAACGATTTAGGCAGAAATGATTTAGGATGTAATTTATGAAAAGAAAATACACATAGTAGAAAGGTTCTTCAGCTTATAAACCACAAATGTAGATTACAAGTTTTTGTTTACTTTTCTGACTTCAACCTTACAGATTGAAAACAAAATTGATTATTACAAGTCTTGACAATTGATTACTACTTCACGGAAGGTAAACTAGAATGACCCACCACATAATATTCGTTTGCTCCGAAGTTTTGTCGAGCATTAATATGCTTCTTTTTATTGCTGTCCTGATTACACTTCATTTATCTAAAAATATTTGCGCTTTCTGACTCATCTATTCGTGAATTTTTTTGTTCCTGTATTCATTTTTTCCCCCCTTCTTAGCAGCACCGTCGAATTATTCTTCGTGGGCATTGTTGCAGAATATTCCCTTGGAGCGGGCCAGACTGTCGAAGAGGACGAAGTGGGGACCAGCACGCACTATGAATGAACAGCTTGGGCCTCCATGACGAGTAAACAGGTCGTCTCCGCCTAACGTCTGCGGACCGGTTATTTCTTACATTTGGTGCACGAAACCCGGGATCCGCCCCTTCGGAGACTTCCCTGAACGTCACGACCATGGAGAACACTGACCATTTTCGCAAGAAGTGCGGCTCAATCAGAGCTGGTGTCACCCGAGCCCTAGCACTGTTATCAGACCTGCTGCAGCAACCGGATCCTGATGCCTCCGAGATTACCGGCCACATGAATTTCCTGAAGAACAAAGAAGCAGCACTGTCGAAGCTCGATGACATTCCTTGAAACCACAAACGAAGAAATCCTTGACCACGAAGTAGAAACGGCACAAGAACACAACGAGAAAATTCTTTACGCGGTGTCACGTGCCAAGTTCTGGCTTCAAGAACGTGAGAGGGCGGCCACAACGCAGGACCAAGCAATTGAGCCAGTGCAGAGTTACCTCGGGCCTAGTTATCGGGCCTAGTTATCTCCGAACTTCGCTGATGCAGCAGGCCAGGTGTGAGAGCACCGTCAGCGTTCAATTCAACTATCGAAGCTACATATAGCGACTTTTGATGGTAGTCTCTGTGGATGGCAGTCTTTTTAGGACCATTTAGACGCTACCATCCACAAAAGTACCAAGCTGCCACGCATCGAAAAATTTAAGTACCTCCTCACCGACTTGACCGGGAGCGCGAAGCGAGCTGTCGAAGGCATTCGTGTAGCGAAGCAAAATTATGACCTTGCAATCAAGACCCTCACAGATCACTTCGGACACCAGGCTCTCCTTGTGAACGAGCATGTTGATAATCTGCTTGCGCTAAGCCCTGTGAAAAAGCTCGTCAGACGTTCGAAGGTTTCGTCTGCTGCACGATAGTGTGCAGTTCCACGTTAGTGCTCTGGAAGGCCAAGGAGTTGCGACCGACCAGTACACTGTGGTGTTAAAGCGTGTCCTAATACAATGTCTGCCGGAAGATCTCGCCATTATGTACAGAGAAATCCAAAGAATCGAACTGCGCCTCCAGCATCGCCGAAACGCCTGAAGACCAAACGTGGCTAGCCAAGGATTTACTAACGTTTTTTCACATTCAAGTGGAAATCCGGGAGGAGGGCCGGTTACAGTCCCGTCGTGTGTCGCAAGACGAAGCCAGAACCCAGATATCCGAAGAAACGTATGACACAGAAATCATGCCGTCAGCGTCCGCCCTAACGGGGTCTACCTTGCCTGTTAGACAGGCGTGTGTACTCTGTCACAGCAAGGATCACATGATCGCTGCTTGCAGTGCCAACCTATCGGCTGGAGAAGCGGGCAAGGCTACAGTACACCAATTGTTGCTTCCGCTGTAAAACAAGAAACCACATCACTAGAGTGTGCAGGAAGTAATTCAATCTTAGGTGTGGTGCCTGCCAGCAACGTCACCTGACCATCATCTGCGAGTTATCACGCCCAGCTGAAGAACCGCACCCCAACGCAGGATTCCAAGCCTTCTCTCAATCACCCGCCTTAACCACGCGAATGGTCACTACCGCCCAGAGTCACGTTGAGTCCACTCGTATATTGTTACAGACAGGTCAAATTTGGGCAGAGTCTGGAGACCACCGACTTCTCGTGTGGGTACTGCTTGACAGCGGCACTCAGCGAACCTACATTCGTGCAGACCTGGCAAGGATGCTTCAGTGCTCCGTCGTGTGAACATGAGCCCTCCCTTGTCACTTCTGGAGAATCAAAGTCACGAAGGCGACTCTGCACCGAGCGTGTCAGCGTTGAGCTTCGAAGCCAGTTCAATGATTCAACGATTACCTTAGAGGCTTTAACGATTCCTAAAAGTTGCTCTGTTACAAGCCCACCACTCGACTACAACATTTCGCACCTACATCTTGAACAGAAGTACAATGTAGCTGACCACTTTCAACCGAGTACGTGGCAACCGGACGAGATCAGTCTCATCATAGAATCCGACGCCTATTGAAAGGTCACCACCGGCAAAATCGACCGCGTAGCTGAAGCACTAACACCGATAGAGACAAGTTTGGCTGGATGGTGCAGGGACCCTTGTCGTCTGACAGCATCCAGCGCCAGTCTAGCACACTGTTGGCCTTGAGCCAATCCTTCTGCAATGCAAACAGATATATCTTCGATGTGGCGTTCTGGTGCCATCAGGAGCGATAAAGTGTCTTCCCGAACCTCAAACAAGCACCACGATCTATCTGTATGGGAGCAAGGTATCTCTTCAGGAAAGAAGTGCCATCAGCCACACTACGTGGTTGCTGATGTCAGGAACTTAGAAGACGCAGAGCCGCCGAACAAGCACGTCGATGCTTGTCACTGCCGTGTGCGTCAACGTCGTCAACGCCAGCGTGTACATGGTGACGCCGTACTTGAACAACTCGTCTCAGACCAGCCACCTTTTGGGCGACCACCACGACAGGCATCGCGTCTTCGTAATTCTGCATGCCAAGCACGCCAGCCTAACGCATTTCAACACGCTCCGTCTCATCAGCATCGGTTCCGGAGACGGCAAGGGGCGCGACAGCCACGAATCAATGGCCACAGTGCACAGACACTCCTAGTAGCAAAGCAAGTGCATTTCAACACAAACTGTGTTCTCGGTGGGTACGGTTCTCCTTGGCCCCCCTGGGATGATGCTGAATATTCACGAATCCGGATCGGAGCAACCTGGAGTGGTCCAGGCTTCATCGAAGCGTGCGAGTCATCATGGCCCCCCTGGGAGGATGTTGCAGAGTAATCTTTTGGAGCTGGCCAGAATATCGAAGATGACGAAGTGGGGACAGGCACGCGCCAGAAATGAACAGCTTGGGCTCCATGACGAATAAACGGGTCGTCTCCACCTAACCTCTGCGGACCGGTTATTTGTTGTTACAAGCTTATTAACCTCACTCCCTCCATCCTTGCTTTCGAGAATACATAAATAAATTTGTATAAAATGATTATGCTTCAATAACTCTACAAGGAGAAATCTTCAGGCATTGTTAGGTGCATGACAAGCCCCATTGCTTCCTTTTTGAGCAAATTTCTAGTGTGTGTGCATAGTTGAAAGCCCTGAGCAATCTACCTGCATCGATGAAAACACCGAATGAATGAATAAAACTTTATTTAGGGCTAGACTGGCACTTTCCTTTGGGCGAGGTTGGGGGAAGAGGCGACAACCCATGCCCCGTGCCACGCTCCCTCAAAGATGACGATGCCTCAGGTGACGGCTGAGTGAACAAATAATCCCTCTTTTTTCTGAGCTGTGCCTTCGGCTGCTCCCACGATATATTACTTTCATTCATACAGCTCCTTTCTTGACAGAATGACGAAGATTTTTTACTAGGGCCTTCTTGAATCGCATTGATTTGCCGCATTGCATTTACCATCCCACTCACACGTTAACGCCAAACGTAAATTACGTAAAACTTTGTTCGATTACCTTTCAAGTTTTATGAGATATGAGACGACAGATTAAATTTCCCAGCTTGGTTTCACCAGTCAATGAGGCGTGCTAGTAAATGCACAAAATTCCGAACAGAAAACAAAGTGAAAAAATGGTGTTTCCAAATCGAACAGTAATAAATCATCCAGTGACGGGTACTCCACCATCTATTGACAGAGCACGCATTTCAATGCAAATGTTCTCACTATTACACAGACTGCCATCGGCTCGTCCGCACGAGCGCTGACATTTTCAATCGAGAGCTGTCAATTCAAGCCTTAAGGGGAATATTAGTGCTGCCCAACATTCCTGTGTACATTTCACCGGAGTGACGCTGCTGTTGCATAGGGGTTTCCCGCTCGGGAACGTGCTCGGAATGATAAAAGCGCATGATGGGTAGAGGAACGAGTTGTCGGTGGGGCGAGCGTCGGGGTCCAGTTACCATAGACATATTGAATACCACTGACTGTAAGAGAGGCAGGGAGAAAGATTCAAAATGGTCATGGATGGTGGCACGTGCCTCCCAACTTTTAGCAATATAGGGAATGCTTGTGCTCCCGACAACTGTCGCTGTTGCCGACATGACCCAATTGGCACGCGCACCCCCCCCCCTCCCCTTTCGCTTCGTTGTTTCTATAAGCTCCTTTTCTCGTTCAGCAGATACAAATGCGCTTTGGGTGGAAAGAAAGAACACGTGCGAACAGTGAGCGATGACGTGGTGTAGGAAGAATGAAACAGCCAGAAAATGAGAACGATCTTCAAAACTTTCTGTTTTTGGCTCTGTACTTCCGAGTTTTACAGCTTCTCTTGCCACGAACAAGCGCGTGCTTCTAAACAAGTATTAACACGAGCTAGAAATCGGTGGGGGACACGGGGAGATTGCGTATCACTTGACCAGATCGTCATGGATTAGTAAGTAGGTGCGACCCCCCCCACGACTCCTCGCTAGAGACAGGAACCTTTTTCCTGACAGCACAAACAATCCCCCGGTGGTGGAGGATATGGCGGAATTTCGGGTCCTTGTTTGTCCACATTGTTGTTCTTGATCCTACAGAGAGCAGCAGTAGTTCTTTAGTTTACAGCTGCATGGTCGTCTGCAGCTCGTCAAACGACTGGCACAAGGCACCGGAGTAGTCTAGTAACACTGGTCTCCCTCCCGGGTCGCCTCGTCTGTGTAAGTGGGGAACGTTTGTGGAGACCTCTCCTCGCGAGTCAATGTCACTAGGCTCCGCCTTTATCCCCTGAGTGTACGAGTATTAGTCCCCCGTCTAAATACCCCTTAAGGCAATACTTGACAAAAAAGGAGGCTGCATCTGTGCCACAAGCGATCTCGGCCCGTGTACTGCTCCCGAGGGTTAAGGTATCCCGACTGCTGTGCACAAGCAATGACGCCAGCTTCGTGGCACACCTAAGCGGCAGCAGTGTCGGCAGCGTTGAAGCCTTAGCGTGAGCGCCGGCTATCGCTTTGAACCCTTCGAGGCTAAAATCCTAGTCGAGTTATGGGCACTGTTGCATAAAGCCGAGATGCCTTTCTTATCGGGCTTTGATCCCTGTTTACGTAAACGTCGCATTAGATTCTCGTCACATCGCAGCCGTGGCCCTATAGCGTGGTGCGAACGAATTTTTCTTTCCCAGTAACCTGCCATGGCATCATTCCATGTCGGGCGTGGCCTTCAGATCGCTTTTGGGTGAGTTCGATGATAATGAAGATGCAATGGCACGCTTATCTTTTCGTAGTGAGTGGTATGATAAACAGGAGCTACAAATAGTTATTGATTCACGATAATTTGTACCTACATGAAGAATAGGGGTGCTGTTGTGTACAGTGTTATAATAAACAACCATACATTATATTATTAATATCCAAGGCAGGGGCTCTCATCATCGTCCAGCCATTAAATTAGGAAATGAAGGGTCTTGCTTTGTGTTTTTGTGACTTTTGAACCAACAACATTTCTATGTACTACCTGCTTCTATAGGCAGTTGGTTCGCCCAATAAAGTCAGAAATATGAGCTCACAACAAATTCTCAGCCGTAGTCTAAGAAGTTGTAACAATTCGCTTGAATTTTTTCTTCCGCTATATTAAAAATGAGTTTCCAATTTGGCGATTACTTGGAACTAATACTGAACGAAGTCTCTGAGTGTGGGGACATCATCGAACTTTTCGAGAGCAAGAAATTTTGTTCAAAATGCGTGTAAGTGGAAGTCACACAAGGTATTAGTTATGTCCCTCAACGCCATCTGTGACGCTATTACGCTATTCCGGCATTTAATTTGGCAACTTTCCGTTCTTTTTTGGGGCATTAACGCAAGCATACGACTTGGTGACGCACTACTATAT